>JAECUM010000553.1:0-129205 GCA_016617855.1 Megalonaias nervosa
ATAACTTTCAAGTGGGATTAGTGGGATTATGAATGAAAAGACCTGAATTATCATTATGAATCATTGTAGAGCTCAATTCTGTATGTTAAGATTACCAATTGCATGCACTCAACATTAATTATATGCTATCAATACTACTGACTTTGACCAACAGAAGCCTCTCAGTAATGAGACGCTGATTGGCAAGTATCGGCATGACATTCAGTTTATATCCAATTATCTCTTTCAGGCCTGAAGGTGGAATCCTGTAATAACCTTAATCATGCAAAGCATGCCACTCATCTGCCTACATATCAGATTCTGTGTCTTGTCAACTCTGACAAACAAAAGTTTTGTACTCAACAGCCCACAATTTGTGTGATTGGGCATGAAATTTGATTTACATTATCTCCAAATGAAGCAGAATGTGTGACTCATTAATACTAAGGTCCCATGCAAGCATACTGTTCTTCTGCCTTTACAAGTCCTAGCATCAGAATATTACGAAATACTGATCAGATGGATCAAAGTTATTGGTCATTCTTTGTTAAACACATCACCAATTCTGACAATCTGACGGGTTGATTTCACTGGCAATCTGTTTGCACCCTTGGATATTTATTTTCACAAAAAAGTGCAATTTATGTATAATTTTAGTAATTCTCTTAATTTGCATTTTGGTTCTCTCAATTTGCATTTTGTTCGCTTGTGTCAATTTGTGGTCTAGAGTTGTGGATTTCTATAATTTGATACTGGATACAATCGAAAAAGTAATCAACTAGATTGACACGTTTGGTTATCAATGTCTGTGTGCTCACTTATCCAGATTTAAAACAAGGTCTTTGCTTTACCCATTTATTTTTATACGAGAGAGAGAGAGAGAGAGAGAGAGAGAGAGAGAGAGAGAGCAAAATCTTGTAATCAGGGCTAAATGGGATAAAAGATAGAAAGAGAGCAAAATCTTGTAATCTGGGCTAATGGGATATAAGATAGAAAGAGAGCAAAATCTGTTAATCAGGGTTAAATGGGAAATAAGATAGACAGAGAGCAAAATCTTGTGATCAGGGCTAAATGGAATATATGAAATACCAAAATATAAACTTAAATATAATATATACATCTTGTGATAGTTTTCCTATTAATGACCTTGACCTTTCAACAGGGGAAATGACCACACTATGATACAGTGTGGACCCTGGTAAAGTTTCATTAAAATATGTCGGGAATATATATATATATATATATATATTTGAGCAAATTTTCATATGAGCTTGGACAAATGGATATACAGTAAGACAAGTGATAACACAATACATTCGACTTAATATGGGTGTATTAAAAAATGCAAGCAATATGTAAACCCTCTGTCACATGATGATAAAAATTTCTTTTTCCTATTAAGATGTCAATTCAATCTTTAAACACTATCATATTTCAATCACCATCCACTCATCCCCAATCTTACATCAAACTCCATAAATTCCTTGGAGCAAAATGTTCACAACTGAATTTTAGTGAAGGTATTTTGAATAATAACTAATTTTGAACCCTGGAACTTATTGGCTGTACCTTTGGCCTTGTGTCCACAACATACATGAAACTGGACTTAGGGTTGGCCTTTAATATGGAATGTAACATCTGTTCATCTTCTACACACCGAGCACTGAATCCTGACAATGGCTGGCTGCACCGGCAGACTGCAGCCTGAAACAAGAGTGCAAGAGAAGATACAATTCATCACAAGGAAAAGAATAACCTAACTGTAGGTTCTAGTTCACAAACATGAACACTAGTTTACACTTACATTTTTGTTTTGGACCAATTTAAACACCTGTAGGGGAAACACAGCTTTCTGAGTGACAGGTGTAAGGTAAAGTTGTTTGCCTTTGGAACATGCACAATGGAGAGAATGCTGGCATACCTCTATTTTACTTTCATGTACTGTGGCTGAAATTTCTTTGGATATTGTATTGCCGGAAATTGTACCTGCTTTGAGCACACAGCTAATCCAAATGATTGCCCCCATGTGCTCAAAAAATCAGCCTAAATCAGTCTAAAGTACACTATTTTTAGCAGTTATTAAAATAGGGAAAATGAATTATGCCAGACTAGACAATACCAGCTTCTGAAAGTGCAATGAATGAATGAATGACAAAACAGATAAAGAAAAGAAAGTTATCAGGTTTATTTTTACAATTTACCTCTGAATTCCAGGAAATGAAAATGGCCAAGCGGAAATGGCAGCTTTACCCAATTTATGCCCATCAATCATACGCCAAAATAAAGGGAATTAAAAATTCTATTAACAATACCTAATATATACAAGTTCTTTTTCAAATCACCAGTATAACCAGGGAGGAAACCCAAGGAAATTCTTTTTCTTAAAAACTCTAACTCGAACTGGTCACAACACAAAATACCTCTGAGCTCCGAAGGTATTAATTTACAACTGACTGAAAACACTACAAAACATCTGTTTTAACCCTTAATTAAATGCAGCTTAGACCCCGTGATGGGTCACGTGATCACTAAATGAGTAAAATAATATGTCAATTAGCACATAGGTTAGTATAGCCTTAGCTAAGAATCAATGATTCCCACACTGGAAATGAATTTTAAAAAAAAGGTTGTTTACAACAGAGCTGATGCAAGCCAAGAATGACCTTGATTACAACCAATGATTTTCACTCAGTGTTTACCAATTCAGAACCAAGGTCAGGAACTAGGTCAGCTAAAAATATAATGTAGCAATAGACTGCGCGTTTATCAGGTCAAAACAGAAAACTGAATTTTCCGAAAAAAAAGTCAAATCCAGTGAATAAAGTTATTACAATAACATGTAATGAAAATAAAAATAAAATAAAAAAATAATTTAAAACTAACACACAAGCAATTAAATTACATATACGTAACAATATACAGACTAAGTTACCCAAATGCTTGATTTAATGATATAAGGTGGCGCTCTATAGTTTCATATTTTGCATAGGGGTAGAATTTTAAAGAAAAATAATTTCCCCCTGTGTCCTCACTGGTTATACTGGCTATTTAAAAAAGACCTTGTATATCTTAGGTATTGTTCAAAGAACCTTTAATTCCCTTTATTTTTGTGTATGATTGATGGGTGTAATATGGGTTATAGAGTATACAGCTTGGTCTTACTCCAGATGTGCACCTTTCAAAAAACTGCTAGCTCCACTTGGTCATTTTCACTTTCTGGACTTCAAAGGTAAAGTGTAAAGAAAAGAGCCTATAACATTTTTTACATTTTATATATTTGGTAATTCATCCATTGCACTTTCAGAAGCTGGTATTGTCTAGCTGGGCAAAATTCATTTTCCCTATTTTAATAGGTGCTAAAGAAAGTGTACTTTAGACTAATTCAGGCTGATTTTTTTAGCACAAAGGAGCATTCATTTTAGTTAGTGGTGTGCTTAGATCATGTACAATTTCCGTAAGTACAGTATCCAAAGAAATGTCAGCCACATTACATCAAAGTAGTATAGAGGTGTGTCAACATTCTCTCTACTGTGCATGTTTCAAATGCAAACAACTTCACCTCACATACATAACTCTCTCAAAAGTACATAATTACTGGTGAGCACCCCCTAGAAACATATACAGACTAATCTACCCAGATGCTTGATTTAATGATAGAAACATATATGGACGAAATTACCCAGATGCTTGATTTAATGATAGAAACATATATGGACGAAATTACCCAGATGCTTGATTTAATGATAGAAACATATATGGACGAAATTACCCAGATGCTTGATTTAATGATAGAAACATATATGGACGAAATTACCCAGATGCTTGATTTAATGATAGAAACATAAATGGACGAAATTACCCAGATGCTTGATTTAATGATAGAAACATATATGGACGAAATTACCCAGATGCTTGATTTAATGATAGAAACATATATGGACTAAATTACCAAGCTGCTTGATTTAATGATATAAACATATACAGACTAAATTACCCAGATGCTTGATTTAATGACAGAAAGATATATGGACTAAATTACCCAGATGATTGATTAAATGATATAAAAGCAAGTACTGACTAAATTACCCAGATGCAAGATTTCATGGCATAAGCATATGCTGACTAAATAACCCAAATGTTTCATTTAATGATGGCACTCCACAGTTAGTGTTTAGTGGGACCAGTATAAGATGAAATTGCTGCATTGGCAATATGCACAGTGGAGACAATGTTAGCATACCTCTATGCTACTTTCATATACTGTGACTGAAATTCTCTTTACATGTGATTATTATGGAAACTATACACTATCTAAAGCAGACAGCTGACAAAATGTCTGCTCCCATGAGCTCCACAAATAAGCCTAACTAGTCAAAATACACTAAATTTACCAGTATAAGGAAAATATACTTTCACAGATTAGATAATACCTATGCTAGCTTCTGAAAGTGCAATGAATGAATCATAAAATATACAAAAAGTAGCTGAAGTCATCAGCTCAATTTTTTCCAGTTTACTTTTGTAGTCAAAGAAATGAAAATGAAAAATCAGAGCTAGCAGTTTTATTTTATACATGCTCATCTTAACATATTAACCCCTGGTGGTTTTTGTTGTTTTCGCCTGAAATGCAAGTAGGAAACATATTTTGGGGGCCCGGCTATTTCTGAATACATCCTAATACATCAACCTCCAAGAGATTTTCGGTTAACCTAGTGCCTAGTTGTGTTAAAAACATCATTTCTCATTGGCTATTTTGCCCGCACATGAACAGAAGGATAAAAGTTGGAATTCTTTTTTTTTTTTTTTTTTGGCTTAACAGACCCATCATTTTCGTATCGAGACCATTCTTTATTCCAAATGCCCATCTTATCCTACTTTTTGCAAAGGTTTGCCTGTCTGTGTACAGTTCAGACCAGTCTGTCTTACATCTGAGGCCAAAAAGTCTAAAATCCGGACACAAAATCGGATTCCAACCTCGGGCGAATTTTGGGTGGAAAAAACTCAGGTCCAAAAAATTACATTTTTCCCTCAGTATTTTGTAGTTCAACTAGAACATCCATATTATTTGGTATCACTGTATAGCTACATCTGTCTACCTTTCTATAATACCATCCACTTTAGTGTATCATACATGACCTCGACGCTACAGAGCTCGGAAGTAGGCTACTACCTCCTGCCGCATAAATGCGGCGCCAGGGGTTAATGAGTTAAGTAAAGCCAAGCTGTATAACCATTATACACCTATCAATCATACACCAAAATAAAGGGAATTAAAAGTTCCTTTTAATAAAACCTAAGATAAATGTGGCTTTTTTTAAACAGTAGGAGGAAAACCATTGAATTTCTTTTCTTTAAAAACTAAACCCTATACAAAGTATGAAACTGTTGAGCACAACCATAAACATATAAAAACTAAATTACCCACATGCTTGATTTGATGATATAAACATATACAGACTAAATTACCCAAATGCTTGATTTGATGATATAAACATATACAGACTAAATTAACCAAATGCTTGATTTGATGATATAAACATATACAAACTAAATTACCCACATGCTTGATTTGATGATATAAACATATACAGACTAAATCAACCAAATGCTTGATTTGATGATATAAACATATACAGACTAAATTAACCAAATGCTTGATTTGATGATATAAACATATACAGGCTAAATTGACCAAATGCTTGCTATTAATGATATAAACATAATTTGGACTAAATTACCCAAGAGCTTGACTTTTTAATCAGGTTCATGTATCTTGATGAATCTGAATAACTACAGCAATCTTCTTACCTGATTTCCTCTGTGCAGATAAGAAAGGACAGGCAACCTTCCTCTACTACGGAATTTAGAACTGCCCACCAGAACAGGTGTAGTGGCGCAGGCTGGTACATAGATATGTCTTGGGTATGTATCACAGATCTATTCAAATTGTATAAGAAAATAAATCATCATCTGAAAGTACTGTATACTGTTTACTATATATAAATTAAAGGTATAAAAAAAATTACCAGAAGAAATAATCCAAAAGAAAATTTTATTTACAAGTACATTAGCTATGAAATATACAATCACACAAACAACAGAAGAATCCTTTATGTTGTTTCTTGTTGTGTTTTGTTGAGTTTTATGAATGTCAAATTATTAAGTAAAAAATTCTGTTCCTAACTGTTCCATTAATGTTGCACTAAGTATGTTGTGTCAGTGGAGATTTTATATGTCTTTCTTTTCTACTGTGCTAGGTTATATTTACACTGATATGTAAATTTCTACAACAAAACATTATGTAGAAAAAAAATGCAGCATTATTAAATCATAAGCATCAAAGAAGACGAGTAAAAATATGGTAGCTTCTTACATGTTATCATGATTCTAACCTCGATAAAGAAATATAAATCAAACTTTTAGGCCTGTAAGCAACCAACATTCATGTAAAAAAAAACAACATACTTCCCAGTTTGCCATCTATATTCAACATAGGATCTGAATAACTAAGAGGCAAGCAACCTGACATCATACAATGGCAATAATTATTTGATTTGGCATAAATAAGGGCAATGACTGAATACCACTTGGTCATTACTGTAGCCATTTGAAGCCCTAGTCATTATAAGCTATATGCATCACATTTCCTTTCTTCTTAACTAAATATAAACCATGAATGAAAAAGAAACAGAATTCTGTCTTTATAAAATATATACCTGTACTTCCCTGTTTAGACCCCAACCCACTAGTTTAAAGCACTTGGACCCTTGACCTTTCATGTCCAGTAGGTGTATATATGGTTATATTACAGGATCTTGCTAGTGTCCAAGTTAAGGTACAGGAGGTAAGTTAGTGGGGAGTTAAGGATAGGTATCAGTTTCACACCTGAGGTTTTCCTTTCATGATACTTATACTTATAACTGACGGACAATTTACTACTGCTGCACTCTTACCCCACTGATGACTGAAATTTTCAGCCCCCATTGTTTTTGGCAACATAAAAATGCTTTATAAAAACAAATATGAACAACCATTATTAGTTTTACATTTAAGTCCAACAATAGGATTTTAATTTCTTCACTTTCAGCAAAATATAAGTGCATGCATGAGTACTATACATATACTTGCTTATAAGCTGACATTTTTTTACTGAAAATTTTATTTATGCAGAACAGGGGTTGTGTTATAACCATGAAATACCAAAACAAAATGATAATCTATGAGTAATGTTGGACACTCAAAATGTTTGCAGTACACAAAAATACCGATAAGTCAAATATTTTTATCTTTCTATGCCACTATTCCCATTCAGAAATGTGTGCATGATATGTACTGTGTTTATCTGTTTCATGGCAGCATTCATTACACATTACTTGTATCTAGAGTTATCTGGATGTTAAAATATTATGGCTAAAGTAAATACTACTGACAGCAAAATGAAGCGTCCGTCGATGTTGTTTACTGTGGGTATTTACTAGCATGTAGTTTCATGCAAGTCCTAATAACATGTATTTGTATTAATATTTGTGTTTTGCTCTATGAACACTGTGTTTGATGCAATAACAAATTTTATTTAAGTTGTATTTTCCTTTTCCATCAGTATGACTCATATTTCCCATGTGATATTTCCCATGTTTTCTGCCCATGCAACATGACCTGATAAGCCTTTGGTTTATAAAGGCAACACTCACTTGTTTGCAAGTTTACAATCCTTTGATGGAACCATGAATTTTGCCCATGTACTTGTTCACTGCCAAGTAGAGTTCTACATCTTCTAATGAATGTTTGACCTTAATACCTTTTAGCTTTTGGGGGTCCCAAGTGGCCAAGTTGTCTAAAGCGCTCACCATTATGGATCAATACCATCTCACCTCTGTCTGCATGGATTCAAGTCTCAGATTCGGCCAATGTGGGTATGTGAGAAAGCTTGCCAGTAGCTTCTCGTGGGTCGGTGGTTCTTTCCGGGGTTTT
Source organism: Megalonaias nervosa (assembly GCA_016617855.1). Classification (NCBI taxonomy): domain Eukaryota; kingdom Metazoa; phylum Mollusca; class Bivalvia; order Unionida; family Unionidae; genus Megalonaias; species Megalonaias nervosa. The sequence goes on from JAECUM010000553.1 coordinate 7,951, forward strand.
CCTGGGTTCTTCCTCCACAATTTATACTGGCCACCATGTATAGCCTATCTTGTGCTGAAAAATGGCGTTAAACCCTACAACAACAACAACAACAACCTTCTTTCAGCTTCTAAAGGCAGTACTATGTTTATTTTCCCACATTACAACCCTTTGATCGAATCGTGAGTTTGATACTTACGCTGTTCCAAGTAACAAAGGGTGGTTATTTGAACTCTCTATGATCTCACCGCACACAAGTTCAGTTGCAACCTTTAATAGATTTCACCATATAATCAAAGTGTTACTTACAACAAACCCCAAGCTCAGTCTGTACATAAGCAACCACATATGTCAGTGAAACCAAGGAAAAGGAGTCGAACAACATTTATGATGACTGGACCATGATAATTTACTAGATGACGATGGAGAATTTCAGAACTTTATCAGATAATTAGGCTGAATTTTTCGGCTTTTTATCGGATGACATGAGATAGGGACATTTACAGAATACTGTGAATTAAATAAATGTGTACTTTCATTTTTTATCTCGTTTTTTATCTGTAACATGTTTTATTTCATTTTTTTTTTGCAAGACACAGGGAATTAAAAATATTATGGGATGCTGTGAAACAGATCATTCTGAACATTGTTTATACCAGCATGTGACCTATAACTGAAGTAACGGATATATCATTTAAATGGATATTAAATGTCAATATCAGTTTTAATGGATTTAATCAGTACAAATTGTAAGTTGTCAATTTATTTGTGATATGTTCCACTCAATAATATAATTGTAACAGACATTAGTTCAATCATTTTCTCTTTCATGTCTATCTATACTTAGTTATTTTTAAAACTTCAACTCTGACTCCCTGACAAGAAGTCACCCTTCAGGCTGATCTGACATGCAAAATACACCTCAACTTATAGGAGAGTAAAAGATAAATTGACTTTTGTAGCCATAAAATGGGGGAGGGCTACTTACAGTCAAATCAACTTATAAGAGAGTATATACAGTACATCACATCCAATTGTTAGTCATCTTTGAAACAACTCAGATCTTTGGGAGACAGTGGTTTATCTTCCGACCATCTTCAGCCCCATACGAGACATGTTGAAATTTAAAACTAACTTCCAAGAAATAAAATAATGACAATAATCTACATGGTAAACTGAACACTTATTTAAAAAGTCATGGCTGACAAAATATATCCCCATCAATTGAAATCCTTGGTTGGGCTACTGGAAAGTTTGCTTAAGAGTGTTGCTGGAGACAAGGTTCTATAAGAAGAACTACACATTTTGACAAATAAACAGCTAGCGTGTAAAATAATCTCTCTTGGACATATCTCTGTTTTCACAAGGTAATTAGTTTAATAATTGTGGGTACTTTCCAAATAAGTTTTCTGCAAACCACCAGCACTCAAAAGAACATCTGCCACAGTACAAGCTAAAGTGTGACTGCTGTCACTGTTGTGCATTCCTCAGCTTCACTTGGCCCTCAAGATCAAAGGCGTCATATAGCTACTTGCGTTCTCCAGAGAGTTCAGTACCTTTATATCCAGATAAAGTGCATCACTCGTTATGTCTGAGAACAGACCAATGGATAAGGTTGTTTCCTACAGCCACATAATTACCATATCATCAACAGTAAAAATTATAAACTGCAGCGAATCCAAATAGACCTTGTGGTAGTGATGGGAATCAGTCAGAATTTCCAAATCTATAATTGGTTCCACTTAACCAACTGGTAATCTATTATAATCAGTTACTAAGTACAAATTTTAATTTTTTTGTAATTACAGTTATAACTTTGCTCAAGATTTCATAACGTTAATAAATGTACAGAAGTAATCTCTTTTAATGACATGCATACTTTAACCTGATAAAAAAAAATTACATTTTTTAAAATTGTGCTGTGTTATATTTGTTCTACAACTTTGTTAAATGAAAGCAACTTTTATGGCTGATCAGTTTTATTTAACTGAAATAATGCTGCAATCCCCCAAAACCCTTTCATTCATATGTGATGTGTCTATAATTTAAAGTAGAGAAGGATATAGCTTTCTTGTTTGTCATTATTTACAAATACTACAAATGATTTTACATTAAACTGAAACAAATCATCAAAATTTGTTTAAATTTATTGACTAAACAATCTAACAGCTTAATCATGTAATCATGACTATATATTCCTAATTATCAAAGTTTGCACCTACGGGATATGGTATGGTTTTATATTTGTAAGTTGTGAAGGGAATAATAATTCAGATCAACTTCAGTGGATTGGAAGCCCTTTTTAGCTTACCATTCCACACAGTTTTACTAACCTTTGTGTTTTGCATGCAACTAAAAGAAGGAGTCTCCCTTTACACACAATCGATTATAGAGTTTCACAATTGATTATCTTATTGGTTCGCTCAACTAAGTGATGACTGATTATAATCAAATATCGGAACAACACTACAGGCTAGTGGGAATTCAAAATGAATATACTCACAATCACAAATACTAATTCTCAGGCATTAAAACTGGAACCTTTGGAGATACATAAATGCTGTATGTAACTATTGCCATTTCGCTAGCCCTGCTCCCCCTTGGGATAAATAAATTCTAAAACCATTATGCACAGTTATAAAATATAACCAATCATATCCCAGCATCTTAAGTCTCTATCTTGAATCATGATGGAGTTGTGTGACATTTATTTTGCAGATAAGAATGTCCACATGGACAGGAAAACATAATCCCTGCTTTTTCTTCCAAATGTGTGGTTGACATTGTCAAAACTTACCTCATAATCTTTGTTGATTTGTGAAAGTGACCAGAGTTCATTGGGGACTCCCATACGGAGGTACTCTGTTTGCGTGTCATACATGTTCCAGCCATAACTTTTTGGCATGTCATTGGATTCTGATGTGTGGAATGCATGAAGAGACTCTATGCTTGCTGGAAACAAACACAAACCAGAATATGCCAGAAATGTAGATCAAAAATATAAAGTGCAAACAACAAAGTAACAATGTAAATAGTGGTCCAGCACATATGTCAAGTTTCCCAGTTATTAACAAGAACTTTAAGTTTTGACTTACTGCTAATTGTAGGCTTTGTTGATATGGAATCATGATGCATCTTTAGCATACAATACAGCACTCACAATATAAACTCAGGTATTTTCAATGGCAAGCTGGCATGTAAAATAATTTTAAAGTATTGAGCATTGATTAGGCTCAAATTCTGGCAACAGATTTGCTTGTATTATGTTAGAATTAGATAAAATCATTTTTCTTTTCAGTATTTATGAAATGAATTATGTTATCAACCAACAGAGAGACTATATGAAAAAGACATAAACAAATAAAACTTTTAAGTTGAAACAAGACTTGTCCATGTACTGTGAATTAGTTGATTTTCATGGGTACCAATATTTGTATATGTATTTTCTATAAATGCTGACATCATTTATTCACAAAAGTACAACAAATATAAGTGAATTCATAGTAGTACAAATATCTTTGGCAATATATGAATCAATGTTTTAAAAAATCTTTCCTTTGTCTTGAATAACTTTATACAAGTTGATGCCAGATTTCAACTCTGAAAACATCCAGATTTGCAAAATAACAGGAATTACTTAAAAGATTCTTATCAACCAAACAATGTTCACACTCAGGTGAATGTCAGCTGATAAAAGCAACTAGAGTTCTTATCCTCCCAATGTGTGTGACTCACCTCCAAAATCTCTGTCCCTACAATAAAGGCCCAGGCAGTAAGAATAGATTCAGGAACCAGTTATAGTTGAGTATCTTAATTTATCATTTCATGTTCAATAAGTGTTTATTGGGTTATTGGACATCTCAATGGTTTCCAAGATATGACCATGGATTCACAACTTGATGCAAAAGGGGAATGACCCCGGAACCTTATTCTAATCCTCAGATGACCATGGGACCAAAACTTGATGCTCCAAAGACATGACCCAGCAACCTCATTCTAATCCTCAGATGACCATGGGACCACAACTTGATGCTCCAAAGACATGACCCAGCAACCTCATTCTAATCCTCAGATGACATGTATTGACACTCTACAGTGACATGAACCAATTCTCACGTATCTTGGTCTTATAACTGGAAGCTATCTGAAACAAATTCAAAACAATCCCAACCCCTAACTCCACTGCAAAGGACCGATTCAATATTCTAAAATTATTGTGCACAAAATCAATAGACTGCAGCTAGTAAAGTCCAAAGGCCTGAGGTCACCACCTTGAGCTGTGATGGAAGATTTGTGTGACATTACACTACATGCATGGGCAGTATTATTACAAAATCATCCCTTTTGTGTTCTATAATTAAATAAGCCATGTCATTTATTAATAATCATTTTTGTTCTGTCATGATCCAAAAAATAAATGAGATACAATGATCACTTGTCAGCATTAGGGCTGCCATCACTGGTAGCATCATCATAAACTTTTGCACTAAATCCAAGACTTTTCTATTGCTACTCAAGGTCTTTTTCACAGGAAAGATACTGTGTTTAGCATAAGACATTTAATGGCAAGACGTTGTTCAGCATAAGACATTTAATAGCAAGACACTGTTTGGCATAAGACATTTAATGGCAAGACACTGTTTAGCATAAGACAATCACATGCCAGATGCTGTTTTTAGAAGAAAACATTCACAGGCCAGATACTTTATTTAGAAAAAAACTCACATAAGCTGGATACTTTATTTAGTGTAAGACATTCACAGGAACACTTTCACATGCATAATAATGTGTTTTGCACCACACTTTCACAGGAGGATGCTGTGTTTAGCAGAACACTTTCACAGGCAAGACACTGTGTTTAGCAGAACACTTTCACAGGAACATAGTGTTTTTCAAAATTCTTTCACAGAACAATTTCAGAGGAAGATTGAGTGTTTAGAACACTTTCACAGGGTAGATACTTAGACATTATATTTACTTGTGTTGCACTTTGTAATATGGGCCAGTGGTATAAATTACTGAATAAAGTATTATTATTATTATTATTATTATTATTATTATTATTATTATCATACTGTGTTCAAAGGCAGGATACACTGTTTAGCAGAAAATTTATTATTTATTACAAACATACCTGTGATATGCTGTTACAAACACTGATGGCACTGTGAAGCTATGATCCTTGTTGAGATCTAATGTTATCAATAATTACTCTCAACAGATTTTCAAATCTGTGTTAAAATCAGGAATAGTTTGGTATTTGCAGGTTTAAAGAAAGAAGCATTCCACCTACATATATATAGAAAGGTGCAGCACACTGCCCCAATTACCAAGCACTATTCTATTTTTATTTCACTGCCCTTTCTTTTTTTCACAATTCTTCCTCTTTTACACACAAGTAATAATGTATCTTGTTCCAATAACTGCATATTCATAAAGTATAGTAAACAAATAATGCATTTAGAAGTTTTCTCTGCTTGCCATTTATCTGCAATTGAAGGAGCATGTACAATGGCTGTCAAACTGAGTGTGGATAATGCCAACTCTTTTGATATGATGCCCTTGGACAAAATATTTATGAAGTTACAAGCAAAACAAAGGATCAAGCTAGAACACTGGGAACATTAATGTTTTATTTGCTGTTCCAAACATCTGTTTGATGCTGTAATTAAATTAAATCTGTGACATCTAAACCACCATTTTACATAATAAATGGTTACAGCTGGTTTGACACATGCAATGTTGTCATGTTAAGCTACATTACTAAAAGGCGAAATTGTAAAGGATGCTACAGGCTTTCTAAAGTTTAGAAATACCCTTCACTGAAGATTTATCGTATGTAATTTATGCATTTAGTGACTGTAAAGATAAAAATCACACATAATTTACTGTGCCCCCATGTTTGCAGGGCTCTTTTTGTTTTTTTTTTACATTCCTATGTCTAATGATGTTTTTCAGTTCAGAACTCTAGTGGAAGACATCTCTATCTTTCATTACATGACTGCTGACACACAGAAACTCCCTGATTTCCAGCATGAACCAAGCATTCCTTCACAAAATTTTTAGATAAACATAAATTGAAACACATTCATATCCTAAAACACAAAGAGCAATTGAAGTTAGTGTTCCTCAAACAGGACATTTTGCACTGATTGGCTTAGTGACAGGTACAGATTATTACGTCTGGTTTATGGGTGAAGAAAAAGCATAATTGGAATTAGTTTTCTTTTTTCTTAGATGCACCTTCTCAATATTATTTATCAACAGAAAATAAATGAAAGATCTAAGATGAATCGATGTCAGTTTTACTCTCTTGTCTAATAATAGTATAAAGAGTTGGTTTTAATTTTTGACCCGTTCACATTCCATACTACTGTACAAGCTATCATCAATAGATAATTTGGATGCTGCTTAGCACCTTTACTTCAATGGTTTTGACCACCATTATCTGAATGCTTTAATTTTACATTTAATTTTTACTTTTTACACTAAAACTTAGGTAAGAAAATTTTCAATTGGTGTTTTGCCATTTCAGTGTTGCATCAGCATTCATAGTAAACCATGCTCACTCATAATTTTTTATTTAGGAATTTGAGAAATATATCCTGAATTATGCATTGTGTTGAATAGAAAAATTCCACCTTAGGGATTAAAATGGTCTTATCCTACACTATTGCAAGTAAAAGGTTTCTATTACCCCATTGCTTTATTCATGACCTTTCTAGGTAAATGTTTACATACTGGGTCTGGAAAGTTCCTGGAGGGATAGATAAATGTCATGGCAGTCTCTCTCCCTTGGGATGACAAATGTGATGCACATGAAGTTCTTACAGTGGATCTGTAGTGGACAGCCTCCTGTAGTGATTGGCAGCTTCTCAACAGTGCCCATGTGCATGTGGAGAATCTGCCAAGAAACAAGAAGTATTGATCAAGATCTGGGCTCTAGGTCACAAAACCATCTGAAAACAAATACTGAGCATAAGACTAAAAACTCAAACATAAAAATCAAATATGTGTACTTGGCTTCACTCAAAATTATCAAAGTTCTGGATTTACATTGGTGGTGCATGCAATATGATACATTGCATAACCAAAACATCATTCAGAGTGAAGAAATGAAGATCAAGAACTTGGACATTATCAGCATTAAAATTAAAGCATATAATTAAATAATGAAGTTTAATGCAGTTTAATAAATCACATTTAATCCAAAAGAATGATACCTGATTTTGAATTTACACTCACGTTTAGGAGTTTCTGAATACAGAGTCAGTGCCTGTATTGATTTACATATTTATAAGTTTCAAAATTTGCATAAATTCCAACTAGTGTGCAGGAAAACAGATATCTCTATGCTCCATGCTTTGTCCCAAGCACCCACCTCACCCAAATTCTCAGACCCTGGGGCAAATTCCAATATGCATGTCTGAATATTTAAAAACAAGTAGCCTTGGAAGAAAAACTTGAGATGGTTTTTGACATCTACAATAGGCACAGCCTTTCCTACATTACTACAATAATTTAATACATTTCAATGACATTTTCAGGATAAGAAAGGTCAAATTTTCTGCTCCAGTTTTCTCTTTTCAAGGACTATGAACGCCCTATTTATTTAACTATTTATTAATCTCCTGATTGCCATCAATCAGCAAATTCTGGTGATTCCACTGGATACTTGTGGATAATTGTCAATTCACCTATGTCAAGGTTGTTTACTCAAGCACGTGAAAAGAAGAAATGAGAAATAATTTATAAGTTACAATATATAATTTAAAAGTTACAATATATAACAAAAATTTATGCTTGAATTAGAATGTTTTTACTCGTTTTTCAAAGAAAATCTCCAAATGTACAGAAGTAGACAAAGTAATGACTAGCAACTGTCGTACTTTATAACAGATCAGCATCATTTGTGTAAACATGAAAAACCTTTATATCAGGATGTTTTAAATTCTGTCAAATTCTGAATAGCAGTTTTTAAGAAGGAGAATGGTGTAGATGGGTGGTAATTGAAGCCCATTATAACTGTTTAGTGCTGGTATCCCATGTTCTATTTCAACTGCCTCCTTCACCTTCTTTTGTCATGTGTTGTCATCTGATGTAATGACCTTTGTCTGATTGGAAAATATGACAGTGAAGTCTCCTCATATCACATTCACATGACCATTATAAGTCACATGATCAACAGCTGTCACTGATGAAGGCATTGTGATATTGCTGAAAATTTTGAATTCTAAGATACTTATGCTCTGAGTAAGGGAAAATTCTAATAATCATGAATTATCCAGCACAAGAAACCTTTCCAATTCTCTTAAGTCTTCTGCAAGCATTCACATGGGCTTTTTTTCTTTTGTTTTATAAGCAATGCAACCACAATGATAATGGACTGGCATCATTTGTTAAAATTGGGAAGACCTTAATGCCAAAATGCTCTCTGCCAGGATTAGCTGAAACTTGTGGAGTGGTTTTTTTTGTGGAAATGTTGATTGATTAATGAGACATCATTAGAAGTCTTTTATTGAAAACCCCATGTTGATATGACCATGCATTAAAGAGGAGTAACAACAGCATGATTTTCAATATGGCCACTGTGACAGCCATACTGGATTTCTGAGCAGAATCATTTTCATTTACGACAACTAACCATCATAATCAGATCTGTTGAAAGCTCATGTTGATTTGACTTTCCATTCTGAAGGAGTAGCAATAACAGATTCTAGATATCTGCCATAATGGACAACACATCAGCACAATTTTAATGTATGACCAACTAGACATCATACAAAGTCTTTTAGAGAAAACCCCATGTTGATATTACCATCCATTCAGAAGGAGTAGCAATAACAGATTCTAGATATCTGCCATAATGGACAACACATCAGCACAATTTTAATGTATGACCAACCAGACATCATACAAAGTCTTTTAGAGAAAACCCCATGTTGATATTACCATCCATTCAGAAGGAGTAGCAATAACAGATTCTAGATATCTACCATAATGGACAACATATCAGCACAATTTTAATGTATGACCAACTAGACATCATACAAAAAATCTTTTAGAGAAAACCCCATGTTGATATTACCATCCATTCAGAAGGAGTAGCAATAAAATGATTCTGAAGATGGCTGCTGTGGTGGCCATAATGGACATCTAAGAAGCACCATTTTCATTAGGGATAAATGTGTAAAGTTTCATTTCAATCCTCCAAGTAGTTTAGGAATGGACAGATGGACACTGAATAACAGGCCATCCTAAAAAATGTTCTGGTTGATGAGCAGTAGGACTAAAATAATGACCTGAAGAGAGTTACCTATTGTAACAGACAAATATCTGTTTTTAATGTTGCAATCTGAAATATTGCAACTCCTGAGTACATCAGTACAAGAGGATTATGTAAAATAATACAGCATTTAATAAAAGTGGTTATCTTTTAAAGAGACGTCTTTTGAAGTCATAATGCCAATTCTAACACACAAAAATAAACAAAATTTACTCCTCTCCACTAGTGCACTCAGTTCATCTAGCACTTCAGCTCATGACCATCGCAATCAACTATTAACTGTGCTATCCTGTAATGATGTCACAATTATTATGTCAAAATGAACATAACTGTTGGTGACATGACTCCAAAATAGGTACCTATTTTAAAAAAATATAAATGCCTCAGTTTTTTTTTTTCAACACTGTAAAACAGGAGAAAATGGGTACACATTAGTATTATATGCCAATGCCAAGTAATTGCTGTAAGAAAAAGTTATCTGCACATGGAGTGGATTAGTTCCATGAGGGTCTATTGTAGAAATTACAATGTTCTGGAAATTCCTCCTCCTGTATTTTTTAAAAAAGGTAGGGGAACTTATAAATATTGGAAGGATTTTATGAAAAAAAATGGGCTGAGATTGAAAAAATCATATTTGATTCTTAGGTATTTGCATAATTTCTCATCCATTGTATTTAAATTCCAAGACAACGAATACTAATTGCACATCCTAGAATAGATTCTGTTCCAAGACATCTACTAATTTCATATCCAAGAAAAGACCCTATTCCAAGACAACATCTACTAATTGCACATCCTAGAAAAGATTCTGTTCCAAGACATCTACTAATTTCATATCCTAGAATAGATTCTGTTCCTAGGCATAATTGTGCACCCTTGGGCTCATTCCAGACAAGATTTACCTTGCATGAGTTATCTGCACTGTCAAGTTGGTATGTGTATCAATAATGTATTGTATCATATTCTCTGTATCATGAATCGTATTGATTTGTGGCACAGGTGTACTATTTCACTCTTACTTGATAGTAAGATGAAAATATGATTCTCATGCCAAAGATCTCAAAGTATAAAGTTTGCCATGTTTGCATGAAAAAATAAAATTAGGGCACACGGTTGTAAGGTTTTCAGTTTTAATTGACAGTGTTCTTATCACTGCAATGGAGATCTGACTTCTGAAATTAATTCATTCTGGGATGCTTTCTGTATCGCAAGCCAAACAACTTTTTTCCCCAAAACTAGGTATCTCATGAACTAAATAACTTGATCATAAATTTTATAATATCTTTCAAAACTTATATAAAATATTTATAAATTCAAGATATCTTATCTAAAACTATAAAAGATATCTTAAAGAAGATCTATAATTATAAAGTATGTGATATAAAGTATATAACATCTGTTATGAAACATACAAGATATCTTGTATAATGAAAACAATTTTTAATAAGGTATATTACAAAATTTGAGATATTTTACTAAGTTTATAAGATATTTTAAATGGTTTATGAGGTGTCCAGATTTCAAACAAAAATACCAATTTGATTTGCAATATTTGTCAAATTTAGAGAAATTCTTCTGAGCTGTTTTCATTCAAAAATTTCCTTTAAAGGTTAGAACTCTACTGAAATCAAAATCTTTAAAAGCTGTTGCATCTAGCTGTACAAGCCATAATCTGTTGATTGTTTCTGAGCTTGATCTGTTTTCTCTAGATGTATGAATATTGTCCTGTCCCGAGTACTCCATTTCACAGTCTGCATTCTGAATGGGCACATGCATGGCTCACTTAACTACAGTGGGGCACCGACTTACGAACGCCCTGAGTTATGAACGATCCGGGTTACGAACGCCAAGCCAGCCAAAAAATGACTCGGGTTACGAACGGTGGCTCGGGTTATGAACCGAACTGCCATTCACTTGTGTGCAAAATTTCGAACACACGAGTTCACATATGGCTGCCTTTACTCAAATAGAGTGAAAAAAAGGTGAGAAAAGGAATCTGTGGTGTTCTTGTGTTTATTTTTGTGTCATGTTTGTGTTGTTTTTGTGGGTTTTGAGTGTGTTTGTGTGTTTTATTGCTGTGTATGTGTTGTGTATGTGTTGTGTGAGTGCTCCTTTTCATCTTTTTTTAATGTAGCAGCGATTTTCGGCGATTATTTTTCGGCTCGGGAACAGATTAAAAATTTAACAATGGGACCCTATGGGAAAACGCGTTCTGGGTTACGAACACCCCGGGTTACGAACGCCGTCTGGGAACCGATTAGGTTCGTAAGCCGGGGCCTCATTGTAGGTTGAACAAGTTGGAAAACTGTTCTTTATTGTTGTTATCTATAATTTTCCACAGTTCAGAGGTATTATCATTTGGATACTTCATAGTCTGCATGTTCAGAGACAGGTATTTTGATCAAATAAATATCTTTACTTCCTAATTTCATTTTCAGATTCTTATTTATTCAGATTATCTTAAAACTTGTAGTGCTATATAGTTTTGTAGCACAAGATCCTGCAGGGCTGTACTGTTTGAGGAAAGAAATGAAAACTGCACCCTACTTTTAAATTGTCTGTATTGGTATTCTGCCTTTTCAACATTTTGAAATACCTCTGAAAGGAGGACTGACTGGCATCCCATCAAGCCTGTACATCGTACTCATAATTTACACCATTTTTGAGCTCAATATCATTCACTTATATCTCCATTAACCCTTTCCCAACTCCAAGATTCTGATATACTTCATAACTTTAATGATCACTGTCATCAGCCAGTATTTGCTGCACAAAATTGTCATCTGAAAATGAACTGTGCTGGGAATCAGAAATTTTAGATTTTCTAGGTTGCCCATATTTAGGATATACTTTTATAAAACTTCCTTGATGTAAGGTTCAAACTATCACAGAATACTTGTTCCAGGGCCAAATATTGCATATACCTTTATAAAACTTCCCTGATGTAAGGTTCAAACTATCACAGAATACTTGTTCCAGGGCCCAATGTAGTAATCGGATTAACAACCAGTCATGTCAAGCTGAAGAACCCAGATGTGTAAACAGATGTGTCATGACAAGCACTACAAGACGTCTACTAACATGATTTATATCATGACCAGCAGTTTATGGGTGAATGGTTAAATAAAAATTATAAAGTACACAGAGTACGTTTTCATATGAGTGACTTTAAACTAATATGTGGGAATTATCATGCATCACTTCTCTCCAAATAGGCCAATTTGTTCAAATTCTCTGTAATTCACACAGCTGTGCACAATGGCAGCATCTCTGAAAATGAATGTCAGACCAGCACCAATTTAATTTGGGACCAACTAAAGATTATAAGAATTCTTCTGGTGACAACATGAAGTTGACTGCAATCATTCATCTTGGAGGAGTAGCAATAACAAGATTTTCAAAATGGTTACCACAGTAGCCATACTGAAGGTCAGTACAGCACAATTTTAATTAAAACCATCTAGATATCACATAGTCTTCAATGTCACTGTGACTTTCTGCTGATGATAGCAACTATGGTGGCCATAATGGATGTCAGATCAGCACCATTTTCAACTAGGTTTCCCCAATACAAAAGGGCAGTCACATTACTGGTTTCCAGCTAAGAAGGTTGTAATAATGAAAATTTTAAAACTTTTGACTTATTAGTTTTCAATTTTTCCAGATATTTTCAAGACCTAGAAAAGCAATTGTCAAATTTTAGTCCTCTTCCAGAACTTCAGACCTGTATGGTAAACCTGCAACTAGATATCATAATCAGTCTTGTGGTAAACCCCATATTCATGTGACCATTCACTGAGGAACAGTTATCGTAAGCAGTCTTGCAGTAAACCTCATATTCATGTGACCATCCACTGAGGAACAGTCAGAACAAGATTTTCAAGATGATGTGGTGACAAAAATTGACTTTTCCTTTCGAGCCAACTTCACCATAAGAAAAATGCAGAGTTTCAAGGCAATGCTCCAAGTAGTTTAGGAGAAGTAGCAATAACAAACTTGTTTAACAAATCCAAAGATTATACATGATGGACAACAGGTCATCCCATAAGCTCTTCTGGTCTATGATCAATAGTGCCAAAAATGTACAAAGCATCATCAGTTATGTTAAGGCGATGTATCTTGATTCATGTTCTTTCTCTTTCTTTCACTCTCTCTCTTCAAAATCAGTATTGACAAGTAAAAACATCGACACAGTCATTAATAAAACACATTTGAAAAAGAGGATTTAACTACATACATAAATTATTGTTTCATCCCTTTAATAACTGTGTTTTCAAATGACCAAAAGCAAAACTTTCAAGTATACATAGCAGTTGATGATCACTTCCGCTTAGATATCCTACTAGGTTATTCTGTAAAACAGAGTGTGACTGAGAGACTTAACCAATAACAATACATCTTTAAAACAGAGTATGACTGAGAGACAATAACAATATATCTGTATAACAGAGTATGACTGAGATACATAACCAATAACAATACATCTGTAAAACAGAGTATGACTGAGAGACATAACCAATAACAATATATCTGTAAAACAGAGTGTGACTGAGAGACATGACCAATAACAATATATCTATAAAACAGAGTGTGACTGAGAAACATGACCAATAACAATATAACTGCAAAACAGAGTGTGACTGAGAGACATAACCAATAACAAATATATCTGCAAAACAGAGTATGACTGAGAGACATAACCAATAACAAATACATCTGCAAAACGGAGTACGACTGAGAGACATAACCAATAACAAATATATCTGCAAATCGGAGTATGACTGAGAGACATAACCAATAACAAATATATCTATAAAACAGAGTGTGACTGAGAGACATGACCAATAACAATATAACTGCAAAACAGAGTGTGACTGATAGACATGACCAATAACAATATAACTGCAAAACAGAGTGTGACTGAGAGACATAACCAATAACAAATATATCTGCAAAACAGAGTATGACTGAGAGACATAACCGATAACAAATATATCTGCAAAACGGAGTATGACTGAGAGACATAGCCAATAACAAATATATCTGCAAAACAGAGTATGACTGAGATATAACCAATAACAAATATATCTGCAAAATGGAGTATGACTGAGACATAATCAATAACAAAATATCTGCAAAATACAGTATGACTGATAGATATGACCAATAACAAAATATCTGTAAAACAGAGTATGATTGAGAGACATGACCAGTAACAAAATATGTACAAAACAGAATATGACTGACAGATATGGCCAATAACAATATATCCATAAAACAGAGTATGACTGACAGACATAATCAATAACATTATCTGTAAAAAATAGAGTATGACAAATAACAGTATGTGAACAAAACAGACTATAACTAAGAGATATCACCAATAACAATAAATGTAAAAAATAGAGTATGACTGAAAAACATCACCAATTATCAATATATGTACAAAATAGAGTATGACTGATATATATGACCTACCAATATAACCAAGCCTGGTCCTAGGATGTGTGGGGCACAAGACAGCAAGCGATGAGCGTGGGGCCCCAAACAACAAAATTGCATTGCGGGGCTCAAGGCGGTTGCCTCGTTCGCCTTGCCCTAAGGCCGGGCCTGAATATAACATGTATCTGTAACACACAGAATGACTCACAGACATGACCAACTGACCAGTAATAGTATTTCTGTAAAACAGTATGACTAACAGACATGACCATTAGCACATTAACCCCTGGAGGTGTTTGTCGTTTGTGCCTGAAATGCGAGTAGGAAACACATTTTGGGGGCTATTTCTGAATACATCCTAATACATCAACCTCCATGAGATTTTAGGTTAACCTAATGCCTAGTTGTGTTAGAAACGTCGTTTTTCATTGGCATTGGCTGTTTCACCTGCGCATGAGCAGAAGGGTAAAAGTTGGAGTTCTTTTTCTTTTTTTTTTAATCCTACTTTTTGCAAAGGTTCGCCTGTCTGTGTGCAGTTCAGACCGGTCTGTCTTAGATCTGAGGCCAAAAAGTCTAAAATCCGGACACAAAATCGGATTCCAACCTCGGGCAAATTTCGGCTGGAAAAAACTCGGGTCCAAAAAATTATGTTTCTCCCTCTGTATTTTGTAGTGCAACTAGAACATCCATATTTTTTGGTATCATCGTAAAGCTACATCTGTCTACCTTTCTATAATACCACCCACTTTAGCATGTCATACATGACCTTGATGCTACAGAGCTCAGAAGTAGGCTACCACCTCCTGCCGCGTAAACGCGGCACCAGAGGTTAATGAGTTAACAAGGATTTTGGAAATTTTTTACAAATTGTCAAGAAATGGCTAAATTTGTAATTTAAGTGCAATATCGATGCACAAGTGATCAAATACGCAAGGAATATTCAAATTTGGTGACGTCATCAAAATGCACCCATTAACACATTAACCCCTGGAGGTTTTTGTCGTTTTCACCTGAAATGTGAGTAGGAAACACATTTTGGGGGCTATTTCTGAATACATCCTAATACATCAACCTCCAAGAGATTTTAAGTTAACCTAATGCCTAGTTGTGTTAGAAACATCATTTTTCATTGGCTATTTCGCCTGCACATGAGCAGAAGGGTAAAAGTTGGAGTTCTTTCGTTCTGGTTTTTTTGGGGTTTTTTTGCTTAACGGACCCATCATTTTCGTGTCGAGACCACTCTTTATTCCAAATGCCCATCTTATCCTACTTTTTGCAAAGGTTCGCCTGTCTGTGTGCAGTTCAGACCGGTCTGTCTTAGATCTGAGGCCAAAAAGTCTAAAATCCGGACACAAAATCGGATTCCGACCTCGAGCGAATTTCGGCTGGAAAAAAACTCGGGTCCAAAAAATTACGTTTTTCCCTCTGTATTTTGTAGTGCAACTAGAACATCCATATTATTTGGTATCATCGTAAAGCTACATCTGTCTACCTTTCTATAATACCACCCACTTTAGTGTGTCATGCATGACCTTGACACTACAGAGCTCAGAAGTAGGCTACCACCTTCTGCTGCATAAACGTGGCGCCAGGGGTTAATGAGTTAACAATGATTTGGCAAAAATACAGTTAAAAACATGTACTGTCTATACTTGCTTATAAAGTGGAGTCAAATGGCAAACAACACAGACCCTAATCTGCCATTGCATAATACACCTGCAACTCTGGGTCTATACTGCTCATTGAACTGATTGCTCCTAATAAACAGCAGAAATTCAGATCTGACAGCACATTATGCCATGACATATCCATCTCTATGAAGTTTGCAGTCAGACCTGACTTATAAATTAGCATAAATGGTATTAAATTCTTTTGGAAGAAAAATTTAAAGATAAACTGTATCTTCAATTTTGTCCCATTTTTTAAAAAGTGGACATATATAAAACTCTTTGAAACTTACCCATATTTCCTTCTTGCCACCATTGTCCACAAATATCAGGTGGGTAGTGGTGAGGTATAATGTGCCACAGGCCATATTTCGGGCATTAAACCTGTCCATCAACTTTACCCCCTCCACCTGTAATGAAAAGATATTACTGTATATCTACTACTGCCAAACATATTGTTCTCCACATATTCATTATATATTTTCATATCTATTTCTATAAGGGTTCTCTTAGTTTGTCAACTTATTAATTCAAATTAGCATTTAGAAAAGACATTTAAAAAATTGACAAAACTCAAGCAATTTTAGTCTTGACAATATTCCCTAAACTTAAGCTGATTCCCGTTGTGTATGTGTCTGTGTTTTAGATCTTTAACACAACTTTTAACAATATTTCAGTCATATCTTTACGATGTCTGCAGTGTGACAGTTTATAGTGATGTCTAGCACAGGGGCATCATGCTGCAGACATGTAGCATGATGTCTCACCCAGTCACATTATCCTGACACCAGGCCAACCAGTCCTAACACTAACCTCTTAATGCTGAGCACCAAGCAAGACCGCTGTTAGTACCATTTTTATAAGTCCATTGTATGACTCGGCCAGGGTTCAAACCCATGACCTCCCACATCCAAGGCGGATGCTCTAACCATTAGGCCACCAGAGCGGTCGATTCCCTTTGTAAATCTATATACTTTATATTGAAGGACTCCCTAAAGATGGCATTACATTTGCCTTCTATCGCCAAGCCTACATCAAAATTAATCTAGCTACTTGGTATTGATGCCTTTTTTAGGGCGTCTGATTAATAAAACTTCCTTACACAAACTTACAGCTCCAGTATTACAGATCAATAATTCTACTAAGACAGAAAACTACCTCCTACCATTGGTATATATTCCACACTTGGAGCAAACAAATTACCTTTATGATCTTAGGTTCAAATTTCAAGTCTTCAACCAAGAATAATGGCACACGAATTATCAGTGTAGTATTTTATTCTAAAATACTTTGTTCATAAAAAAACTTAAAAATGCAGAAATTCAGTTTTTTTCTTTACCATGTTGATCTTGAAATATTCAATGTGTTTGCTGTGTGTTAGCTCAATTTAACACAAAGTCAATTGTATCAAATGAATGGTTATGGTACCCAACTGATGGCTTGCTTGACAGCATATATGAAATTTCTTAAAGCAAATTCATTAAACTAAGAGTTCATCTCTTCCTACCATTGCTTATTTACCAATGTTCATCTCTTATTACCACTGCTTATTTACGAAGTGTTCATATTTTACTACAATTGCTATTTACCAAGTGTTCATCTTTCTTACCATTGCTTATTTACCAAGTGTACATCTCTTATTACCACTGCTTATTTACCAAGTGTTCATCTCTTATTACCACTGCTTATTGGGGCCCCGAATGGCTGAGTGGTCTAAAGCGCTCACCATTACAGATCACTGCCATCTCACCTCTGTCTGCATGGGTTTGAGTCTCGGGCTCAGCAAATGTGGGTATGTGAGAAAGCTTGCATGTAGGTTCTCGTGGGTTGGTGGTTCTTTTCGGGGGTTTTCCCGGTTTCTTCCTCCACCATTATACTGGCTGCCATGTATTGCCTATCTTGTGCTGAAAAATGGCATTAAACCCTATGACAACAACAGCAACCACCACTGCTTATTTATCAAGTGTTTATCTCTTATTACCACTGCTTATTTACCAAGTGTTTATCTCTTATTACCACTGCTTATTTATCAAGTGTTTATCTCTTATTACCACTGCTTATTTACCAAGTGTTTATCTCTTGATACCACTGCTTATTTACCAAGTGTTTATCTCTTATTGCCACTGCTTATTTACCAAGTGTTTATCTCTTACTGTCACTGCTTATTTACCAAGTGTTTATCTCTTATTACCACTGCTTATTTACCAAATATTTATCTCTTATTACCACTGCTTATTTATCAAGTGTTTATCTCTTATTACCACTGCTTATTTACCAAGTGTTTATCTCTTATTACCACTGCTTATTTACCAAGTGTTTATCTCTTTTACCACTGCTTATTTATCAAGTGTTTATCTCTTATTACCACTGCTTCTTTATCAAGCGTTTATCTCTTATTGCCACTGCTTATTTACCAAGTGTTTTATCTCTTATTACCACTGCTTATTTACCAAGTGATGACCTCTTATTACCACTGCTTATCTACCAAATCAGTAACCAACATTATTAAGCTAAAGCACTATCAATCTGAAATAAAAAATCTAATAACAGTGATATTGATGGAAAAATGTAATAGCACAGTGATATTGACAGTGAGTGTGATAACCTATGATGAACATTACAAGAGCTTTGTGGCCAGTAAAATGGCAGACTACATGATCAGTAAGTGTTGTGCCCTTTGAATCATCACAGCTTTAAACAAATTGTTTACAATTCCTTCAAGAGCTCAAAAATGATATAAAACTCACGTTCATGACCGCTACTAATTTCATGTTTGATGAATAACTTAGTGACATGCAGAAAGTACAAAGCTGATCTCTCCCCAAAACACAATTTTAAAAAATAAAACATCCATCAGAAAAAAAATTTATAAATTTTAACAAGTTATTTTTACAATACCCTAACTTCTACTGTCATTTCATCATAATTTTCAACTTGATATCATATCCGCAATTTTACCATCTATACCATAATGCCAGACATTGAATATCTGAGCAACAATATTCATTAAAATAAAAAAGAAAATTATTTTTTGTACTGGATGGGCATTAGCTTTTGCTTTCATGTCATTCAAAAAACACTCATATGAATGTTTCTTCTTAAACAAAATTTTAAAAAACTTAAATTCCAAATTTAAAAAGGCTTATCACACTCTTCATTACTATAAAAAATATTTAAAAAGGCAGCAACTGTTTGAAATATGCAATGAACAAATTTTAAGAACCTTAAAAACTATACACAGTATGACTCCAGTAGGCTGATGTGTCTGATTAAATTCATGGACATCATTTAAAGATAAATGTTCAAGAATTACCATAAATTAATTTAAATGAATGGAGACTCAAATTTGCCACTGAAAAACCTAATTGATTTGGGGGGACATAAATGAAGATTCTGAATGAATACTGATTATTCAGGCCCCAATTATGCCAACATGGCCTTGATTTTAGGTCAAGACTTATCCAATTTCCCAAATGAGCTTGTGTCTGTTGTACAACAAATACAAAGATTTGTTTTGAGTGTACATAACATTCTGATCAGGGTCTCTGCACCATCTGTGCCCTATCTATTAATAATTCTGAGCAGACACTGTAAACCCTTATCCACGAGCACAATATTCGGTAGGCAGATCTTAGTCTACCATCGGTCTCAACATGCCAGATTATATCCGTTTTATTTTACTGATACAAGTCGGGGGGAAAATACAGTAAAAACAAAATACATCCCCTTGCAAACTCTTTACATCAAATGGATACAATTTCATATCCTCCACTGTGCCTGTGTTATCAGAAGCAAGATTCTGACATTATATCGTACATGTCGTAAAAACTGACATACAACATACAACATACAAAGAAGCTGATCTTACAACATTCTTCCTGACTGATATAAATCTTACTTTTGTTTACCCTACAGGTGCCTATTGTCATGCTTTGTTTCATTGTTAAAATTAAGTGCTTCTGCCAATGCTCACAGTGTCCGCGAGTTTCCTCAAATTTGTGGTGCCTTATTCCACTTCATTTTTGTCCCCAAGCCTTTTTTGGCTTTCCATTGCACAGCTATAAGAGCCAAAGCATGAGGCCCAAAATAAGTGTATTTCCTATTCATTGCACTGGTTTTAAAATTAGGGTAGGTAGGTTGAGATGTTTTTAAATATCTTTTTTAAACAATATGTATAAGATAATGATTAGTGTATATAATGTACTAGGTGCATCAAGTACTGGGCTAATCTGGTTTAATTAGATGCACAAATCAATTTTGGGAATTTATTTTTATTTTTTTTATTATTTTTTTTTTTTACCCTTTGGTGGGAAAAAGTGCTAGGGTTGGCAACGTAAAATCGGGATGGTCAGCCGATTGAAAACTTTTTTTGGAGCCTGATGGGTAACCCAGATATAGTAGGATACATGTTATGCAAAGGTAAATGCAACAAGCCAGACTTTAAAATTTTATTCAACCAGAATGTTGCATTCCTCACTTAAGTTTATGTCCACACAAACTTTTGATGGTGACATGCAGGTCTAGCAATAAATCAGAAAAGTCTTTGAGAGAGGCAATAGGGATTGGATAAACAATTTAAAAACTCAAAAGCTACATTTTATGACAATGTAATGACTTCAAAACCTTGAGCACAAATACAATAACACATCACTGAATGAAAATCTGGCTGGACTTGTGTACCATGAAGTCCTGATCTAAAGGTGTATTAGTGACAACAGAAACTTAAGTTCTAATACAGAATCACCAATAGCTGCCATATCATCACGACTGCAGTATGATCATGAAATCTTTGACGTGTGGAATGCCAAACCCGTGAGAATTAAAAGCCTGCTTTTGTATAATGTGCTGTCAGATCAGGATCTATAGAGTTTGTCTGGGGTAATCAGCAGGACAAACAAACCCTGATCTGCCACTGCAGTATGCAAAGGTAGATCTGGGTCAATGCAGTTTTTAATGGGATCCAACTTGTAAGCAGGTACATGCAGTATATCAATTTTTGATGATTTCATATAAACTGCATATCCTCAAATTTTTAGCTGCTTTAGTCCCGTAGGGAATGATCATTCAATATAAATGTATATCTGCTGCTGAAGGTGGTATGGGACTGTAGGACTAATTGTATATTAATGGATTTCATTTGAGCTTTACAGAATATTTAAAATTTGATGAAAACATGAGTAATTATTTAATTAATAATGATTAGATTTTGTATTCCAGTTGATGAAGCATTTAAAGACTGACGTACTGCATGTTGCCTGTGGTTAGGCATGGCAAATTCACTCATCCACTGGCCTTAACATGAGGTGAATGGCTCATGGTGATATTTTTTTCAATATAAATGTAACAAAATTACAGGTCACATTACAGCTTCTTGTAAAGCAGGATAAGTAGCAATGTAAACATTTTAAGCCCATCATGGATTCAAGAATTAAAATATTTTCGTACATATCCTAATGTCAATACAATAAAAGCAAATATTCATGTTGGTTCTAAATTTATGCACTGAACAAATCAGAGAGCTTTAAAAACTATACACCAAACAAATTTATAATAATATGTGACAAGAATTATTTTGAATGATACAAGCGAATTAAGTACACATTAGATACAAATGAAAATACTGTGCTTATGTGGACTGATAAGTATAAAGGACATCTGCCAGAGCCCTCTGCAGGATGCAAGCATAGGACCACACATTCCCACAAAAAATGAAGGTTTATTAGATATAAGAAACTGAAGGCCAAACTATGAAAATTAAGAGTCCTTGACCAGGACTTAAAAGTCTTGAAGCTAGGACTTGTACTATAGAGAGCTTGGACTGCTCATAAAAAACATCAATCTGAACACGTCATGATTTTTTCTACAAATTTTCATCTCACAAATGCTTCAATAGAATGATAAAGTATAAAAAAGTGGAAATCACTGGAAAATGGTGGAGTATTCAGTCAAACACTAAAGTATGCTAGGCAAAACAGAACCATGTCAAAAGCATTATGATATCTAGATGAAATTATCTTAAGAAATTCACTTCAATCAGTTCTCAAGTAAATTTCTGTTTCAATAAAAGAAATTTGAGAATGTTTCTACCAAGAATAATATATCTTATTCAGGTCCCTTATAATGAACACTACAATGGTGTGATGTGCACATAACCTCATTCGGGAAACACATTATATGTAAATGCAATGACAGCTAATGTAGCTTTTCCAAGGTGAATTTTCCAAAATAATGGGCAGAAAGGTCTGATTTTCCATGTTCTGAGAAATGACCACTTTGAAATATGTCATCAGTATATAAAGTGCATATATACTAATGACAACGTTATTTGTGGTCCAATAAATGTCTGTTAT
This sequence comes from Megalonaias nervosa, assembly GCA_016617855.1. Classification (NCBI taxonomy): domain Eukaryota; kingdom Metazoa; phylum Mollusca; class Bivalvia; order Unionida; family Unionidae; genus Megalonaias; species Megalonaias nervosa. The sequence goes on from JAECUM010000553.1 coordinate 30,675, forward strand.
TTAGACTGATTTTAATCTGATTTCTGATAAAGTATATGATGTAATGCATGACATATCATGTACCCAATGTAAATAGATACAAAGTCAATCTTTTTGTACACATATTAACAACCAATAATTACATGTAAATATAATATAAATATGGAATGTCAACCTATCGAATAAATAATCTTAATTAATAATTATTACTGTTGAGAATTCCAACTCATCTAGATGCCTTGTTGCAAATAAAATAATGCAACTTAACCATTAGATGTTCACAGACTGCAGCATCCACTTGTAATGAATAAAAATTATATGCAGCGTTTGTGAAAAACCATATAAATTCAAATTTGATTACACTGGCAAAGAGAGTCTTTTTGCTTATACCAGATTAGCTGTTTTTGTCATGTTCTTCTTCAAAAAGTGGGTTTCATTTGGAATCCATATTGTTTAATGGATTCTAACCCCTGCTCCCAGCCCAAGTTAAAATTCTACATTTTTCTGTTACAAGTAAAATAAGGACTCAAAGAAAGGTCCCAGTTGTTTGAAAACACTTTTGTGAGGAATCAGAATTTGGGATATGCTGTCAAATTTTGAAACTTTTGATTGACTAATTGGAAAATAATGCAAAAGTATACCTACTAGATACATTAAAAAAAAGTTTTAGCAATACAACCTTAGAACCACGTACTATTCAAACCCTGAGGTGTCCTAAACATGCCTAAGAATTCTGTCACATTGCGATAATTTGATTCCATTACAGAAAATGTGGTGTAAAAAAAATGTATACAAAAACAATCTATCCTAGCTCTATCAGATGGAAATACCTGCTTAACATCTGCATTTTGGGACAGAATCAGCCTCAGGTCAAGTAAATTCCCCATTTCCCGCACTATCTGAATTCCAGAGTCTAACTTTTCTTGAGTCCATTCCCAAAAATTCATTGGATCAATACAAGTGTATCCCTGTAAGACTGACCATTCAACTGAGTATACTGATGCAACTAATAGTCAAGTACTTCTAACCCAGGAGAATCAGATTTTGTGGTGAGCCTGCATTAATTACAATTGCCCTGAAGCCAAATGGAAATCCATTGATTTTTCTGACACAGCATGCTTCCAATAAATCAATTTTATTTATATGAAAGTGCTAACTTCACCATAACATAGCAGAAAAAAGAACTATTTGTAGTCTATTCTCCTCTCTTCCATTGCTTTTTACTGGTTTAAAGAATTGCAAAATACAAATACAGTAAACACTGTATCCAAAATTTAATCAATTTGCCTTTCTGTGTTTGAATCAAGGAAGCAGAAAAATCAATTATGTCAAGATTCATGATTGTTACATGATAAATATCTATTTGCAATGCCTGAGAAAGAAAACTTCTGGTAGGAAATGATTGTTCTCTTGGCTTCTCACAAATCTGACTTACCTACAGCTACTATTACACAAAGCAATCAACTTACAACCTAAATCAAGTTCTCACAGATCTCTGACTTGTGTACAGATACTAACACAAAGCAATGAACTTACAACCTCAATCAAGTTCTCACAGATCTCTGACTTGTGTACAGATACTAACACAAAGCAATGAACTTACAACCTCAATCAAGTTCTCACAGATCTCTGACTTGTGTACAGATACTAACACAAAGCAATGAACTTACAACCTCAATCAAGTTCTCACAGATCTCTGACTTGTGTACAGATACTAACACAAAGCAATGAACTTACAACCTCAATCAAGTTCTCACAGATCTCTGACTTGTGTACAGATACTAACACAAAGCAATGAACTTACAACCTCAATCAAGTTCTCACAGATCTCTGACTTGTGTACAGATACTAACACAAAGCAATGAACTTACAACCTCAATCAAGTTCTCACAGATCTCTGACTTGTGTACAGATACTAACACAAAGCAATGAACTTACAACCTCAATCAAGTTCTCACAGATCTCTGACTTGTGTACAGATACTAACACAAAGCAATGAACTTACAACCTCAATCAAGTTTTCACAAATCTCTGACTTGTGAATAGCTTCTAATACAGCAATCAACTTGTACCTTGAATCAAGTTCTCACAGATCTCTGACTTGTGTACAGCTACTAACACAAAGCAACCAACTAGCACCTTAAATCAAGTTAAAAGGAGATTTGCAGTAAGTAGATGTGTTTGTCTAAATGCAGAGACCCAGATCTGCTGTTACATAATGTATCAGCAGATCTGGGCATCAGTAGATTACATTTGGATTGACTAATAAGCAAGTATATATAGTAATTACTTTATTACTTTTCAAGAAAGCTGGTTTTGTTTGCATTAAAAAACACATACTGAAGTTATGACTTATGCTCTTTAGGAAATCACTTTGTTTACTTTATATCTGAGGCATATTTAGTGCCAAGGCAAATTCAGTTGTCCTGGGACACACACAATGTGATCTGATGGCTGTATTTGAACCCACACCCCTTCTGTTGCAAGTCTGGCATGTTAGCCTCTACACCACCATGACTCCATAACAAGAGTGTGAGATGAAGTGGTCAAACTTTATAAATTTCAGTATACAGTGCTCCCTATTTAAAGCAATATTCAATGCAGACCCTGAAAATAACCCATGCTGTACAATATATACTTGCTTATAAGTCAAAACCAATTGCAAACAATTCTGGCCCTGATCTGCCATGGCATAATGCACCAGCAGATCAAGGTTTGAGCAGTTTGTGGTTAAGACTTGAGTTATAAAGCAAGGACATTCTATTGATCACTTTTTTGAGATGTTCAAATGTTCATACATTTTTAATAATAGTAGTACAATGTATGGCATATCAGCATCTCTGCTGTACATCTGACAGGTCTTAACAATAATAATAATAATAATAACAATAATGACTTTATTTAAAGAGGGTAACAATTAGCTAAGAACTAATCTACCCTGAGGCCCTCATACAAAGGAATTTATTTATTTTAGCTGCATCTCTGAAGCCACTGGATATAGTGGGTTTGGAAGAAGAATAGAGTGGGCATTTCTAATCTCAACTGGAATACTATTCCAGAGCAAAGTTCCAGAGCATTGGAAACTTTTTTTGAATAATTCCTTATTTGGTTTGGGAATTTTATACTGTTTGGTAGACGTGGATTGCAGGTGGAGAGTTTTGCCAGGTAGCCTATACTTGAATAGTGATTGTAAATATTCAGGAGCACTATTATTGAATATCCTGTACATTTATTTGGCTTTTCTCAAATGGATTCGGTCTTTAATGGGTAATATTTTTAACTTACCAGCAATATTTTCCTTGCTTTCTTTCTGGACTGATATTAGCCCAAATGCTCTTTTTTGAATATGTGCCAGCTTTGCTATGTTTTTATCATTTGAATTACCCCATACTGTATTACAGTAGTCTAAATAGGGTTGTATGTAACTGTTATAAAATAGTTTTCTATGCCTTTCAGGGAGAAAATGTCTTACCCTACTGAGAAGCCATCAACTTGAATTGACTTTTTTACTGATATGTTTGATATGTTCAGTTGATGATAGGTTATTATCTACCAAAACACCAAGTAGTCTATCATGACAGACCTTTTCCAAATTCTTATCATTCCATGTCAGACATAGTTCATCACTATCAAGATTTGTTCTTATTTGCCGTGTTGAGATAAGAATACAACCATGCCATTACATGTGCACCAGTTGTCCAGTTTGTTTAGGGAATCCTGTAAAGAAATTTCAAGTTCATGCTATGTGTTTTGGATGTCTGACAATGTTGTGTCATCTGCATAGAGATCTGTAGACGATATTGAGTCCCTTAGTAAAATTGGTAGGTCATTAATAAATAAAATAAACAGCAATGGACCTAAAATTGAGCTTTGTGGTACTCCATATCAAATTGTTCCAGGTTCGGACAGAACATTATTTATATAAACATGTTGTGTTCTCTCACTTAAGCATGAAGTAAACCATCTAACTGTGCTTTCATCACATTGATAGATTTTTGGTTTCTTCAAAAGGATTTCATGATCCACCATGCCAAAAGCTTTCCTGAAATCTACAAATACAGATCCTATTATTCTACCTTGATCAAGTGCTTGAAGCCATTTATCAGTTAGGGAGATCAAAGCAGTCTCACATATGTTTCTGTCTAAAGCCTGATTGATTAGGGTGTAACAGCAAGTGTTTCGTTAAATATGACATGAATGAGTCATGGACATGTTTTTCAATCAAATTTTGACAAGTCTGGTAGTACTGAGATTGGCCAGCAGTTATCAGCATCATCCTTAGAACCAGATTTGTGAATAGGAGTTACTTTTGCAGCTTTCCATATTTTGGGGACAGATGAGGTTGCAATACTTAAATTGATTATGAATGTTATACTATCTCAAATAGCAGAGGCAGAAGATCTGATGAGTCACAGATCAGCCTGATCAAGTCTTCATGCCAGAATGCATTCTAACAAGTTCCAGTCAGCAGTTTTTTTGAAAAAGCTGTTTAAACATTGTTTAGAGTTAGTAACTGTGGCCATATTTGGTTACAAATCAGTATCATATTTACAAATGAACAAACATGCAAGGTCTTCATCATGTCTGGATACCTTCTGCCAGAGAGGATCAAATTCTGTTCAGTTGTTTCGGAAAAGTCATTTAAATTTTCTGTCATTTGTTCATAATCATGGTCATATTTGATAGCAGATCAGCATCAGCTGCACAAATCTGAAAGCACTCGGTGACATAATGCTTTCTTTCAAAATTTTTCAATTCTGTTGAACAATCTTACGTTACAAAATTTTCATTAACAGCAGTTATACTGAATGGCATATCAACATCATTTATCTACAGTTAAAAGGTCTTTATGCCTGGATACTTTCCATCAAGTTCTGTCATATTCTATTCACCAGTTTTGTTGAAAAAGTCATTTAAAGGTTATTCTATTTTTAGTAACCATGACCATATCTAATGGCAGATCTGCATCATTTGTATGACTTTGAAAGGTGTTCAAGCCACTATGCTTCAGTGAGGTTTGGTTAACTCCTATTCTAGCATTTTTGGAGAAGTGGTTTAAAAAATTTCTATTTTTAGAAACAGTGGCCATATTTGAAAACAGAAGAATCATTTACATCAATCTGAAAGATCTCGCACTCAGGATGCTACATGTCAAATATGATCAATTCTCATCAGTGGTTTCTGAGAAAATGTTTAGAGTTTTTACTATTTTAGAAGTAGTGCCTATATACATATATCATGGCAGATTGGCATTATTTGTACAATTGAAACACTTATGCCAGGACATTGCTACAATTGGTCAAAACTGGTCCAGTAGTTTTGAGAAATTTAAAGTAGAAATTGCTGATGGATACACAACACATAGAGACAAAACAGACGCACAGTCAAACCATAAGCTCTCTCAGCATTATGGCCAGGTGAGATAAAAACAGATTATATATGCTTTAGTACATATGTGAAACTCCTCAGCACAACAGAAATCAATCTAAATTCATGTCACACTGTGTCTTCAAGCCAAGCATTACAGCTACATGGAAACCATCTTTATTTTATAACAATATGGGATAGTGTAGTATGCACAACTTTATTGCCTCCCATAATACCTTGATCAATATCAGGTCACCAATACAACAATCAGCTAACAAGAATGGCAGTTATATGAACATACTAGGCTGATTAGTTAAAACGAACTCTACTGTCATTGATCTGCCATTAAATTGTCCCCACTGCATGATTTAAACAGGTATTCCAAAAATTCCGCCGTGTCAACTATACTTGATTGCACTAATACAGCAATAAGAACCAATCTGGCTAATCATTAACATGTGATGTTACAAATGAGTTTTAACAGAAATAATTCATAACATATCTTCTGCATTAACAGTCTCTGTGATACTGCTGTACATACTGTATGCACAGACACCTATACTATTTACAAGTACATGCAAGATACAATGTTTAATCAAGCCACAGGGAATGAATGTAGACCAAATTTATGCTCTGTGAGCTTGAAACCAGCATTTCCCATGATAATGCACCAGCAGATCCAGGTCCATGTTTTTTGCAGCTGGACCAGACCTATATGTAAGTATATAAGGTACATAAATCAAAACTTCGCTCACCATGATTTTCGTTCTATAATGATATATTTTGTGTACTCACCAATCACTCAAGGGCTGCACAAAATAAAAATCTTCACCACTTAACACACACATGAACAGGACAATATACTGATGACTCAAAACAAATCACCAATGTTACTTTACCTGACCAGTTCATATGACATTTTAAATTATGACAGATTATACAAAATAACTTCAACAAATTTATCTGACAGGTTCATATGACCTTTCAAATGATCACAAATTTTTATATAAAAGAACTGTAACTAATTTATCAGACAGGTTAATATGACCTTTTAAATAACCACAGTCTTCATATTGTATATGCCTAGAAATCAAATATAATAGGTTGATATTTGTAACCAGTTCTTGTTGCCAATGCCTGAATGAATGAATACTGTCACTTCTTGTATAAAGGAATTGTTATTGATTTATTGATTCTCCAAAATGGCAAATTTAAAACACAATATCAGTCACAGTAAATTATGTGTGTGTGCTTTTGTGTTTGTGTGTGTGCATGTTTTGGATTTTTAACGTGGCTTTAACAATTTTTCAGTCATATCGGTACGATATCTGCAGTGTGGCAGTTTATAGTGATGTCAAGCACTGGGACATCATGCCACAGACATGCAACATGTCCCACCCAGTCACATTATCCTGACACCAGGTCGACCAGTCCTAACACTAACCTCTTAATGCTGAATGCCTAGCAAGACAGCTGTTAGTACCATTTTTATAAGTATTTGGTACACCTCGGATGTGGGGGTTTGAACCTGCAACCTCCCGCATCTGAGGCAGATACTCTAACCACTAGGGTACTGGAGCAGTTGTCGCAATAAATTAAAATATTTGCCTACTTGATGATATCTGACCACAAGTCTGATTCAGCAATGCATCACAGCAGGTTTACCACTGTTGCCTAGTATTGGGGTAAATAACTTCAAAGAAACACGATGGGTGTTAAGTCAAAATTATTCAGCAGCAATAAATCTCCATATCTGAAATCTAAAGCAATTTCTATTTGTTATAGCTCACAAAAAAATGCCCATTTTTGTTGCTGCAGGTATAATTTCTGTAGACACACTGATCAGGCATTACATGACACGAGTTCATTGGTGAAAATATAGGAACAAAAAAATGTGAAAATTGCTTTGAACATAAGTTTATATTTCACAATTAAGTATATAATAATTAGTTCTATTTTTGTTAGGGGATTGGGAGGAAGAAGACTTGTTTGATGCACCAGGAAAACAAGTAAATATTTGCACTAACAACTAAAATTTTTCCATAACTTCTATAGACTTCCAAACACATATGCAATACATATATATGGACTCAAGTGCAATTAGATAAAAATCCTAATGCTGGACAGGTTAAAAATGTTTTTTTCAGTATAATAAAACCCCTCTCAAAAAACCCACTTATTATGTATGACCAGATTTTTCAGGCATTGACCAATTGTCTTATATACTGCAATGACCTCTGATGGAAAGATCAACTATCCTGAAAGACCCTTATTAGCTGGCCGAAAACAAAAGGCTTAGAAGTGAAAATGAATGTTAAAATTTTGGGTCATTTTTAGTTTTTATCAAGGTTTTAAAATAATTCTGAGGTTTAAGATTCATGACAGTTACAAGATTATCTCCATGGTGAGCATCACAATTACTACAAATCTAATAAAGTATGCTCCGAGTTTGTTCCTAAATATAATGATAATAAACCTAAGGTGAAAATTAATAAATAATCAATATGAGTGGATTTTTTTAATTTGCATAGTTCATGCACTTTCTAGACTGGTCCGAGTGGCCGAGTGGTCTAAAGCGCTCTCCGTTACAGATCACTGCCATCTCACCTCTGTCCGCCTGGGTTCGAGTCTAAGATTCGGCCAATGTGGATATGTGAGAAAGCTTGCCAGTAGCTTCTCGTGGGTCGGTGGTTCTTTCCGCGGATTTCCCGGTTTCTTCCTCCACCATTAATACTGGCCGCCATGTATAGCCTATCATGTGCTGAAAAATGGCGTTAAGCCCCACAACAATAACAACTAGACTGGTAGGCTAACCTAATGAAAAGCAATGTGCAAAAAGAGGCACTTTTTGTGGGGTCAGGAAAAAGCCATTCACCATTTTTTTAATTTTCAGGCTTCTGATATTTATGTTAACTTAGTTTTTTAAGCCTTTTTTTAAGTCTTTAAGGTCAAAATGAAATTTTAGTTTCATGAGGTCCACTACCATGTTCAAACACTTCAACCAATTATTGGCTGAGGTGTTTTAAGTTATCAGCAGCACTTTGGATGATTATTTAACAGCGACAATACTCCAAGAACCAGCTTACTTTGGTGCACTTGGTATTTTTTTTATGAAAACTCTTCCAAATTCGCATACATTAAATAAATTACCTCAAACTGACAGTTCAGTCCAATATGGCTGCTCAAATTTCCTGTGACATAGGTTGCTGAACTTACTGTTTAGACACATACATTCAAAAGCATATGGTTCACATTATGATTGTTTTTGTACAATTAGATCAAGATTCAGATTCACAAAGCTGGTAAATCATGATCTCCCAAGATTTGATAACTAGTGGGCTCCTGTGATGAGCCAAATGGCAAACTTTTCTATACAAAGCAATATAAAATTAATAAAAGCAATGGGCCATTTGAAAAAGGGGCTTCCAAGAAAATATGATCAGCCATGTAACTCTTATACTGCTCTTGGAGCAATACAAATGTTTATTTCAACTGTTCTTCCTAAGACCATTCAAAAATGAATTCAGTTTGAATGTATCTGTTATACTATTCTCGGAAACCGATGTCAGCCCGTCTCAGGGAGATCCCTGATGTCATAAATAAAAGCTTTATTTACATACAACAAGTCTTTGTACTTGCAGCCATGAAAAACAATATTGTTCATATCATTCTTGTGGCTATTGTTACTGACCCCAAAATTAAAATTTTCAAAAGGATAGAACACACAAAAGACAGAAACACAAAATGGCAGAACATACATCAATGCAACAAGGATTCAACCCCATGACCTTCACATTCAGAGATGTACTGGTTTCAATGCAACAAGGATTCAACCCCATGACCTTCACATTCAGAGATGTACTGGTTTCAATGCAAAATGGATTCAACCCCATGACCTTCACATTCAGAGAGGTACTGGTTTCAATGCAACATAGATTCAACCCCATGACCTTTACATTCAGAGATGTACTGCTTTCAATGCAACATGGATTCAACCCCATGAACTTTACATTCAGCGATGTACCTATCAAACCAAACACCCAAAAACTAACCTGACAACCAAAGACTTACAAAAATGGTACTAACAGCTGCCTCGCTTGGCGCTCAGCATTAAGAGGTTAGTGTTAGGACTGGTCGGCCTGGTGTCAGGATAATGTGACCGGGTGGGACATCATGCTACATGTCTGCGGCATGATGCCCCAGTGCTAGACATCACTATAAACTGCCGCACTGCAGGCATCGTAGCGATATGACTGAAAAATTGTTAAAGCTATGTTAAAAATCATAATCACATCACATCACATCACTAATCCGACAATACATTTAAAGCAAATCTCTGAACCAAATACTGCTGAGACAAGCTAAATCAAAAAGTAAATAGTTTCACTAATGCCATCCTTGGGTTCAACCAGATTCATAATTAAAAAACTGTCCATGATTATAAATCTATAATGAGTGAATGCCTAATCATGTGATGATCCAAGCGAATGTCAACTCCTAATTTTTTTATTTCAACCTTAAGTATTCTGCCCTAAACAATTATAATTAAACATTGATGTTATACAGGCCTATCATGGTTTCTGTTTGCCCTCAATAAATTGCATATTATCAAGGATTCACCTCCTACATGTTTGCTGATTAATGTGGGATTTTTTTGTATGCACAGGCTTTAATTACAAATGATAAAATTTCAGTTATTTATGATACAATCTCAATCTCCAATCTCATCATCATTAGAGTCTAACATTCCACCACATCGTTATCAACAACTTGTTGCCATTTCTCAAGTCTGATTGACTCTCCATTGATTGCTTGCTCAACAGAAAGCTTCCCAAGAATCAAAGATTTATTGATTTTTCCAGTGCCTTCTAAGCACAGACAATTTATGGATCATAATCACAAAGCAACATTTTCCACTTCCCAACTGGGACCAGCTAGTCTTATTATGTATAAAACGAACATGACAATCAAATCATGATTGTGATTACTGTACAATATGGACCCTTGTATCTTGTTCTCAAACAAAAACCTCAAGATGTACCTAACAGCATGTTAAATTTATTACTCTCTTCTTTGTATCACAGCACAGGTTGTATTATCACCATGAATACATTCAGGACAAAATGGAACTTCTACATTTAACTTGTTAATTACAGCACAAAGACCTTTACTGTTATAGTCCAATGCTTTTAAGTTAAGGCAAACTGCAAACAACATGGCTCTGATCTGCCATAGCAGAATGTTCTGCAGACCAGTGTATATGTTTATTCTACTGAATACTCCTAACAAACTGCACAGACCAAGATCTGCCAGCACATTATACAGTGGCAGATCTGGGTCTGTTCAGTTTGCAGCTGGAGTCATCTTATAAGCGAGAGTATAGACTGTATATTGGTCTCTAAGCAACCCAAAGATCTTATCTCAGATTTATATTGGCAACTGTATCAAAGATAATACACATATAATCAATATCCTGACACAAAATCCAAATTCAAGAAAACCAACTTTGTCTCTATGACCTTCAGTGTTATGGAATGCAATAGTCTTTTTCCTGTGTCTTTACAACAAAGGGCATGTCAATGTACCCAAAAATTGGCTTTAATAACATTTTCAATCAAATAGGGTTTTATTGCTTCATTATATATAAGGACTTTAAAGTCCATGTGAATTTGGTCAGCATGTGGACTTAACTGTAAAGGTCATAATGAATGGGTACAGATACAAGAAAAAGGGTGGGAACAAGAGTATTCTTGGTATGGTATACCCATCCTTTAAAATCAATTATAAATGAAAAAGAAACAACAGCAACTGCAATGGTTTGCCATCACAAATAACCTTACATTTTACTGTGAATTCCAGCTCCCTTAATAACACCCCAAGTCTGAGATAATACAAAATCTATCATATATATGATGTGTCAAACTGACATTTATAGTTTGTTTAGAAATTATTTGAAAACATCCTTGTAAATCTTTTCATATCTGGCTTTTGATACACTCCAAGGGACCACATGGGTGGGAGAAAAGGTTCACAACCCCCACTTTTGATAGCTGCTTCAAGAAAACGTTAATTACAAAATTTAGCCAAGTTTTACTCATTGTTGTCTTCAGAAATGCAATAACATACAAACAGATTGATAGACAAACGAAGAGGTACACTGAGGGTACCACAACACTCTCTTAAGTGTAGGATACACTGTACATGTGCCTCCTATTTATACCTATGAAGTAATGTATGTGTGTGTGTGTGTGTGTGTGTGTGTGGATGTGTAGTTGTTGATCCATGGGTATGAACATTTTTCTCCAAATTATTATCTTCTATATATTTACATCAGAGAGGTTGCACAGGTTAGTTAATTTATGTTTAACTGTACTGTTAGAGCACTTAAGCATGCAAGGCAAACTGAAACAAAAGAAACCATCAGCCTTTTTCCAGTTCTTGATCACAAGCTGTAACTGTATGCAGCAAAAAAACCACATATTTTTAATTGAAATGACCATTCAATCTATACCCTTCTAAGAAATGAATTATCCGCTTGCTCTGGCATGATGGCTCACATAACAGTAAATCAATCACAAGCCAAGGAAAGTAATGCAGCTGCTAATTTTGGACAACTTTGCCTTATTTGGGTGTGAAATTTTGGAAATTTCAAATAGACTATAAGAGAAATGGACTTTTCTTTTCACATACTGTTCAACAAAAAGAGTATAAAATATACTTACAGAAGATTTTCTCTATACCTGACAATATCATGACAGAAAGACCACTGGCTACTGAGAAAGAGACTGGATCCCATTGCAAATTATTTCTAAGTGTATCAAGACAAAGAATTTAAGCTGGAGTTGTGATTTAAAAATGTAGTAATTAGCAGGGGAGACTGAACTTTGAAGAACACCTGTCTGTTCATAAATGGAACCTGTGTTATTTTAGTATGAACAATTTTTAATACCCAGATTCATTTTGGACTTTTCATGCCATGCTAAACCCAATGATTACACTGAAGAGTTTGTTTATCAGTAATCCAATGGATTTCTGTAAAATTAAAGGTATATTAACAAGGCATCTAACTCCATGATTTAATATTATGATGGAAGGGGACAAAACTTTCAGACCAAAAAGGTACTGAAAATCTTTGCCAATGATGGTTACCTCTCTCTGTATAATTTTCTTATTCATTTATCAGATCTTTAAATACGATAACAAATCACAATTCTAACTGATAGCAAGATATTTCACTAAACATCCATCTACTCATTTCCCAAATGATAATAAACTAATTTATTATTCATTTATTATAACTAATATAATTTATATTTAGCTAAGTAATTACACCTCAAAAATTCAAATTCTCAAAAATGGTCTTGATCAACAGTATCTGTGTTATATTAAATTTCCTTGGTCGCAATTCTGAACAAGTCAAATGAAGTTATCATGCACCATATTTACATGGAAACAGAAAATATCTTTGAAAAAACTATGTACCAACTAAAAGTCTCATAATCAGTGTTTTTCAAAATTATATGCACTTGCTGGAAATATTTCCCAATTTTCAATGAGAACTTTTTATTAAAAGATGTTGCAATTTGTAAGCTATGAGATAATGAAATTACCAAAGAGATATTATTTTTGATGCATAATATTAAATAAAGATAAAAATTTTATTTCTTTCTTTGTGTTTTATTTTCCAGTTATTTACTTTCTTTTATTCTAACATGGTCAAGATCAGGCAGCAGGGCCAACCATTTGTTCAACTGTTGTCAAGATGTGTACAATTTTTGTTAACATGGAGCCTTGATTGTTGTATTTAGTCTACTGCAATATGTACCTAACTGCATTTAGCACAGACACAGATTTTCTGTCATACAATGTGATGGCAGATTAAGGTCTACATGATAATAAGCAACACTGTCAACCCTATACATGGTTGCTAGTTTATGTGGTGGAGGAAGAAGTCAGGAAAACCCAGGGAAAACCACTGATCCACAGGAAGCTACTGGAAAGCTTTCTCAAATAGCCATCTTGGCACAGTCTGAGACTCAACCCCGCATCGACAGTGGTTAGATATCAGTGATCCGTAAAGGCAGCCGCCTTAGACCACTCTACCACCCAGGCCACAAAACTGAATTAAAAATATACAACTAAAAGACAAATTTCACTTGTCAAGACTTCTTTAATTGCTAATTGCTCCACACTGTACTTCCTGCAGATGCAAAACAACTGCTGCAGACAGATGCTCATTTGACTAAAAAGGAAATTATTGATAACACCCACTCCCCTTATACAATGAATAACGTGACTGTATCTCATGTGGTTTAGTACTTCCCCCTTGCCAATTTTGCCAAGTTGTTCTTTTTAATCCCATCAACACATTCAGTCTATGATTACATATATCTGCATAAAAGGAGACATTCCAAACATGTTCCCCATGCTTGACTTGACTACTCTACAGATCATTTTAAAGCCAATGTTGCAGTTTACAATGTGACTGGATGCCAATACTTCTGGTGTGTCATGGTGAATAAGCTACAGTTGTTTGATGGTTCTTGTTTTACTCTGGACTTGAAAAAAACAATCACCACTAATCAGAACTGAATGAAACTGCATAACACACCAGATGTGGAGTCCTCAAATTTGATATAGCTAGATAAACTGCAAAGCAACAACAAAACTTCACAGAAAAGTGATTATTAAATAATCAGTAAAGTACTTGAATTATATATGGGGAACAAATCTGGAATGTCTTCATTATGTTTGATAATGAAGGGATTAAACAATCTGCCTGAAATTGTCAAAGGAGGTGGGACAGATTTCAAACAATACAAGTTAGTCGCCCCTGTTTGCTAATTTGTAGGTGATGAGTGGGTGTTGTCAATAGTTTTTCCTTTGTTGCTGACAAATAAATGCACATGCCTGCTATTGCTGTCTCAAATGAATTATCAATTTAAAAAATAAAAAGGCAAATGACTAATTCTTATTCAAGAACGCTGAAGATTAAAGTAACCTGTACAGGATAAGTATAGTTTTATATTGATTCTTCAGCTTTGGTATTGATACGAGAAAAATATTGATACGTCAATATATTTATTAATCACTTCAGCCCTACTACCTACCTACCCACCTATTTTAACTGGTCATAAAAATATAAAACAATAAAAAAAGAACATTGTTTTATCATATCAAATTAGAAGTAATAAGTTTATATTTACCAAATATACTCACTGCTTACTGCACAGATCCAGATCTGTTGGCACATAGTGCACTGGCATATCTGGGTCTGTGCAGTTTGTTAGAAGTAATCAGTAGAACAAACAACATAGACCCTGATCTGTAGGCACATTATGCTACTGCAGATCAGGGGATCTGTTGTTTGCAGTTTGACTTGACTTATAATAGTGTGTGTGATTTGGATTTTTAACATAGTTTTTAACAATTTTTCAGTCATATCGCTATGATGTCTGCAGTGTGGCAGTTTAAAGTAATGTCTAGCACTGTGGCATCATGCCGCAGACATGTAGCATGATGTCCCACCCAGTCACATTATCCTGACACCAGGCCGACCAGTCCTAACACTAACCTCTTAATGCTGAGCACCAAACGAGGCAGCTGTTAGTACCATTTTTGTAAGTCTTTGGTATGACTCGGCCACGGATCGAACCCACGACCTCCCGCATCCAAGGCGGACACTCTAACCACTAGGCACTGGAGCGGTCGACTTATCTTAAGCGAGTATACACAGTAAAAATCCCTCAAAGGCCCTCACTCTCTACTGGCAGAAAAGAATGCATGAAACTCAAGATACGATCATTTCTTCTTGTTAACTGCCTAAGTGCTGAAACCATCTCTGATAATCCTGAGCAATAAGACTTCAAAACTAAGCATGGCAATATCAAGACCTTCAAGATGACCACCATGGCAGCCATATTTGACATAAGATCTGCACAATATTTTTATATATGGCCAAACAGACACCATAAGAAGTCCTCCAGTGAAAAGCCCAAGCTAATATGGCTTTCACATCAGGAGTAGCAATGTAAGACTTGCAACATAGCTGCTGTGGTGGCTATACTGGATGTTCGATTGGCATCATTTCCATTCAGGACCATGAGGTATCATAAGTAGTCTTCCAGTGAAAACCCCATGCTGTTATGACTATTCATTCCTGTAAAGTGATAATAACAAGATTTTCAAGATGGCCACTGTCGTTGCCATAATGGATGTCTAGGTGGCACCATTTTCATTAGGACCAACCAAACATAACAAGTCTTCTGGTGAAAACCCCATGCCAATATCACACTCCATTTTAAAGAAGCAGCACTAATAAGATTTTCAAGATGGCATCATATCAGCACCATTTTCTTTTAGGATCAACTGGACATAATAAAATGTCTTTCAGTGATAACTCCATGTTGATAATCATCATCAATTCAGGAAGAGAACCTATTACAAGATGTTTTGAGTGGGACCTTTTTCATTTAGAGCCAACTAGACATCATACAAAATATAACTGTGATTTTCTGTTCAGGATTTTCAAGATGGTTCACATGGCAGCCATAATGGATGTTAGATTGACACATTTTCATTTAGGGCCAACAAGACATTATAAGAAGTCTTTAGTGAAAGCCCCATCCTGATACAACCATCCATTCAGGAAAAGTAGTGATTCAAATATTTTAAAGGTAACCGTGGAGATGTTCATCTTGGACATCAAAATCTGCATCATTTTCATTTAGGACACACTAGACATCATAAGAAGTCTTTTGATGAAAACCCCATCTCAATATAATTTTCCATCCAGGAGGAGAAGTGATAACAAGGTTTTCAATATGTCTGCTGTGATGACCATATTGGATGTATGCCAAACAACATTTTCATTTAAAATCAACAAGACTTTGGGATGAATATATGTGTGTAAAGTTTCATGGCAATCTTCTAAGTAGTTTAGTTGGAGTAGCTTTGTAAACTTTACAAATTAACTGAATAAACATATTTATTCCTTTTCTAACATTTATCAGAATGGGCCCACTAAGTAGACTAGGATGTATAAAGACCTAGCATAGATGAATCGAGGTGATCATAAACAAAACCATATAACCCATGCTAGTACAGTATACAATGCAGGTCAAGGTGACCTTTGGTTTTAAAGATGTAGTAATAACAGAGATTCATCCAATTATCAACACAAATTTTGAAGAAAGTCACATAAAATGAAATATAGGTCACAGTGACCACTTGAAAAAAACTCAACAAGTTTCAAGATTCTTAATACGATAGTATGCATATAACATGCCAAAAACTCATGCAGTCTTAACCAGAGCCAGCAAATGATGAAATATAAGTCACAATAAGTCTCTTTTGTTGGATAGGTGTGGTAGTAATACAGATGCATATCATCATCAATTTCACCATTCTAGCATGAACATTGTGTCAGAAATGAACATCACGCATAAAATTCAACTCCAGTTTGTGAAGGATAAAATATGGCTGATATTGACAACTTCTGAAATTATGGAGTAACACTCACTAAGATGCATTCCCAAATTTCATGATTATATACAGGATATTATGCACAGTACATGTCAAAAATCTATTAGGTCATGACCTATATCCAACAAATCAACTTAGCTATTAAAATGTGAAATGTACATCACACTGACCATCTTGGTATGGTGTAGTACTAACACAGATGTATACTATCACATAGTTTAATGATTAATGCATACAAAAAAAACTGAAGTCAGTGAAATGTGAAATATAGGTCACAGTGATCTTCTTTTAAAATGAGGGTGTAGCACTCATCAAGACACATCCTCTCACAAAAATTTCATGATTTTAGGTACAGCAGTATTATACCATAGATAAAACACCAATCTGGTCATGAACTAAATACAAAAACTTTATATAAGCAAGTAAAATGTTATATAGGTCATGCTGATCTTTTCTTTTCAGGCTGTGGTACTAATATGTATGCATCAATCACCTAGTTGGATAATTCTGGCAAAAACACTGCTTGAGACAGAACCCAGGGATGTGATGTCAGAAATATAGGTCACAGAGATCTACATTTAGATTATAATAGTACTCATTAAGATGCCTTCACAAACATTTCATGACTATAGGCATATGGGATATATATATATATATATATATATATATATATATATATATATATATATATAGGGTGCAAAAGCCTATTGGTCATAAGCTAAGTATATAAACTTTATCTAAGTCAGTAAAATGTAAAATTTAAGTCACAGTGACATGTTTTTGTCATAATAAGGTACATACAATCATCTAGTTTAATAATTCTAACAGGAAAAGAGCTTCAGAAATAAACCTAAAACATAAAATTAAACAAGAATCAGCTAAGTATAACATCTGCCACAGTGACATTCTTTTGTGACAAGTGAAGTATTCATCAACATGCGTTCTCTCAACATGTCCATCTCTCTAAACCAACTTAGTACTGAGCTTAACTCAGATGCTTAATCAAAGCCAATAAACTAAAATGTAGGTTACAGTGACATTTTCTGTGGTAAGGTTATGGTACCAACAAAGATGTATACAATCATCTAGTTGGATGATGTTAGCATAAAGACAGCCTGAGAAATAATCATGATACACAAAATTTAACCAATGTCAGTGAAACATAAAATATAGGTCACATTCAACTACTTTTATGATAAGGATGCAAAATAAATTCCCTCACCATGATTCATGAATATAAGTATAACAGCTGAACATGAGCTATATGCTAAAAACTTAACCTAAGCCATTTAACTGTGAAATGTGATCTTCTCTGTGGTATGGGTGTGGCACCAACTGAGAAATATACAATCATGTAGATGTAGTTCAATAATTAAGAGCCTGAAAAATAAACATACACCCAAAAATTTAGCCACTGTCAGTGAGCATGAAATATAGGTCACAGTGACCTATATTTGTTATGATGATGTAGTACTCATCAAAATGCATCCCATTAACCAAGAATGCACAACTAATGTGCAGGTATTTACAAATTTATCCTCCTCAAGACTAATGTGGGCCAGTAGCTTCCCATGGGTCAGAGGTTCTTCCACCTATAATGGCCCCCATGTACAGACATTCTAACAGGTTAATGATCAATCAGATAGACATGGGAAAATATACATCTTTTCCACAGTTAATGACCCTGCAACCCTGTACATCTTTACCACAGTTAATGACCCTGCAGCCCAGACCTGTACGTCTTTTCCACAGTTAATGACCATGCAGCCCAGCCCTCTACATCTTTTCCACAGTTAATGACCCTGCAACCCTGTACATCTTTTCCACAGTTAATGACCCTGCAACCCTGTACATCTTTTCCACAGTTAATGACCTTGCAACCCTGTACATCTTTTCCACAGTTAATGACCCTGCAACCCTGTACATCTTTTCCACAGTTAATGACCCTGCAACCCTGTACATCTTTTCCACAGTTAATGACCCTGCAGCCCAGACCTGTACGTCTTTTCCACAGTTAATGACCATGCAGCCCAGCCCTATACGTCTTTTCCACAGTTAATGACCCTGCAACCCTGTACATCTTTACCACAGTTAATGACCCTGCAGCCCAGACCTGTACGTCTTTTCCACAGTTAATGACCATGCAGCCCAGCCCTGTACATCTTTTCCACAGTTAATGACCATGCAGCCCAGCCCTATATGTCTTTTCCACAGTTAATGACCCGGCAGCCCTGTACATCTTTTCCACAATAAATGACCCTGCAGCCCAGCCCTCTACATCTTTTCCACAGTTAATGACCCGGCAGCCCTGTACATCTTTTCCACAGTAAATGACCCTGCAGCCCTACTTTATGCCTCAATTCTCCATATTTCTTCCATATGATGCACATCTGGATGTTTCAAAGAAGATTTAGGTCGTTACATATATTTGTCCCATTTAAGATTTTACTCTGTGACCTATTTAATAAATAAATATATACACAAGTAAATGATAAATTGAGGGTTTGCAATAGCTACCATATGAACCAATTATTACACTGGTCTTAATTATTCTAAATTTTATGCTGTAAATTTACAAATATTCTATGAAGTCATTTTAGTAGCTGACATAAAATGTACTTGATTAACATGCTAATATTTCCCCTGCAACAGTTTTCTCCAGGATCTTTGTATCTTGTACCCTTATCTAGATCTAGCTCAATAAAACCATAATATTGCTAAACAATGAATAAAAATTATTGAATTCTTGTAAATATTTTAAATTTTGAAGAAAAACATCCATATCTCAATGCCAAGAATACCATATCATTCTTTTCATCAAGAATATTTTTACAGCATCAGGCTTCACATGTCATAGCATCACAAAATATCAATTTCACTATCATAAAAGTGAGATGAAAAAACAAAATCAATGAAACATAAAAGAAATAGAAGAAAGTACATATATTGACATAGTGTTCTTTATTTCTCTAAGCCAAAACTCTGTACAATCATAGAATTTAACTAACATATATCTAACATATATTTTTAATTTCTTCACTTTTCAATATCTTTTGACTGCCACATGAAAGGCAGAGTCCTTCTGTGATGTGGGTTACAAGGTAATCAAGCACCAACCATGACAGTTTTTCCCTCAACACACTGATGACCCTGTTCTTTCACACTCTGAAAAAAAGATGTAACACAAAGCTTGTTAATGGATGTAAAATGATTATTTTTCACTTGATTTCTGATTAAATAAACTATAAAGGGAAAATTCTCCAATTATCAAGCCAGTGACCTGTGTTCAAATATTTTCATAACAACAGCCAACATACTGATTTTCATTTAAAACAATGTCAATATGTTCAGTATGGTTTAATTCGTGTATTGTCCAAGAGCTAAAATACTGTCAAGAAGTTTAAAATTTTGTATCTACCTGCTGGAGACAAAGTCAGCACATGGACTAATATACTTCATTTGAGAGAAGTGTGTGCAAGTCCTCAGGATGTTCCAGTCCCTGTCTAAAGGGCATGGGCTCTGATTTGTGCCAGAAGTTGCTTCCAGTGGTGAAATTCAACATTAAAATTATCTAACCTTTCACTCTCCTGAATGTTGTCAGATCTGAAAGCATAAAATAAACCTTGCTAACATTTTTTTCTTCCATAAATCACAGAATCATTGTGATTACTAAAAACCTTATGGTATGAAGAAGACAAAGAAAACATGAAATGTTAATATAGATGTCTAACTGATCATTCTGCACCCATTCTTAGCCACTGAGATTACATTAATATTTATCTCTAACTGATCATTCAGGACCCATTCTTGGTCACTGAGATTACATTAATACTTATCTCTAACTGATCATTCAGGACCCATTCTTGGTCACTGAGATTACATTAATATTTATCTCTAGCTGATCATTCAGGACCCATTCTTGGTCACTGAGATTACATTAATATTTATCTCTAACTGATCATTCAGGGCCCATTCTTGGTCAATGAGATTACATTAATATTTATCTCTAACTGATCATTCAGGACCCATTCTTGGTCACTGAGATTACATTAATATTTATCTCTAACTGATCATTCTGTACTCATTCATCATCAGTGAGATTATACTTATTTATGCTGGCAGATCTGGGTCTGTGCAGTTTTATAGGAGTAATCAGTAGAACAAACAACACAGACCCTGGTCTACAGGTGCATTATGCTACAGCAGATCAAGATCTTTGTTGTTTGCAGTTTGACTCAACTTATAAGCGGGTATATATGGTACATAGCAAGTCTTTGAGAAGAAATGCAGACCGAGTAATATATCAATTAGAATGTAGACTGTAGCAATAAACTGGACTTCTCTGATGAAGGAGACCTTCTCAGCTGCTATGGCATCATATCCCTTGCAGATTTCTCTTTCACGGCTGAGCATATGGGACAACAGACAGAGCTAGACTGCTATCACCACCCTCTCATGTGACAGCAACTGTGTATCCAGATTCTCCTAAAACTTCATTTTTGGGTCATCCATTGCATACTGGTAGTTACAGTTAAGGAACACCAATGATCTTACATCAAATAAAATCATACTTTAAAATATTTGATGAAAAATATTATTTTATTCTCCTTCAGGCTTGATATATGCACTGCTGAATTCAGATAGAATGCTGCATTATAATACTGAATTTTTAGATATGGAACGTCACTGGTAGTCCCACTTTATGCCCGAGTCAGGCAATGTGCAACATAACGTATGCTGATCGCTGAAGGACATGTCTCCTTCAGCGGCACTGCAACCTGAAATTAATTTTCATGACTCACTAATTACCATCATGCCATGGTATGTTTTTAGTGATCACAGAACTTAAAATTAGGATCTTTTTCCACTAACCCACAGGATCACCATAATAAAATTTGTACTGATCCTGCCTAATTTTCACTGATCTGCTAAAATCAACCAGCAGCCAATTCAGTTTCTAATTCAACATTTATTATTCATCAGATGTACAATCTTCAGAGGTCTTCACACCAGAATGCTTTCTATCAAGTTTGGTCAAATTCTAACAATGGTTTTGGAAAATAAGTCATTAAAATTTGAACCATGTTTACTAACAATATACATGTCTGATTGCCAACTGGCTTTCTATGTATACATTTTTTAAGCCTTTATGTCAGAATGCTTTCTGTCAAAAATATGATCAAAATCTGTTCAGCAGGTGTGAAGAAATCATTTAAACATGTTTTATGTTTAGCAACAGCAGCGAGGTCAGCTTTGAGAAAAAGCTGAAAAAAAGCAATTGTTGATTTATAACAAAAATGTTCTACTGTTTTTAATAATGGCAGAAATATTTGATGGCAGATTCACATTCTTTGTACAAATCCAGAAGATCATGCCAGGATGCTTTCTGTCTAATTGATACAATTTTGGGTGATTATTTAAAAGTTATTGAAATATTGTTTCTATTTCTAGTAATGGTGGCCATATTTGTGGCAAACTAGCATCATTTTAACAAATCTCGATGCCTCACTATTCTCTGGCAAATATAATTTTACAACAATTGCTGACAGAAGCATGACTGACATATATCAATACCATAAATTCACTTGACCTTATGGCTGGGTAAGCCAACAACAGCTACTAGTACTAATACAGCAACTGCAATGTCACAAGAGTCCTTTGAAGGTACTGAAACTCTACTGCCAAAAAGAATTTACAGGAATCCATGAAAAGGCTGTTTCTTCTTTTTTAACAGCTGTGTGTTGAAACCATCTTTGATATTCCTAAACTACAGTAAGATTTTCTAGATGTCTGCCATAGCCACCATGCTGATTAAAAGATTGGCATCATTTTCATTTGGAACCAACTAGACATCATAAGAAGTCATTTGGTGAAAACCCCATATAACCATCCATTTTGGAGGAGTGAATGACCATCATTCTGGAGTAGCACATTCTGGACAGCCTTGGTGGTGGCTATATTGTATGTAAGATTTACACCAATTGTATGTATGACCAAACAGATACCATAAAAAGTCATTTGATGAAAACCCTATGTCAATATAACCGTCCATTCTGGAGGAGTGAATGACCATCCATTCTGGAGCAGCACAGCAAGATTTTCAAGATGATCACCAATGTGGTCATACTGGATGTCAGACTAGCATCAGTTTTACTTAGGACCAATTAGATACCTTTGGGAATCTTCTTGCAAAAACCCCATCCTGATATGACTTCCTATTCAGGAGAAGTAATAAAGACTTTCAAGATCATAATGGCTGTCATGATGGTCATAATGGATGTCAGACTGACAAAATTTTCATTTAAGACAAGGTAGAGTGTATAAGAAGTCTTTTGTTGAACATGTGTGCTAATAAGATCATCCATCCAGAAGTATAAATAACAAGTGGTCTACCATGGTGGCCAAACTGAAGGTTAGATCTGTACCATTTTCATCAGGACCAAGTAGGCATTGTATGAAGTCTTCTGGTGATAACCACCATGTTGATATAACCTTCAGTTCATATGATGTTAAAGATGGCCACTGTGGCAGCTATATTGGATCTCAAAAGCAATACCACTCTCAGTAAGACCAACTAGACAATGGGGTAAATTCATGTCTAAAGTCTCATGACAATCTTCCAAGTAGTTTAGGAGGTGTAGCAATAACAATCTTGTACTAATGGACAGAATGATGATGGACAATGGAGACATCCCATAAGCTCTTTTGATTTATTACCAGTAGACCAAGACATAAGTATAGATTATATAAGTGCCCAAGAAATTTTTCACTATCTCTCATTCCACCCTACTCATTCTAAGTAGATCTAAACCAAAAGTTAGCAAAATGGAGGACTTACCATCAAATTCATAGATTTCCACATAACGTAATAAAATCTTCCATTCTGTGGTGACAATAAACTTTCACAAATTGGGATACTTCTTTTCCTTCAGGGATAAAATACCATTCCATGAATCTGAATCTGCAAACTCGGCAACCGATTCTCAAGGCCAGGTAAACAACCAAACATGGAGCTATACCCCAACATAACAAAACTCTGTACATGTATACATTTTAGCAAAATGTATACATGCACAAATTTTTATTACCTTGAGTTGTAGATTGTCATGAACATGTTTTAGTCAAATGTGCACATGTACTATTTTCTGCTAATTTGTATTGTCATCTGTCAGCCCACTATTTGCCATCCTAGTTAGACGGGTGCAAGATACAAAGATAGGGCTAGAAGAGTTGGTAATTACAATAAATTATTTAAATGGCATATCCAAGAAATGAGAATAAAATGTTTTATTCAAATCATAAGGTTTAGAATAAGGTCACAGAATGCATGCTGTATGTGAAAGAATACTTTTTAAAAGATAGTGGGAAACAAAGAAGCATACAGGCACTGATGCACTGCATACTTGCAGATTCCAAAAGCACTGTGGCCTGAAAGGATAGCATATAGGGACAGAGATGGTAAATGCTCATTGGCAGAAAACTACAATACATTTCATCTCCAAGCAGAAGGAGGTCATATTGTAATTCTCTGCCATTTTCGAGGGAAAGAGCACACGTCTTGGTGATCATGACAAGCTTCACCTAATGCATACTGGGATGCTGGATGAGGCTATTTTTGAGGGACACAGCACACGTCTTGGTGTGATCATGACAAGCTTCACCTAATGCATGCTGGGATGCTGGATGAGTCTATTTTCAAGCAGGTATAAACCATATCAGAAAAGACCTAATTTGTAAGTGACAGCAAAAAAATGGCTCACTCCTCAGATCCCCTCCTTCCAAAACTATAATGAAAATCATGCAGGCCATGCAGGCACATCTACTCATTTTAAAATACATTTCAACTGTTGTTCTAATATTTAATACTAAAATAAAGCCTATTCAATCCTGATGTTGAATGCTCTGCACCATATATGCCATCAAAAAACTTCTAGAAGAACTTACTGATCGTTATGGACTTTTACAATGGTAGCCGGCACTAAACTGGGTCAAGAAAAGAGAACATCAGATAACTCATAACAAATAATAGGGTACAATATATGTGTTTTCTGTGCACACTGCTTTCACTGTTACATCTTACCATGTGACATTCAGTCTGGTTTATACTAGATCATACTTTTAGGTTAACCTCATCCACAAATGTCCATGTTATTTAGAATTGATTATACTACAAGTATTTTCCAGGTCTGTAAATAATGACCTTCCAAAGGAATATGGATGTATGATGATCCAAATAATGAGAATAATTGCTAGTTAAAGGTATGTGCAATCAAATTCTAACAAATGACACCCATACTTAAATAGTCTGTTCTAAATGCCTCCATGACCTGTATGGCTTTTACTATAGAAGTGTGCAATGGATCTTCAATCTACACCTTACGTGAAAAGGATTTAGGCAGCATACGATTAACTTAATAAACACCAATTGTCTCAAGTGAAAAGAGATATGACAATTTTGGCACTAAGACACAAAAAGTTAGTTTCAAAATTTAAAATATTAATAAAAACTGCACCATTTTAATCCAGATTGTACTTTCATTTAGTGAGATCTAGACCAGGATGTAAACTGCAGAGGGTCCCATAGAAAACAAAAACTGGAAATACACCCCTGAGACAAAATAACAGATAAGAATCTAAGAATCTTCAGTAAGTGGTTTCATGCTACAACTGGTGCAGACCTTCTAAATAAAGTACTCATCAAGACACCTTGCTGAGAAACACAAAAGTATTAATAACTACTCAAATTATTAAGGTCTCTGGATTCAGGGAGCTAGCCACTGCGATACCGGAGATAACAGTACTGTTGGAAAAAAAACCCCAAATATTAGAACTCTTAAAGTACTATACAATATATATTTGGTTTTGGTTTGTATTTACATAAAAAGAAACATTAGCCCACAAAATATGTTTTACTAAGACAATAACATGTGACTTTAAAAATCAGAAAAACACACAGGCATGTATGCATGTTTTCATATACGAAACCTTGCTATAATTCACTTTGTTATAACATGAATTCAGATACAACACAATTGTGGCATAGCATGGCTCCTGAAATTTTACAATAATTTCCAGAACTGAACAAAAATATTTTCATCCACTTATCCAGAACATGTGGTTTCAGAAAACCCCACCTACATTTCCACTTCTCCCAGATTTTCAATTTCTTGCTTAGATTCAAGGAGATGAATGCACTTTAATCCATGCTAACAGCAAAAGAAATAATATACATTAATTCTTCAAACAGTTTATTTTTTAGCTCTTTTTTTTGTCAAAGTACTTTTTTTATACTATTTTGTTCTCAAATACAGTACATGTACTTTCATCAGCAAGAAATTTAATGGAATTCAGACATTCCATACTTTCTTCTCTCATGGACTAATCAAGTGAAAGAACAAAGTCTCTTGCTTGGAATCTGATCTTATAATTAGCACCAAGATTAGCATGGTTCTTCTCGAAGCAAACAGCATTTACATATCTGGTTTTCCATAATGGTCTAGAATATAGGCCAGTTTAATGACAGCTCACTTTTTCGTCATTTCATTCTTATTTATTTTTAAAATGGCCTTTCCAATTTGATTATTATCAACCCTAACTTCAAGGAATTCTATGCACATGCTGGCTAATGTCATTCTTATACTGTGCAGTACAGGTTTCATGAGGTCCAAAAACGTCAGGGGACTTGCTTAAATCCTGAATTTGTCAGTTCCATTGACAAACATATTGGCTGAATTTTCAAACCATGCCAGTGTGGGATACATTGATTACAATAACTGCAAGACATCTTTCCTTCAGAGTCAATTAATTAAAGCCATGGATAATTATTAACCACAAGTGGCTGAAACTTTCTTTGTCTCTTAGTTGTGTCATGTGACATATTTTGCTTCTACAGAGTCTGGCTTATGTCTCGTTGAAGAAATAACTCAAACTCAGTGGAAGCTTTACTGTACATTCCATCTCTCCCTTTTCATGTGAATTTTCCTTCTTTAAATCATTCTTATGACTTTCCTTCTTAAAATAGTAAACTCATTTTTTCCAAATAGAAAAGATCACCCCATTTGACAACTACTTTTAAAGTGGTCATAACCTACATTTTGTTTTTTAAGTGCAAACACAGATACCTTAAACTGTAATCATTTCACTTCGAATGGAATGTCACACATTAAAGTTAAACCTCTGTATACTCAATTAATACAAATTAAAGACTCATTACTATCACATAATCAGTTCATAAAGGAAACCGATACTTATGTATCAGTCAAGTGCATTTCACAAACTTCACTGAATAAACTAAAGATACTGAAATCAGACTGAAATCTGATCATAAGTATCTAGTTCAGTAAACACAATAGAACAAGGTCATTTATATTGTTTTGAAGTGTCTGACTGCCTGATAATTTGGTTGCATTGCCCAATATTCAGTCATGCAGTAATAGAACTCGACCACATGTGACAGTTTTCAATGACCACTTAATGTAGTATCATGGGAAGTGAATGAATAAAGGGAAGTAGATTCAAGCATTCATTATTCCTAGGAGGCATGGATGGCCAGATAAAGGAAGATAAAGAATGAAAACTAGTGCTTGCCCAACTTGTTTCATAACAGAAAAAAGGCACCTTGGAAAATGTTACTTGTCCAACTTCAAAAATGAATAATCCTAGACGCCAGGCTACTGGATTTGATAAGCACTGATTTCGCTACTTTATTTAAATAATTCAAAGTTACAGTGCCAAATTAAAGAAGAGTTTGATTTAATAATCTGGTAAAATGTGGTTTATTCTTGTAGAGAAAATGTCTTATTTCTGTGTTTTTCTTTATAAGAATAAAGATGTTAAAAGTTTCTTTTATGAATGCTCATTTTGATTGTGTCAATAGTCAATCACTACACATTCATTTTTAAAAACCTAATCATTGTTAATCTAATTATTACTGAACCATTACCAATAAGGCCATTAATTCATCTTTGTGTTGTATACAATTGTTGTGTTATATCTAGGGACTTAAACTATGTTACAAGACAAGGTAAACATCAACAAGCATTAAATTTTCCAAAATAATAAATTTATTTCCCTAAACTATAACATCAAGCAAAGTGAAAGAATTAAAAATAACTTACTGATTATGAATTCCTAGAACATTATCTTAAATTGTACTATCAATTTCACAATAATCTAGAAACAATCCAAAGGTATTCCAAATGAAAGTTCCAATGTGTTTCAGTGCTATGCCAGTACCACAGAAAAATCAGTTTTAATAATCCAAAAGTTTTCAGTTCAAGATACATTCCATGAGAGTAAAATATCACTCAAGTCCTTGAATGTTTCATGTAATTCAACTGAATTATTTAAATGCTCAAGTCCTTGAATAATTTCACATAATCTGACAGGTATTGTGTGCTTTAAAATAAATGTTTTGCACTCTGCTAGTCCAACAAACAAATTATATATAAATCACGATATCCTCTATCTCTTACAAAGATGGCTATAAACTGAAGAATCCTAACATGGTGCTTTAACTCTCATCTAGTCTCTATGTTCATACCAAGTCAACACAATTGGAATTACAGAAAAGATTCTCGAACATTTAAATCATTATACTGTGAAACACTTAACTGTCATGTTCTGATCTCTAATTAATGAGTCTATAAAAAAGGCATGCATGATATCTCTACTGAACAAATGTACTCCTAGTATCAAAGCACGCTTTTGCAACTTCCACTGAAGCTAATTTGTAGCATAATTTGACTGAAACAGTTGTTGACATGACCTTGGCGATCAGCCTCGATTTATGAATAAAATTTTACATGTATTGTGCATGTATTTTTACTACATGTACTTTTACTATTACACAAGCCTGCCACTAATTTAAAAGAATTACAATATAAATGTCATAAACCCTAACAAATTAAATAAAACAGTATAATAAATAAATTTTTATATAGATATCCTTAACAGTTGCTTAGTAAGGGTAAACAATGACCAACATATACTCAGCTGAATATATAAATTAGTTAATTTATCCACTTAAGTAAATGTAACTGCTAATCATCATTGTTAATCATGCAGCTTAAAGTTACTGAAATTCTCAGGAACTGCTTCATAAAAATATCAAAATTAAGCCATTTTTATGTACATATGGTTCAGACATCAGTGAATCATACTGTCCATTGCCTCCCAAAAATCTTACTCCATTTGTTCATGAACATGTATTCATGTGGTAACTGAAAACATTACGTTGATTATTCACATTCATATATAGATCTAGCAGAGAAAATTATAGCAATTTGAAATGTAGACAGACAGAGCTTAATGACTGTGACACATACACAAACTAAACCTTAAAGATTCTTTGCCTTTCCTCAAATTATTTTGGACTATTTTTTTTCTCTACTTAATTTCAACACATGTTCTACACTGAAATTACTAAAATGTAATCTTTTTGTGCATATTTGGATCGAATCATTATGGTTTCACTTTTATGGATGTAATGACGACAAGTTAATGTATCAATGCTTCAGCTACAGTAATGATATTGGGCCAAATGTTCTCAGACAAATTCGATTCATTAAGGAAAAGTAACTATATGTTAACTGACTTTGGCATTCCTTGTCTAACTCCAATCTTCAATCAAGTGATATGGCACCCAACAGAGTTTTAAAACTTTGACCACTTGATTATGCCTGGACATAATTCAGTAAGGAAAAAAGGCATTACAATAAGTATAGTATGACTATAGCAATTAGACTTCAATCTGTGCAACAGTGTCAAAAAGGACTAACAACTATGTGAGAGATTACTGACAATGTGGCCTCTAGTTCTGGGTTTGACTGACTGTGAAACATCAATGCTTATTCTGGCAACAAGACTTGGACTGGTCTCTGTAATAAATATTAGGGTAAATGTCTTGCAATGTAGAACTAGTAACACCAGTACCTGCAGTGTACAGCTCTCCCCTGTCATACTGCAATAGTCAGGGTCCATAACTGCCCACTACATTATGTACGAAACAGCAGCATGGCAAAAATGATAAAAAAATTATATGAGTATACTTGGGGGGGGGGGGACAAAACACCAGTCAAATGTATAGTAATACTGTTAGTTGGTTACAAGTATTTTTTTTTTTTCTACTGCATGGTATTAATACATTTAATTGTGTCCAATAATAATGTTTTAAAAAGTAAATAAAGACATCATACCAAGCTTCAGGTTGATTTCTTTCAACCCATACTGTCAAACACATAATGGATCAGATCCTGAGTGACATTAAAACAATGATATAAAACTCTTATATTAATAAATATGCTTGTAAATTATTATAATTTCTCTCTACAGATGTATCAACTTCAAAGTGATTTAACAGTTGAAAAATACCATCACCTGCCAAAAAGAAATCTAAGTTTTCTCTTTGGCACCTAGTAAGAATTGGACAATGTCAGCATTAATCTTAAATTCAACAGTGGGACAGTCTTCAACAACTTTGATCCGATGTGGAACATCATCAATTGAGATAAAATGTCCCCATCGCCCAACTTAAACCTCTTCAACATGTCCTCCTTCAATCTCCTCAAAATCACGATTTTATTCAAAGAATAAGCTTTGTTTTCCCTTGACATCCCCACTAGAGAATAGAAATGTCTTAATTTACTTGTAAATACTAATAATGCTGAACTCACTTTCAAATCTAACTGATTACACAAGAAAGTGACACTTAATTATTTGAAAGGACCTTATTTGTAGCAACATCATGCAAATGAGCATCTATTTATTCTTAGCTGCAACAGATTACAGAAAGCACAAAAGACATGCCATTGCTAATCCTGTCTGTGATCTCCTGCTGCCCAAGTGTTAATAAACAATGACCAACAAGAAGCTTGTTTTTTTGTATAATCAGTTAGCTGTGTTTACAGGGGTTTAAATCACTGATCTGCTAGTGTTATTAAGTGCTAAAGGCAAATTTGACAGTCACGTGTCCTTTAGCCAAATACAATAATGCATATGAAAATTGTGTTTTTTTTAAGAAATGACTAATTTCAGGTGTGCAATTGTCTGTTGGGAATACAATATGTGACGCTGCCTGAATATAACAGTGCCTAATTAGTGTAAAACAGTGTTAAAGCACATTCTGGTGATGTCAAATCAAGTACAGCGGTTTTGATGTAATGTTTTCAGCAGATAGTTGTTGAAGATTATTTTTTAATTTTTTATTTAATTATAATTTTTATAATTTTGATTATGGGGTACATATCATTACCATGTTATATCCAAAACTGAGTTACAGTAAAGTGCATTATAAGGGAGTATAGCCATACTATAATGAAATCCTCTGTATTGATTCATTTAAGTATTTACTTTTCACCACAGTATTCTCCATTCATAGTGATATCTCACTTAATTTGGAACATTAGTTATTTTATAAACGCACACATATCAAATAACATTTATATTCCCACATACTCTTCCTGGCATGTTTTCAATCAGAAACATCCTCTTATAGAAATGTTCGTGTACTACATCACTTGCTTTGACTCATGTAACAGAGTTTACTTCTGCCTGCAACACATTGTACATAGGCTCCAATAAATAAAAAAAATTATATTACTGAGCGACATCAATAGCACATAGAAAACTAAAGTTTATACAAAAAATTACACGAAGAAATTTAACTTAGCATTCATAAAGCTTTCTATATATTTTTATCATAAACTTTTGTTTTGGGAAAGAATTTGACTCAAAAGCTAAAAGATTCAAATTTGGTAAAATCATCATGTTTACTTGTAAAAAAAAAAACATTAGATTTTGCCTATGACCTTTTTATAAACTTAATTTGAAATGTGAAGATGCCGAACCTCAATCCTTGAATGTCTTGTTTTTGGAACCTTCAAGACTGTTTTTCATCCTCATAACTTATTTCTCAAAGAATGCAAATAATTAGAGACAGAAGATAAAAAGTTACAGAAGGTTTTATTTTCAATTTTCATTCTCACCAATATGAAACAAAGTTTTAAAAAATTGGTCAAAAGAAGCTGAATATCAAGATTCTCTTAACACTGTTAATTTACTGTTAAAATAAAATTCTTATTTATCTGATATAACATCTCAATACCTTGATTTAAATAAGCAATGATGCAAAGGATGCTGTTTTAATTATCATATATATCATAAAAGTATGTGTTTCTTGTAAATTTACACAAATTGTAATAACAAAAGCACCACCTCTGAACATCAGTAAGAACAGAGCCACATAAAATTTTATAACAAACATTATTCTGATTCATGTAATTGATGAAGTTATCAGCTGTGAGTCACACTGTGATCATATCTGGCTAGCATACTGGACGCTAGTCCGATGAATCAACCCCCCAAATTTGTGTTGATACTGATGGACAACATGTGAGTCTGGTGTCACCTGTTCACTAAAATGTGCAATTTTGCTGCGTGCAACTCTTTCCAGAACACACCTGCATACACTTTAGACACTTACCGGTATTTGGTTAACAGCCATATCTATCGCAAAATTCAATATGGCCAGAGGGTAGAGGGTTCTGCTATTCCGTGTGGATTTACAAGTTGCCAAACACAGGATTTGCTCCAAAATATAATGTACATGTCGCCAAAAGAACCCTTCAGCTGATGCTAGCTCCATAGCTGCTAGAAATACTGGTAAGTGTACAAAATGTGTGCAGACAAGATTAGCTGCAGATTTTTGCAGGTTTTAAAGAATAGGCTATATCAGCTGCAATCTGCCAGTCAATATCATCATAACTGGATACCTGTTATGGAGGGATGTTCATCTGCCACATAAGAATATTTACCGTAATATGGATTTTTATAATGACTTACTAATGGGAAAATAGAGAATGAGTGATACCAAGGTTTTTCATAGCATTTATCTTCATTTCATAACTGATAATGACAAAATTTTCTATCTGACTCACTGTTGATCACTGTAAACAAATGATGTGGTTGTGATGTTGCTGCAGGATGCATTCTGGTGCAAACAGGGAGTTTATGACACTGCATCAAAATAGGGTGTATGCCAAAAATGTTGTTAGACAATATACAATACTGGATTATTCACTCTTTTTTTAAACAATTGTGTTTAATTTTATGGATAACTAAATGGCTAATGTTCTCCCGTATTTATCAAATATTGTCGATTCACACAATACTCGGACAATACCATGAAATATACAATACGTATAATAAATCTTAATGTCAATTCGGTTGGTTGGTTAACAACACTTTAAGCTTATGTAGCATGCCAATATTGTCAACAATATTTGTATCCTGCAACCAAAAATTTTAAACAATCCGTACACACGATTTATAAGCACCGGTATTTCCCTGTGCAAGATTGAGTCAAACATTCCCTTGTTGCCTTGTTGTTCGGGGGGGGGGGGGGCAGACTGAGTAAAAAAAACAAACTTTGGTACCAAAACTGGGGGTTAAAATAAAAATGTGGGGGTTCTCAGAAGCACAAATGAGGATAAAGGGAAATACTAGACCACTAGGGATAAACAGCAAATCCACCCTACGACGTGTCACATCCAAGCCAGAAATTCTACTGACAACGTCGGTATACAAATCAAGTGCATTTCATTTAATCAAGGTTACATGTGCAGAAACATCGACACAACAGAGGATTGTATCAACAATAACATCTTGTTAACCTTTGGTATTCTTATGTGTTCCATTGTAAATTTGCTGTAAATTTCTCTCTAAAAACGATAATTTATGCAGCTGTTAAACGCCATGATCCTCCCTCCCGGAAGTAATATCCTGGAAGTGCAATACCGGTGCGTCGATACACTCAAGTTTAAAGGTTGAACAAAATTGCACAATGGGGTCAGTTAGAAAATGGAGCGAAATGGAACATGTTTACTTGAAATGGATTAAATATTTCCATTTTGCAATACATGAAAGAAATAACCATTTGTGTCAAAATTATT
The DNA here is from genome assembly GCA_016617855.1 of Megalonaias nervosa. NCBI lineage: Eukaryota > Metazoa > Mollusca > Bivalvia > Unionida > Unionidae > Megalonaias > Megalonaias nervosa. The sequence continues at coordinate 64,454 of JAECUM010000553.1, forward strand.
GTTTTGCTCTAAACTTTGGGAAACTGTTTTCTGTCTGCGCCGTTATTAATTTGTGTGTCACTAGGCCTATCGGCCCATACGTGTCTGTGGTCCGTGCCAGTTGATATAAAGAAATAATTAATCATATGTTATTCCGTCAAGCAAGTTCGCATCATCATTATAGATGCTCTTAAGGTACACAATAGATAATACACAGTAGATAAATTTAATTTAGAGTCGGAAAGTGCATCACATAACAAGAAACATTAGCTAATTGGAGCTATTTTACCGACTCTAAACAATAATATAATTTGCTGCAGCAATCCAACATACTTACAATTGTAATTTGTTTTTGTTACAAAATTACGTTTCTTTTGCTAAAACTGTATACCCTTCCCATAGTTATGATTAATATTTTAACAATCCATGCAGGAAAGTCATTATATATATATATATATATATATATATATATATATATATATATATATATGTGTGTGTGTGTGTGTGTGTGTGTGTGTGTGTGTGTGAAGAATACAAATCATATGGCGAATAACAGTCCTTTCAAGTGCACTGGATCCAGCAAGGGATCACGTATGTCAGGGATTGATTAAGATAAATGCAATAAACCGACAACGAACAGTGCAAAACTAGTATCTAACAAGCCTGAGCGCTTTCGACTCTTAATGAGTCTTTTCAAAGGCATATACAAAACATAGACAAGACAAATAAAACAGAAAAACCGTAGTGTTTGCAAAACTTTACATGCTGTTTCTACAGGAATTAAACTTCCAAATGTATTATGTTTCAATTAATTTATATCAACTTGTTGCGGATAATGGAAATTATTTGTATTTGTGTGTGTGTGTGTGGAAAGATTCTACGCTTCATATACATGCAGTGTTAAAATACATACGGGTAATGACAGGCCAATACATTAATTCGATAATCCCCTTCCTCAATTCATGATTTCTGTTTAAAAATCCAATGCAGAGAAGTTAATTTACTAGAATATAGTATACACTACACTTACAGACAGAATTAAAATGCACTGGTTAAAATAATGGCTGGCAATTAACTCCTTAAAATACAATTGACATGCATACCGATTTTAAATCTGCAAGAGCAACGGCAAGGCCATGCATAACGTACAAAAACACACATGCATCATAAGTGTTAATAGATCGGAAGCGTGTAACTATTAGATGTATTATCCAAAGGGAGGCAAATGCACTCAAAACCACGTATAAGCGACACAAGCCAACATTTTAGGGCAACCAAATGCTACAAGCATACTTGCAAGACTAGAAACTTTAAAAATACAACAAATTAAGGTAGCAGCTGCAACATATTTACTAGTTGTTTACTTATGGAACATTTACACAATAAGCTCCCAGACCAGATTTTTAAGAGGACTTTTATATTTTTTAAATCTGAGGGTGTTTGTATATTATTGGGGAGAGGATTCCATAGTTCGGCTGCTGCATATATAAAAGATTGTTGCCCATGCACGGAGGTTTTAACTTTTGGAATCTCCTCGTTGTTTACATACTTAAACAAGTAACAAGACTGTTTCAAAACTACCAGATCATTTAAGTATGCTGAACAGTTTTTAGTTATCCTTCTGATGTGAAGAGTTTAAACGTTTGCCACCGATAACCTGAAGAGCATCCATGGCTATCATGTAAAAACTGTACAATAATATAAAATACCATAATTTTCTGTTGAATTAACTACATATAAAGCAACTTTGAATATCCATTTGTTGCACAGAATATTTGTTGATAAAACAAATACTGTAGGTTATTTATATTTGAAAAAATAGCATCCATAAGGAGAATTATTGAGAGACCAGGGTTTTGGTTCCAGTTTAATTAAATTCTTATTTTTTGCATGCATTTAATTTAAAAAATAAAAAAAAAAAAATACAAAATCGAAGCAAAGGGACCATTGGGGGTGAAAGTTGACAAGAAATAATAAGTATCGTAAACATTCTTCAGCAGCAGCAGCAGCAGCAGCAGTAGTAGTAGTAGTAGTAGTACAATGTTGCAATTTGGCACATATGTGGTATTCTGGGTTCAATAGGCCATCTGGATTCAATCCTCAAGATCAGTGCCTCTAACCTGTTTGGACGGGAATTTTAATATTGTATAATGATGAGTGTGTTTGGCAAGGATATGTAATAATGGAACATGATGGGTCCGTTTGGTTTCTAACGGAAACCGTGTGTTTAAGTGTCAGTACGTTAAATAGTTTTGGAATGGTATGGGCATACGGGAAATTTAAAATTGGAGTGACACGTTGCATATCTGAACTGCTCAGCAACTATCACTATCTCTACAGCAAAATGAACGTGGAAAAAGATTTAAGACAATTACAGCTAAGTCGTGGCAATCGGATACATGAGAGAGAAGAAATTCCATGATTTTATTGTCACGTTTGCAAAGCCCAAGCTATAAAGTCATGTATAAGCTATAATCTACCTGTCTTGAGAATATTACCGCGGCCATGTGTTTGATGTTTAAAGATTGCCGCGGGGTTAGTGTTGAACTCTTACGCAAGGTTACCTGACCAGCCGGTGGAGACCGGAAACTTAAATCGGCAAAGGCGATAGATCTCACGACTTAACAAAGGCTTGCCGTTATCACACCTATGTGTTAAAAGGTAAGTCTAGGATCAAAAAGAAGTCCACGGGGAGAACGGGGCGTATTCCTATCCGTCCCCACGTTGACAGACAGCGAGAGGGACATTGTCCGCTAAGTTTGATTTGATCGGTTCACAGCGATATCCAGTCTGAATTGAGACAGAGGGTGTGATTACAATTCAGAACCGAATGCTACTTTCCGAACTCGTAAGAGAAAATTTAGTATTGGCCTGGAGGGATTGCAGATCGATAGGGTTTACTCCGAGAAGAAGCCACTCGTAATTTGGAGGCAAAACTTAGAGGTAGATTCTAAGAAAATACAAAGCTTCGAATAGGTCAATAAGTTATTTGCTCGATATTTGCAGAATATTGCGGCATCTTAATTGTAATTATTTGTAGTATGTATACTTAGTTACTAGGATCGTATAGTATGTAGAGTTACATTTGTAGTATTTCATTTACGTGCGTATTTGAGAAATGGGCTTGAGCCTACGTAGAGAATTATTAGATGCGAGATTGTTAGCTTGTGGACAGAATTAATTTTGTAATTCACTATTAGGTTACTTCGTAGTAAACCAGTGCATTTATTAATGCGTGATGTTAGAATTTACACATGCTTGAATTGTGAATTTGAAAACATGGTTGATGCATGTAAGATTAGTTACTATGGACGTATGCATATATCTGAGCATGGATATTTGAATATTTGCGTACTTTGTATGAGTTGTAAGGTAATGAATGCGTCTGATTATGGCGATATTGTGTAGTATAACGGGATTAGGAATATGTATTGATGTGACGAAATTTATTGATGTATGTATGAGAAATAATTGATACCGTGCTGTATTTATAGGTTACTGCATTTGTATGGGAAAATATGAACGAGTTCTTCGGATGGCTATACTGCACGACCTTGGGAGTGCATTATATCCATCCGACAAAACGAGTTCATATTTTCCCATACAAATGCAGTAACCTTTTTATTATATGCTCATTTTCTTATTCTACCTAAGGCTTAAATATATCAACAAAAAACCCTGCAAGAAACAAAGTAACTGAATGTATGCCGCATTCCAAACTAAATACACAAGCGTAGATGCATCATTACACAACAACATTATTAATGCGCACGTAACTCCACCCAGATAAATTTGAAGTTGGTCGCGCGCTAGACGTAAGTTTCGAAAGAAAATGGCGTTTGGTCTACTTAAAATTGAATTTGGAGTCATATTGTGAATGACTGCGCATTGCAACAACTTTAGCAGCAGGCAGGGTGAACAGACCACTTGTCTGAATCGTCATTTGTCTAAAACATAAGGTTCCTACGAAGGCTGAAAAAACAATGTCAATAACTCTAAACCAAAGCCTCTAACCGAGATTATTTCCATATAGTTAAAAACGAATAATAAATCGTTTGGGTTAGTTATTTTTGTTATTTTATTTTTGACTTTTTGTTTTTATTTTATACTGCGTTTAGTTTACTCGCCGGGTCAATTAATTTTTGTCGTTTTTCACCCTGCCTGCTGCTGTAATTAACCAAAGATTTTATCTAGACCTATACGATATCTGGATCTTGGGTCATGTAAATTTATTGTAATAAATCCGAACGGAACAGCTTGTGCTTTTGAAAAGAAGTTTTTAAACTTGATCATGTTCATATCCCCTGAACACCAAGTAAAATAAATATTTTGTAAGGTATAATTATCTACTCCATTAAACACGACTAAAATATTGCAGTTATCTCTGATCACTTTTGGAATTTATGTATATCGCTGAGTAACATAAATCATGTCAGTATTTTTATGTCTACCTCGAGAAAATATCCGAGCTGGATTTGATTGTTTGTCCAGCATAACGTCATCATATACTATGAGGTTATTAATAAATCCATCTAGGTCATCTACAGATGGGGCTTCATCAATATCGGTAATAAAGTCAACAACATCATTGTTGACTTTATTCAGCAATTTTGCATTTTCATTAAAATCTTTAAGTACTTCATAACACCGTTGATCATCTACAGATGGTGCTACCAAATATAATTTATCCCACTTGAGCCATCGCATTATCAGATTAAGTAATAATTGTGTCTTACCAAATCCAGATGGGCCTATTATAATCATTCTGATAGAATTCGGTAGCGCTGGATGGTGCTTTACTGGTTCTTGTTTTCGTGTCGCAGAATAGTCAATTATATCCATATAATAAATAACATGAGTCTATATTGTGTTCGATGTAGAGCATCTACACCCACTGCTGAATTAACACCTAAAAAAATTCAATACGCACATTTTGATGTCAGCGTCCCTAATGAAGTTCATCAAGCAGATATTTTATTTTTACCACATGACACCATTAAAATTGGTAGACGTCAATCACGCACGTACAAATACGCATTGACTGTCGTTGACGTTGCAAGTAGATATAAAGAAGCTGAACCATTATCAACAAAAACAGCATCTGAAGTTGCATCTGCGTTTGAACGAATTTATCAACGTGGTGGTCTACGATGGCTACAATTATTACAAGCTGATCCTGGCAAAGAATTTCTTGGTGCAGTATTATTGTTGATGAATAAACATAATGTTAAAATCAGACGAGGACATACTGAAATTCATCGTGATCAGGCAATCGTTGAACGATTTAATCGAACACTTGCTGAGCGGTTATTTGGATACCAATATGCAAAGGAAATATCTACTGACTTTAAATCCGGGGAGAGATCTCGAGAATGGGTTGCAAGGTTACCAAGTGTGATAGCTGCGTTAAATAACGAAATTACTCGTTCAACTTCCATGAAACCTTCTAATGCGATTACAAAAAAAATATATACCAATACAACGCCGTGAATCTTTCTCTCCGCCAGTATTAGGTAATGTAACTGTAAAATATTTATATGAACCTGGTGAACTTGAAGGTGGTAAAAAAGAGCAACTGATCCTATCTGGAGTGTGACTACACATACAATTTCTAGCGTGGTTAGATCCACGGGTAGACCTGCAATCTACAGACTGGATTCAACTGCTCCTCAACGTGGATTTGTACGTGAACAATTACAAGTAATTCCTAAAGACACACAATTACCACCACATACAATTACATAACCAGAACCTCTACGTCGATTGCATTCAAGACATGTCAATATGACATTATTACGTGTATGACCAAAATCACTATTAATTCTGTCTACGGTAAATTGTCTTGATTATTATTCGAATATTGCCATAACATACTACAGTTACAGCTTGCACAATGATTATTCTGTCGTTGTTTTAGTGTTATAATAAATTCAGTATCAATATCAAAGTCACGATTATTTTTTTTTTGTCACATTGCTTATAACCAGATAGTTTTTTTCTTATTACCTCGTTATTAACAGTTTGATCATTATTTTCTGTAAAATTTATAATAACCCTATGTAGTTGAGATATTCTTCTGACTCTAGAAACTGCGAGATAGACTAAATTTGACCATTCGATCCGATCATCTATAATCCAGATATTTGTATCAGAAATAGTTAATCCCTGTGACGAATGAATCGTTATAGCGTATCCTAACGTCCACGGTGATTTATTCATACTCAGCGCATTCTCAAAAACATTAATATCGACTAAATAATATCATTCAAGACAAGATTCTGTATTCCACCACCAGGAATTTCAACATCAATATTCTGTCGTCGAGTATCTGCTGGGCGATAACATAATGGTACAGGTAGATCTTAAAACTTTTCTATATGTAACAGAAATAATTTCTCCTATAGTTCATCACGAACTATCTTTCTACTTGCAACTATTAAATCAGCGGGATTCCATAAACTGAGAAAATCATTCATTGTAGTCTCTGGAATTACTCCTCGCATTATTTCACATTGTATTTTATCTGGCTGTAGTCTGATTAATCTTTTAAGTTCTTTCAGCGGTTCATCAATAGCTCTATAGTCATCATTTATTTCTTCATAATAATCTACGTTATTCTTCAGCCATTCATGTGGAGACTGTCCAATAAAGGGTGGTGGTTGACCATGATCACCACACATTATTACAGCAGTATTTTTAGTCAATAACCATTCAAGGAATATTTTTAATATTTCTAACGACACCGTGTCCACCTCGTCCCATATAATATATTTAGGTATATATTTCTCACCCATTCGCTCAGGAGTCCATGTGTCTCCACACCATCTGAAGAAACTATGATATGTACACGATTTTACTCCTCGTTCTTTTATTTCTCTGGCGAGTTTATGTGTCGGTGTCAAAACAATTATATCTGAATTATTATTCATGAATAATTTAATCACACGTGTTGTTTTACCTGAACCACCGCATCCGTTAAGATAAACAGTTTTACGTCTAGCCACAGGATCATATACAGATGGTGCTGATGACTTTGATACTTGATTATTATTTTTATAATATATTTCCTTAATTTCAACGTCGGCAGATTCAGAATAACTAAGTATATTTTCTTGTTTTATTCTCCATGATCCCCATTCACCATTACCAAGTAGCGGTTTTAACAAATCTGTATATTTTTTATTTATGTAGAACGAATCTGTAGCAACTCTGACAGCGTAACGAGAAAATCTATTTATCATAGACAGTAGATTTATCGAAACATATGCCAACATCGATGATCTTAAATGAGTAAATTGCGGTGAGTCACCATCAAGATAGCTCACAATTGTACCTAGTTTGGTTCCGTCTGATAAATAAGCATTACATCGGCTTATAAATGTGTTTTTTTTCGTTGTATCAGCGATTATAAAATCGAGTTCAGCATCGTCCATAATCAATCTTGTACAGTGTCTTTTATGATCATATGCTCCTCCTTGAGTAAATTTACCAATTATCTTTCTACCAAGATCTTTTGCAAGTTTCTCATCATGCTCACCTCTGCATTTACGTATATTATTAGTAATTTTAATAATGTCATCTTCATTAAGATCAGGAAGTTCTTTCCTGGCATCATCAATATTAAATCTATTTGGTTCTGGTAACCATACTAGCTTTTGTAACCGATACGATATAATTGCTTCACTCACCTTCAATAATGTTAAAATTCCAACATCAAGCATATATCGCAATAGTACTATTGGAACCCAACATTTTTCTACAAAATGTCTTCCAAACCAAGCATAAGTAATCGGATGGAGATTTTCTGCAAACTCAAATGATTCTACATGAGCAAATCCGGTTAAGTCAAAATCGGGTAAATGTCCGTTTATAGCAACTCTGGTCATCTCATGTGATGGATGTCCAAATCTCTTAAAGTATTCAGAACATTCTCCGTATCCAAGAAAACTCCCAGGATAACATGCTACCATATCAATTGAGATAACGTCATTATACTTATATTTAGTATTCCACAATCCTCCGTGTCCATATTCTACGCAGCTTTTATGGATATCTTTAAGAAATTCCGATCGTGTTGGTTTCCATAAATTTTTCTCCTGAGCAAAGTGAGCAGCAACTGATGGAACTGTAAAACAATTATTTAATAATTCTCCAACCTTGATATCGTCTGAAGTGTATTTTAATGCTAGTTTTTTCATTTCCTCGTGTAGAGATTCTGTATGGTAAATATCACCATCAGGCCGTACAAACTGATCATAATAATCATATTCTGAACTTTGAAATAACCAAACAGATACAGGATCGTTTTTACTGATATTTTTGATAAAATCAAATATATGACCATCATAAAATTTAACCGTTCTGTCTCGTGGAAATATTGTTACAGCATTAGTCCATGCATGTGCATTATGATCAATAATATCTATCGAAGCTCCTCTTGATTCATATTTCGATTTATATAAAATCTCTCCGGTTAACGTCTTCACTGTTATTGGAAATTTTAATAGCTTTCCCAACTCAGCAACATCTTTAATAGATGCTCCAGTATCTTTAACTAATTCTGCCCACGTATTTATTTTTTTACGTCGTAAATCTGTTACATCATTACCACGTATCGCATTTATGAAATGTTCGGTAACTCGTTCAGCCACGCAGTTTATTCTTGACTCTGACAGTCTCATCGGTTTGAGATCCCCAACGTCAGGTTTATTATTCAGCGGATATATTGCATATACAACCGCAGTAACGGGATATGCGCGTTCATAATACGGTTTGTCAATACCAGTTAGTATTCCGGGCTTAGATTTATTACTCAAAAGAACAATATTATTTCCTGACTGTATGCGGACTGGAACACGCTTGTCACGGATAATCCAAGTATCATCGTCTGTCCTTACAATAAATTTTATTAAAATAAAATATTTTTGATCATCAAGGTGATTAATAATTGCTTTTCCTCGTTTGTCATTCATTATAGTATCGACAATATTTCCGATTCTGAATGTTGACCATACATGAGCAGCACCACTATTACGAAATTCCTTCTTGGCTTCACGGATACGTTCGGTTATATCCTCATTTGTTAAAGCTATATCTTGCATCAAAGTACTAAATTTATATTCTGATAGTCTGTCAAGATCAAATCTAGGTCTATAAGGTTCAATTGCTGATAATTCCTCCATTATTATAATTAAGATAAATATTTAAATTAAATTTTAGTATATATATATGTATATATATACACATATATATATATATATATATATATATATATATATATATATATATATATATATATATATATATATATATATATACTGATTCAAACAAAGAATCGATGTATTTGGCTCAAAATCGGATATACTTCTCCTTGTAACAAAGCATGCGTGAATGAATTCTGCTGCTACCATATGCAAAGCGTTAAAAATGGTAGTCTAGGACCAAAACCGTGTGTGCAATGTGGTGTTGGAGTCAGAGGAAAAACTCAGTTATGTGTAAAATGCGGCGGTAAAAAATATAGAGAATTAAAACGATATTATGACAAAAAAAATAATACTTTGACATTGTCAGGTAAATCTCCTATAAAAACCGTAGAAGATTATCTGGTCAGATTTCAAAACAATGATTTAAACAAATAATATTATATATATAAATGGAGCAAAAAGAATTGTAGCACATCCAATATATACAAATTACGAAGCATCCCGAGATGGTGTAATCAGACACTGTAAAAAAAAAAAAACAGTCGGTAGCCTTGATAAATTTGGTTATTTTAGATTCCGTGCTGGAAATAAAAATTATTTATCACATATATTCATACACGAATGTTTTCATGGAGTCGTTAAAAATGGACTTGCAGTTGATCACATTGATGGAGATCCCTAAAATAATCATTTATCTAACCTGCAAGCTATTACACCTAGTCAGAATTCTGCACGTGGAAATACAGGAAGGTGTAAAGAATTTAAAAAGAGAGCTATTAAATCTGTAAATACAGAAACAGGCCAAGAAATAACTTTTCCATCAATAAACGCAGCTGCAAAACATTTTGGCACACATGCACAATCAGTACAATTTGTCGCAAATAAAACATACAAATCTGCATATTCAATAAAATATGATCAGTCGATACTATTTGAATATATCTAACTCTGTACTCTTAATAAATAAATATTTTTTATACTGTATATAGTTTGACTCTGTCAGTTTTGCCAGGGGTTTTGTTTAGCCGCAATTACAGTTAGGGGTCCACCTTCGCTGTTGCTGCTCTCAGTGTCACTTTCATTTTTGACAGAATCAAATAACATAATCTTTCTCAATTGCATTACACGATTGTCCACAATCTTTTTTCTTTCGTACTCGTGAGACAATTCAGTTCTTATTTTTTCGATTGAACGTGCAAGAGGTGCAAATAGTTTCACCTGTGTGTCGTTTACCATTGCCAAGGATTCTAACATAGATTGATAAATTAATTTCACGAATTTATAATTGGATGGCAATGTGTATTCATTGTCGAATTTTTGTTGTTGTAATAATTCAAAATCGCACATAATTTTTTGAGGATCAAGATTATCAGATATCTTTATTCCGTCATGTTTTAATTTTTCAATAGCAGAAATAATATCATTAACGTTTTCGTAGTTCATTACATATATAAATATTTCTTTAAAATAAAAATAATAATCAGTTTCTGAATAATAATATTCTGAATTAGATTATAAAAATAGTAGTCCCCATAACCCGATGTGAACCCCTAGATTGTCAAACAATATTCTAGCAGGCTCAGAAGGTCAGAGGGGACTGTTTTTTTATTGTATGATTTTTATTATATACATATGATTATGATTATATACATATGATTATGATTTTATACATATGATTATGATTTTGATTTTGATTCTATTTTTTGCAGACGGCACAAACACATAATTGTATGATCATGATTATATATACATATGATTATGATTTTGATTTTTTGCGAACGGCACAAACATATAATTGTATGATTGTATGAATATGATTATATACATATGATTATGATTATGATTATATACATATGATTATGACGGCACAAAACACAGAATCCTAATTACAGTAGCGTATTTACAGCAATTATATTTACAGTAGCGTATTTACAGCAATTATATTTACAGTAGCGTATTTACAGTAACGTATTTACATATATTTACATATTTACAGTGACGGCACAAACACATAATTGTATGATTGTATGAATATGAATATATACAAATGGTGATGACGGGGGAACCTTGTCTACGTCCAACAGATTTTGTACAGTCTCCCCCAATAAAAAACCCCAGGGAGTGCAAACGTACACCCACCACGTGCTTGTATGGTGGGAGAGTGCATTTTGTCTGTTATGGATTTCGAAGATTCCCTTGTATTGTTTCAAATATTTGATTTTTTAAGTCATCGTCATAAAAAGTGTTGATGCTGGAAAATAAATTTCTTAGATCATTCAGTACACGTTCATGTTCAGATTTAATTGGTCTTGATTTTGAGTTAATTTCTTCAACGTTAATTGTTGATATTCTTGTTGCACCTTTACCCTGAACGAAATCTATAAAATGATTATAATTTTTATAACCACGATAAGCATCCGGACTCTTTATAAATGGATAAGTTTTTCGATATTCTGGAAGTTTTATAAATTTTTCAACATTTATAACGAAATCAGATCGTTGTGGTTCTGATGGACCTTGATAAACCGGTGCAACTTCAGGCCATCCTAATACTGATCTGATCGAACTTTGATAAATATCTACAGAATAATCAGGGGAATTTATTTCAATCACCGCTGATAATGTTGGTTCGTAAGCAGTAATTGCTATTTTGGATTCTTTTCCTGTAATAGATTTAATTCTACGTTGAAACTCATCATTAATCTGTTCTATTTCATAACTGCCCATTGAAATACTAACTACTTGCCAATCAGGAGTTCCATCAGGTTTATTCTTATTAGCGAATACCAGCGAATTATTTGGCTGTAGTCCACCAAATGGTTTTGATCTAATATTTGGCCAGCTATAATAAACTCGCAATTGTGCTAATGCTATTTCTTTTGCAGGAATTGCGGTTGGAAAGTTAACGCTAAACTCAGGATTGGTCGAACTTAATGAGATCATCGTAGTTTTTGACGGGGTTGTATTAACGACGATCTGCTGAAGTAGCTCTCTTGAGTCAGTCATTATTATTATTGTTATTATTTAATTCGCCTTGGTTATTGTGAGTGACTTTGTCACTAAATGCTTCATCGTAGGTTTTCATTATCGTTGCGAACTCCTCATCAGATATTTTACCATCACTGAGGTAGAACGAAATATATGACGATAATTTAGAATAGGCTGTTGTTGCTGTATGTAATTTTATTATATACTCGTGTAATTTAGTATTTGTACATGCGGATATCTTCTTAGCTATAATGCGACAGTCGTTGAAGTTGAAACGACAATTGTTACAACTGCAGGCGCCGTCATTGTTATTGTTGATAATAATAATCCGGCCCCAGCAACAATAGCGGAAACTGAGTAAACAATTATATCAATGACAACCATACGTCTGCGATATTTTTTTACTTTTACTGTATAATCGTCGATCATATTTTTTAATTCAGTCTGACATTTACACACTTGATTATATCTGTGACGTTGAACGTCGATGTAGGACAGAGGTCCTTGGTTTTGATCCATTATACAATGACGTTAAGTAATTAATTAAGGAGTTTCAGCTACGAATTCCAGATACCACCAGTAACGTCTCGGAGGCATTTCCGTTGATATCAGCGTAAATATTTCTTTGATGTTTTTATTTAGCATCACCAGTAGAGGATTATGATATACATTCGGTGATGATGAAGTGGCAGCAGTAATTTCTAAACCACGCATGGACAGCCTGTATAAACCAGTTACTTCTGCGGTATGTTCGAGAGTGTTATTTTGTGGCGTCCATGTTGATGATCCGGACGCTACTGTATACACGATATTTTTAATTTGTCCGTGTGGAATTTTAATCAGATTAGTTTTTTGAACAACATTAGGTATTCCACTGACAATATCATTGAGTTTCATGTTAACGTCGGCTAGTTTTATGTCAACGGTTGGTTGTTCCCCAAAAAATTCTTTAATGGTTTTGTTTATATTTCAACGAAAATTTAAGAACATTTCTACATGTCTAGAAAAAGTAGTATTGAGTGTAGTCATTTCGTCATTGATTGTTTTTAGCGAAGTTGTCATAGGAATTTCCTTATCATCGACGTATTTCTTCGTTGCAGCATCAAAATCAGATTCTGGTGTTCTAAGATTATTAATACCATTATTATTCATGTTGAGAAATGCACGCATTATACCGCCGTTGACTAATACGTACTTAGATTCTTGATCATCGACATATTTCTTCGTTGAGGCGTCTGTATTTGCGACTGGGTTTCCAAGATCTATAATTGTATTTTGATTCATAATAATGCTACCCATGAATGAATCACCAGCTTTCTTAATATAATCGTTGACTGACGTACCGGAATCTTGTATTTTACCCTGATCAGTAAAAGTAACGATATTATCAACAACCGCATTAGGAACTCGTATAAGTACATCTGGCAGTTGTATATTACTAGTTTTTAATCGCCCTTCTTTATCCTGAAAAACAACTACTTCATTTTGATCAACACTGGTTATGTTTAATAAATTATCTATCTCATTTCTAAGTGGATCGAGAGTTGCGTATTTAGATAAATCAACCTTCTTTGGATCTTTACTACAGGATCTTCCATAAATATCCACCATTATTATTTATCGATATCTGTTTAAATGAGACAACGTGGTATATTCATGTACAACTTTGTGAGGTGGTTCTGTTGATTTTGATACAGCATCAAGTACGTTAAGTACTTCTCGACCACATATTGGTGGATCCGTTAATGTTTGTGTTGGTAACATTGAATGCCAGATTGGAATACTTTGCATGCTGCTAACATAATGCAGAAATTCTTTTTGTGGTGCTAGTCCATATGAATCAAAATAAATAATTCCACGTGGATCAATTACATATCCAACCCAGTGTGTGCCTGGTCCAGAGTTTTTGGCGAGATTAATAATATCTGATTCAATATTGTTTGGTTTTTTTGGTAATTGATCACGCATAAAAACACCTCTTTTTTATTTTTAATTTTTAGCAGCATCGAGTAAATCAAAATTGGACATAGGCGATATCAGTAAACTGTCCCTGGTAATCTCAGGCCCTTTCCGTACCATGAATACGGGGTCCCTGGCAATCTTAGACCGCGACCGTATGCTGGGCCTGATAATCTTAGACGGCCCGGCTGTGGCACGTTTGGCGCTCTTAGACGTCTTCCGTGATGTTTTGCCCGTGGTCTTTTTTTTAAGCTTTCTGCGTGCATGATTCCCTGACCCGTTGCTTTCTTTAATGCCATTCCAGCAGCGGTTTCAACAGCGTCTAATGCAGTTGCTTTTGCAACAGCTGGGGCTGCGGCGGCTATTAATGCTGGTATAGCTGCAAGAAGTGGAAATATACCACCCGTCTTAGCGATGTCTTTAATGGCACCCGCAGAAAGATTACGTTTTATACCGTTATTTGATTTTTTGGCTTCATTGAAGTTTCTGAACTGACGCTCGGTCAACGATAATTTATTTGCACCGCTCATCTGTTCTTTCTTTAGCGATATTTTGATTCAACAGTTATTTTTTGATGCTGATTGTAGCCTTTTGATCTGACCAGGAGTCAAACTAACACTAACGTGATTATATGACATTATAATATTATGAGCCATCTAATTACATGTTTTCTACTGGAGCATCAACGACTCTCATGCGACCACCAACACCTTCAAGTAACATCGATTTATCACTAAGTATAACAGCAATTGCTCTGTAATTGGCAATAGCTCCAATATCTCTATTAACATGAGCTCGAAAATGTATATCAACAACAGATTGTCTGGCTAAATCTAAATGTTCCAGCGAAAAGTAATAATAGGATATAATGTTGTAAAATCTAACTGTGATATTTGTAAACCAGTATCAATATTTTGATCACGCCCCATGAATGTCATTAATCGATGATATGCACGTGCTACATGATTTTGATCGAAATTCAACAATATATCCTCAGATGGTTCTTGATGTCCATTTATCCTTAAAGAAACTTCAGAAACACCAAGTTTGTCAAATATCATAATACTTTCATCTTGATCGTTTACTCGTGCAGCATTTTGAAGCGCAATAAATATATGTCTTGGTGCAGAAACACCTTGCTGTGACGCTATTTGCCATGTAAATAAACCATTACTATTACTCTGGATAGCATCTGTGGTCGTTGTCAACCATGATAACATTGATTTACCACCTTGACTCATAAAAGATAGTAACCGATCTTCTTCAGATATTGTTGGAGTCATCACCGGCATCCACAATGAAAGCTTCGTAAGAATTACTCTACCAGCATCAACTGCACCAGGTCGCCAGATTGCATCATTATCAGTGGCATTTCGCACAAGTACAACTGTGTGCTTAGCTCCAAAAATGACTTTTCTGACATTTCTACAGAATCCAAATATATGTGAAAGTGGAATTGCACATGAAAATGCTCTCCTATCACCTTTTAACATTGATTTACGTACTGCAAATCCTAAGTTAAAATTTGCATTCATTGATATTACTGCGGGAGTTTCTGCGTCTCCTGCGGCATTTCTTACATTACCAATAGTTACGTTTCTACTTTCTGGAAAATCAGTTGTATCCTTTGCAAACATCATTGATGGGCCAGCCGATCTTGAATAATCGTCGCTGTATCTTGCTAAACCCAATATTGTTGTAGCAACATCAACGTCTTTCTGAATAGATTCAATATTTTTTCCGTCAATCATGTACGTAGCGCTGTCAAATAACGCCATAATACCATTATTAACAAAACCAACAATAACATTAGCTCCATATGCTACTGGTAATGCAGGATTAGCGATATTTAAAATTTCACCTTCTACCTCAATAAACGCCTCAGCGGGTAAGAAATATCTGCTTGTATCATGAACTTGCAGTTCAATTCGTCCACGCTGATCTGGAATTCGTGCATCATAAGAATAATATTGATAATCACGCACAGACTCATCTTTGAGTACTGGTGCGTCCACGTCGAATGCGGGATCAGATATACGTTTGAACATCTTTATTATATTTGCTATCGTCTAAAACGAAGACCACTTCCTGCTATCAGACTAGCGGTTATATTTTTTTTCTTTTTCTGACATTGGTACACTAGCCAACTCTGCTAGTTTTTTATTCGCAGCTTGATTTATTATTTTACTGACATTTGCGGGCGTTACTTCAGTGCTAGGTAATTTTACTGGTTGAGGTTTTTGTCGTATTAATCGTGCTAGTCTATCCTTGATTGCTGAGAATGTTTTACTAGCAACATTACCAACAGCACCAATACCTTTTTCACGAACAACTTCAATAGCTCTCATTCCCAGTTGCTTTGCAATCGGTATTGCTTTTGGGGCTATCCTTCTAAATAGACCCTGAACAACATCACCTAGTCCATCTCCGTAGGTTGTTTTATATACTGGTAATCGTGAATTTATTACCCTGACCATAGTTGGTCCACGTTGAGTACTATGTACGATCATTTTATTATAGTAATTGTATTTAATTACGTACTTAGTCACTATAGTAGTCATCAGCAATTTCATTAATAAGAGACTGATAAACATCAACGTCCATGATACCGCCTGTAAATAATCGTCTGCAAATATCAGCTGCTTCATTAATTATTTCTGGAGAATTATTACCAGCTCGTTTTCCTCCGATGAGGATTTCTAGTCGTTCAACATCGGAGAGAATGCTGTTTGGACATGGAGTAACGAGACCACTTCCCTGATTAGTAAATCCACTTCCAGTTGCACCAGGAGCATCATAATATTCCTCTTCCTCCTTTTCCTTTTTGCTTGATTTCCGTTGTTTTGAAGATTGTATTAATGGTATTCGTGATTTTGGAGATTGTGTGGACATTTGTTTTGGTGATGGTATATCCTTAAATGATATATCTTCTTTAGCTTCTTCGACTTGTCTCATAAAAGTTTTAAAATCATCCTTATATTCATCGGTGATTCTATATATGCCACGAGATTGTCGAAATATAAAAGGAGCCCAATTTTTTTTAGAAACACTAGCGGTGTCTGGATCTAATAATTTATCACGTTGTAAATATCCTGTTGCAGCGACCGCAACAGCGTTTTCTTTAAGTAGTCTACGACCATATTCGGTTAATTGGGTTTGTTTTTGTTTTTGTTTTTGGCGTAACAATATCTATTACGTCACCGACATCCTCACGAACGTTGTCAATACCCTCAAGTACTTGTTGTACTTCTTCTTGTAATTGTGGTTGAGCCGCAGCTATTTCAGCTGGAAGTCCCCGTAAAATCCTTTTTGTCTGTTTTGTTCTTTCCACTATTTTTCCAGTTGCTTCAGCGGTTTTCTCTAACGTAGGAAGAAGACCTTTAGTGGTTTCTGTTATAGGTTTAAGTAATTGTTTTGTATCCTCTTCAAATTCAACGTGAGATTCCTGACGCGATTGTAGTTGTTGTTTGACAGAATCACGAACAGGTAAATATTTTCTAATTGCCTCTAATCGCTCTCGAGCTAATCTAGCTGAATATGGTTCTCCAATATTCATTATCAATAATATTATTTATACTGGCTGTTTAATTTATAGCAGCAGGCAAGGTGAAAAACAACAAAAATTAATTGACCCGGTAAGTAAACTAAACGCATTATAAAAATAAAAACAAAAAGTCAAAAATAAAATAACAAAAATAACTGTCTGTTCCCAAAAAAATGTCTTATTTTTCATAGGTGGTTTTAGTTGTCCTTTATTTTTACTTCTACTACTAATAATAATAATGGCGGAGCGTTTAGCGGAGCCATTATTATTATTATTATTAGTAGTAGAAGTAAAAATAAAGACATAAAATACAATAAAAACTAAACTGCGATTTTCATATCCTCATGAAGGTTCGGTTTAGCGTTATTGACATTATTTTTTTTTTCAGCCCCTGTAGGAACCTTTATTTTTGTAAAATAAGGTCAGGAAAAAAGTTGTAGGGTTCACCCTGCCTGCTGCTCAGGCACATAACATGAACATTAAAAATAAATAAATAAATAAATAAATAAATAAATAATAATAATAATAATAATATGATCTAGCACAGTGTCTAATCGTTAGAAGCTGTAAGCACTTTGCAATATTAGATAACACAGAGAAAGATGTACAACGACAAGATTACAAAAATACAGATCATGAAATTACGAAACCAAAGGAAGATTTGAGGTTTGATTGGATGTCATGCATTAGACGGGTTCTGTTTATCATAAAGAAGTTTCACTAAATAGCAAGCAGACACAGAGGGTTAGGGACACTAGAAGGTAAAAGAGAAATTTCAATCGAATGGTTGTTACCTGGAAGAAAAAAAAAAGATATTCATATAAAATATTGTTATTGTGCAATACATGAATTGCTTTTAATGCGTTTTGAATTGATATTGTGTGCATACAGGCTAACAACATTATTGAAAGGAGAATGCAAAAGAACGCGGAAGTTTTAAAAACTTCTCAAATATAGGGTTTGAGACCAGAAACGGCCTTAGAAAACGCGGGGTCCGAATTGGCGGGGCTCCCTGGATTTACGCGCTGGGCCCACTGTGAGCACGGTATTTGGAATTAAAGTTTTAAATAAGTTGCACATAATTTTGAAATTAAAATTTTCTTTCATCACTTTAAAATTATTCGCTCTCTCTCTCTCTCTTTATATATATATATATATATATATATATATATATATATATATATATATATATATATATATATATATATATATATATATTTAGTTACTAACGCACGGGGCCCCTGTGAGCCAAATCGGTCCAAAAGGCTGAAGGCATGCCCTGTTTGAGACTTAATAGATATTGTATGTCGATACATTATTCTTTTATGAATGAGACAAAGGCTAATCTAATACTCCGGAATGCGTCAACACAAATGTATGATATTATTCTTTCAAGTAAGACATGAGATCAAATGGTTTTAATCTCTATAACAGTGGGCTTGATATTTGTTGCTGCTACTTATTATTGTCCCTGACCATTCTTTATCACTGTTAACGAATTTATCCGAAAAACCTAGAAAAATTGAACTTATTTTGTTTTGGAAAATAAGTAAAGTCTTGAAAGCCACATTTTATATAATGAAAAAACCGCAAGACGGTGGTATCACTGCAATGTATATACAAAGTAAGTTTATCCTTTGAATGACTGGTATTTAGTTTATTTATTAAAGAGTTTCTATCCCGAGTTTTCATCCATGAAAGGAAAGAGTTGATGTCGATTTAAGAACACTTTGTCAACGTAGTAACATTGTATAGTTCGAACCTCTAAATAACTTACCTACGAAAAAAGTCAACTCGCGCGCCTGCGCGCCCGTGTGTGTGTGTGTGTGTGTGTGTGTGTGTGTGTGTGTGTGTGTTAGTTAGATGCGGGTGAGATTCGTAGCATGACCTACCGCTACTGGAAATACTTGAATTTTGATATACCGATTGATGATTGTATTGGTACATTTTTGGGCCGTTTTGCTCAAGACAAATATATAATAAGACACGAACGCATGGAAAACAAAACAAAAAAAATAAATAAAAATAACGATAAAAAATAAAAGAATTGCAAGCATATACGTTATAGAGGAAAAAAACAAACAACCTAAACCAATGGCAGCAACAACAACAACAATAATCACGATAATAATAATAATAATAATAATAATAATAATAATAATAATAATAATGGTGATGATGATGATGATAATAATATTGATAATAATAACAGTAATACTAGCATCAAAACAGTAATAACATTAATATGCTTAAAGCCTTTTTAGTATTTACTTCTCTAAATGAAAATATATATGCCATTTTCTAACCTTCCTTCATTAATCTTAAAATTCCAAGACTTGGATGAGTAGATTTTAAGTATCCATCTTCAAAAGGGTAAATAAAGTAAGCTGAGGAGATATTATCCTGGGATAAAGCCATAATTTGTTTTAAATATTGCTTTGTCACATGATGATAAAATCTAGAATTCGTCAAAAGGGTAAACAAAGTAAGCTTAGGGGATATTTTCATGGAATAAAATCATAATTTGTTTTAAATATTGCTTTGTCACATGATGATAAAATCTAGAATTTGTCAAAAGAGCAAAGTTCAAAAGCAAAAGCAAAATCCTGTGTTGCGGCTTATATATTACTGATTTGCCACATTGGAATGGAAGTTTCTTACGTTCAGATTTTAGTCCGCGATGGAAACTAAGATTTTGAAGAAATATCGATTTGCTAGGCTAGATAGTTCAAAGGAAAACATTTGAAACGATTAAAAATTAAACCTACCATCAGTGCAGCTACACAGCATCAACACCAAGAAATAAAGTAGGAGCTTCAATTGTTCGTTCTTCGATAAACCCATATTAGAAATGGACTGACTACAACAAGGACATTTGGATCAAAAGTGTTCAACCGCGCAGCACATGAGTCCATAAGAAGTAATTTTGACTTTCAATGTCATAGGGAAGTAAATAAATGTATTTACTGAGAACGTAATTAAACCTATAGAAAATAACCACCAAGCATAGTATGGCAGATTTAATTACTTTCCAGTCAATGACTATCACCAACATACATAATGAAGAAAGTAGGTCCTAGTTATGCTTAATCAGTGTGAAAAATGGATTTAGTTGCAAGTACTTTCAAGCAATACATTTCCCACCTAGTGGAACAAACAAACTATACCAGATATTAGCGAAGGGCCCGCGGACTAGCCGGCGTGAATTTAGGCTGTAGGTTGGGGTGGATTATCGGGCCGATTATAGTGAAATTGTGTGTGTGTGTGTTTTTGTGTGTGTGTGTGTGCGTGCGTGCGTGCGTGCGTGCGTGCGTGTTGGATTTTTAACGTAGCTTTAACAATTTTTTAGTCATATCGTTACGATGTCTGCAGTGTGGCAGTTTATAGTGATGTCTAGCACTAGGGTATCATGCTGCAGACATGTAGCATGATGTCTCACCCAGTCACATTATCCTGACACCAGGCCGACCAGTCCTAACACTAACCTCTTAATGCTGAGCGCAATGCGAGGCAGCTGTTAGTACCATTATTGTAAGTCTTTGGTATGACTCGGCTGGGGATCGAATCCACGACCTCCCACATCCGAGGCGGACGCTCTAACCACTAGACCACCGGAGCGGTTGAAATATAGTGAAATTCGAAATTGTGAACAGAAAGATTGGCATCTGCTAACAGTTACCTATCACACTTAGCCGAATACGCGGTTTAGCGCAGTTTAGTGACGTCACGATTAAAATGCTTTAAATGTGTTAATTTTATTACTATTTGGATGCAATAATAATAATATTAATAATAATAATAAGTGGAACGGCTGTAACTAAGGATGCAAATTCTACCTGCGTCAATAACGTTAATAGTATAATATTGCTTTAGCATTTAAATCGCTGAAACATCATGGGCTTGAAAACTGCGTCATATGACTTTTTTTTTTGTTGGTGGAAATCATTGGACCACTCTTAAAATGGCTAGAGAGTCTGGTAAAAACTTACCCTGTATGTAAGAGCTCTCATCCTCACTTAGAACATTTCTCTGCCATAGCTTTGTTTCACGGTTAGATCATCCAAGACTGAGTTGGTTGTCCACATTGATTAGTGTCCAAGGGGCTTGAACGTTCATACTATTGTTCCTGTGCAGGCATTGAAAACTATCAAGATCGATGGTAAAGGAACCAGACCCAGTGTCGTGGCTCTGATGTACCCAGAAGCTACAGATAAATTATGACATTCTGCTTTAGAGCGATAGTAGTATAATAATAGTTGTAATAATTTGACACTAAGCTTTCCATTGCTGCATCCTCATAGCATGAACGCAACAAATTAAGATAGGAGTTTTAATGGAATCTTTCATACCTGAATAGAAAAGATATTTATACTGAAAATTGTAAATTGTGCGACTTATGAATAATTGTCAAAGTTTTTTTTAATTGATATTGTTTTCAAGAGGTGTATAAAAGCCAACAACCTTATTGAAAGACGAATGCTTTAGTTAGCAAACTTAACGGGGTTTGAGTTTCAATGGATAGATAATGCAAGTCAACACTTTGTGCTTTTACAAATGCGACAGCAGCTTAATTTAACACATTGGAATGCTTCAACAGAAATGTATGACGCATTCTTTCAAGTGATTAATGTGCACAAATGGTTGTATTCTCTAGAACAAAGGGTCTTGTTATAAGTTAATATAATATATATTTGTCTCTGACCCATATTTACCTCTATTGATGTTCTAGCAGGAGTTGAAAGAGTTTTGTTTATTAAATAAGCAACGTCACGAACGTTACCTTTACGTGAAGTAAATCCTTCATAACGGTGACATCAGTGTCACGCATTTACAACGAAAGGTTATTGTTTGAGTTAATAGCTTTTAGTTTATGTCTTGAAATAAATTACGGCCTTTTTCATCTGCGAAGGAGACTTTTTGAGGTTGGATTAAGAATACATTGACTTGGAGCAACATTCTTTTAGTTGGAGCTTCTGAAACGCTTACGTACGAAGACAGGCAATGCGCGTGCGTGTGTATTTGTCTGCGTGTATGTGTGTATATGTGTGTATGTGTACGTGTGTATTTGTGTATGTGTCTGTGTATGTGTGTATATGTGTGTATGTGCGCGTATGTGTGTGTGTGTGTTGTGTATGCATGCGTGTATGTGTGTGTGTGCGAGTGTGTGTATGTGTTGCGGGGGGAAGAGAATAGTAATATGACTTTTCGCTACAAAAAACGATCGAATACATTGAGATACCGAATAGTTGTTTCTGGAGCCTTTGGTGCGCTGTTGTTCATGAACAAATGTGCAATCGAACATTAACGAATGGATAACAAAATATAAAAATTGGAAGCAAATGCATTATAGACAAAAATCACATACGCAATGACAACAACAAGAACGAAGATAATAATAATAATAACTCCATCAAAACAGCAATAACATTAGCATGTTTAAATCCCTGTTGCTAGTGACATCGCTGAAGAAAAGACAGGTGTCACCTTCTAGTCTTCATTCTGTTATGTATTTTTAATTGAATTGTTTGTTTGTTAGTCTTAATTTTTTTTCAAATTCCATTATGGTATTGTAATGTAACATTGTTACTGGATTTGACATTGTCCAGAATTGAATTTTTTAAATTTTTATAAACAAGTAATAATAGAAACATTGTATCTAGTTGCTGACCTTGTTTCAAAATCAATGAAAGTTTTGGTAAACAGCCTTTTTATTTTTTTATCTTTTTTCCTTTCTCAGGGTAAGAATCATTAAGTCAAGGTTATACCAGGACTACATGACA
Source organism: Megalonaias nervosa (assembly GCA_016617855.1). Classification (NCBI taxonomy): domain Eukaryota; kingdom Metazoa; phylum Mollusca; class Bivalvia; order Unionida; family Unionidae; genus Megalonaias; species Megalonaias nervosa. The sequence goes on from JAECUM010000553.1 coordinate 87,907, forward strand.
AGCTGCATGTATCAGTGGGTACAAACTTTTATTTTTTTTCCAGAAGAATAAACTTTTGACCCTCATCCGGGAATCTGTTTTCGTCTTAGGTAGTCGTATAAACTGTTGTTTTTGATAGAAGTTTGTTAGTTGGGCTTAAACACCTAACACGTTAAGTGGTATTTTGTTGTGACCAATTTGGATTGAAATTTTATTTTCTTCAAATTGTTGAATTCAAGTGATTATTTTCCCTGGAAATACAAAGGTGCTCAAACAAAATTCTTGGATAGAGACATGTATTGAAATTTATACTGAATTCAAAACTGGAATAATATTTTCTGCCACATAATGATAAAAGCAACAGTTTGTCTAAAGACAAACCTCAAAAACAAAGACGAAACCCCGTGATGCGGCTGATATTTTAGACATTTGCTACTTTGATAATTCTTAAGCTCATATCGGACTCTAATTAAAACCCATACATTGACAAAAATATCAACTAAAACGTTTTTGTTAGGTAAAAGGTTCAAATAGGTCCATTTGAAACACTTTTATACTTTCAGTTACCATCGCTGCAGCTACATAACATAAAATACCAAGACAAGGGAGAGCTTTAATTGTAAATTCTTGAAAGAAAAAAAAAAAAAAAACTCGCATTAAAAATGAACTTACTTGATGAAGAAAGTTTGATTTAAAAGTGTTCTAGTACGTAGCACATGACTCACAAAGAATTATTTTGACTTTTAATTTTATAGGGAAGTAAATAAATGCATTTAATGGAAATGCAATTGAACCTATACGTGCTAACAGCAGTTTTAATTACGTTTCGGTCATTGAATATTAGTGGGTAGGTTCTATATATGCTTAGTCAGTCTGAAGAATTGAGTTTGTTTCAATGTCTTTCAAACTGTGCTCACACGCCATTGACGAGTTACAAACTTACTTTGTTCTTGTATATGTATCAACTGCATTCAAGTTTGATTCAACATGCTTTAATTTTTCGCACTGCTCTCAGGAAAATCTAAGTGACGAGCAATATTCTTTGAAATAAATCAGTTGAAAACGACATTTTATTCTCAAGGACAAAAAATGTGCTGGACTAAAATCGATAGATTTTGATTCATATCAGGTAGAGTTACATTCTGGGTGTCCTTTGCTTTACTTTCTATATTTAAGTCTGTTATTTTCAACTAAAGACAAGTGAAACAAACCAAGTAGCAAGAACAGAACTATCTTTACGTTTTTTAATTTTATGCACATTATACCGGCGTCATAATAAGAACACAATGTATTCTGAGGGGCCTTATGGCGAAGGATACGACTGTAATTAACTTGCATTCTAAATATTGGTATATGCCCCTGATGTCTGAAATGTTGCGTCAGCATTTATAGTGTTTCATGTTCCCATTGACAATTTGTGTTTATCAAAATTTTGGTACTATAATACTACTTTCGCATTGAAATAGTGTGCTTGAAAACTGCACCTTGGGAAGTTCTTTGTTGGTATAAATCATTGTATCACTCTCAGAATTGCCTGGGATTCTTGTACAAACCTAGCTTTTATGTAAGCTCCCATCCTCATTCATAATAGTCTGATGTCATAGCACTGTTATTAAGACCAGATCATCTGTGCATGAGTTAGTTGTCTGTATGGATTAATGATCAATATCATGACTGGTTCATAATATTGTTTTATGCTGCCATTGAAAACCATCAAGTACACAGGTAAAATAACCATGCTAAATGTTGCGGCTAGTTAGATGCATTGCACTGTCACGTTATTGATACATTATGACCTCTGCTCACATGCTACCTGATAGTTAATAGTATGGAAGACATAATTCCTGGCTCTCCTATCCTTCTGTTGCTTTTTCCTACCAATCTCTCTCCCCCACAAAAAAAGACAATGTTTGAAAATGTACACACTCACAATCCCAAAAAAGTTTTGGACACAATATTGACTTATCATTCAGAAATTCATAAATTATTTTCGAAATATCCTGGCTCAATGATTCCTACCAATTCTTTAGTAACAACAACTATGATATTATTGTAACCTTCAACGGTTATTATCCATAATTTACACGTTGTCTCAAGTATTTGGAGGACATTTGGCCACTTTCAAGAGCTTATTCCTTAAGCACAGTTGACTTTGCATCACACTAATTAGACCCACATAGATAAAAATGAATACAATCAGATTTCACAAGGGCAGTTGGTTAAAAATCTATATATTGTTATATAAATTTAATATACCCAGTATAATAAATTATCAGTCAATGCTTGGAACGCAATGCATGTTGTAATTTTGTTCTAGACAAATTAAGTCTTGACGATGCAGGATATAATCACACAAAAGAGAGTAGACATAGAAACACACAGGTAAAATAATCTAATAAAAATGCTAAGTAGCTTCAATCTAAGAATGTCTTATATAGCTAGGAGTATAAACTTTAATGCTCTTATTTAAAGGAAAGAATTGTTTTCGTCTATTAATTGAGGATACAATTATATGGCTGATCATTCAGTTAATAATTTAATTTATTAGTCTACACATAATCTTATAAACTTACATCTACTACGGAAACTATTTTACATTCTTTCGCTCATTGCATGCCCAAATGACAAATTACAGCAGATATAATTTATTCTAATCATTTTAGAATTTGAATTTGAATATTCTAGTTATAGAAAATTCATAGAGATGTTATTCGTGACGTAGCAATAATAAATATAAAGTTACCACCAAAATTTACCCACCTAACCCTAACCCTATAATCTCTCTCTACGTATGTCTTATAGCATGCTAAGCAGCAGAGAGGGTGGACCCTACAACTTTGTAGAGACCCTATTTTTGAAAAGAGTTTTTGCCTTAATAATGAAAACTTCTCTAACTGACCAGATTTTTTCTGATTTTTTCACAATCTGGTCACTACGCGTATGTCGTCCACCCTCTCTGCTGCTATAAATTAAACAGCCATTATAGATATTATCAATAATGAGTATTGGAGAACCACACTCAGCTAAATTAGCTCGAGAGCGACTAGAGGCAATTAAAAAATATCTACCTGTTCGTGATGCTGTCAAGCAACAATTACAATCACGTCAGGAATCTCAAGTCGAATTTGAAGAAGATACAAAACAATTATTTAAACCGATTGTCGAACCAACGAAGAAAATTGTTACAGCAACTGAGGCAACACAAAGAGCTCTTGCAACATTGCCTGTTTATATTGCTGGCCTTATTCAAGCTGCTCAACCACCACCCGTTCAACTTCCTCAACCACCACCCGTTCAACCTCCTCAACCACCAAGAACCAAAACTAAGATAATGGATAAATTTACACCTGAAGGTATCGCTGCTATCAAGGATCCAAACCAATTATTTGATATTGCCGGGTTTGGATATTATGAAAGACAAAAATATGTAAAACCAGAACACGTTAAATCTCTGAAATCTGACAATTGGATTAGAGATATATTTCGCATCTATACTGGTGTTCCAGAAATTAGATCTAATGAAGATATTGAAAGTTTTAACAGATTTGATGAGGCTGTATATAGATATATAGAAGAAAGAAAACAATTACAGAAACCAGCAAAAACATCTGGAGAACAATTTCCACAATCACAATTACTATCACCACTACCATCACCACAACAACGATAACAACCATCACCGCAACAAGAACAACAATTTCAAAAAATGATGAAACGACTTCAATCACCACGACAACGACAACCAGTTAGAACAACAGAGGAAGAAGATCAGGATCCTGGCGCAACTGGAAGTGGTCTAGGAAGTGGTCTTATTACTTGTCCCAATAACGTTCTTGCTGATGTTGATCGACTAGAAATCCTCATTGGAGGAAAACGAGCTGGTAATAATTCCCCAGAAATCATTAATGAAGCAGCTGATATTTGTAAACGATTATTTACAGGCGGTATCATGGATATTAATGTATATCGGTCCCTCATTAATGAAATCGCCGATGACTACCACAGTGATTAGATACAATTAGTGATAAAATCATTTAATAACAAAATGATCGTGCATGGTACTCAACGTGGACCTACCATGGTCAGGGTAATAAACTCACGATTGCCAGTATACAAAACGACCTACGGAGATGGACTAGGTGATGTTGTTCAGGGTCTGTTTAGAAGAATAGCCCCAAAAGCAATACCGATTGCAAAGCAGCTAGGAATGAAAGCTATTGATGTTGTTCGTGAAAAAGGTATAGGCGCTGTTGGTAATCTTGCTAGCAAAGCATTCTCAGCAATCAAAGATAGACTATCAAGATTAATACGCAGACCACAAGCGACCCGACCTCAGCCTGTGAAATTGGCTAGCACTGAAGTGATGTCCGCAAGTGTAAGTAAAATAATAAATCAAGCCGCTAATCAAAAACTAGCGGAGTTGGCTGATGTACCAATGTCGGAAAAGGAAAAAAATATAACCGCTAGTCTGATAGCAGGAAGTGGTCTTCGAGTTAGACGAAGACGATAATAATAAAGATGTTTAAGCGCATATCTGACCCCGCGTTTGACATGGATGCACCAGTACTCAAAGATGAGTCTGTGCGCGATTATCAGTATTATTCTTACGACGCACGAATTCCAGATCAACGTGGACGAATCGAACTACAGGTTCAGGATACAAGTAGATATTTCCTACCCGCTGAGGCATTTATTGAAGTAGAAGGTGAAATTTTAAATAACGCTAATCCTGCAGCTCCAGTAGCATATGGAGATGATATTAGTGTTGGTTTTGTTAATAATGGTATTATGGCGTTATTTGATAGCGCTACGTACATGATTGACGGAAAAAATCTTGAATCAATTCAGAAAGACGTTGACGTTGCCACAACGATACTAGGCCTTGCAAGATACATCGACGATTATTCAAGATCAGCTGGTCCATCAATGATGTTCTCAAAAGATACTTCTGACCACCCTGACAGTAGACAACACAATTTAGTACAAACAGCGCGTGCTACTGCAGTCGATCCACAACCAGATGGAATGATAGCCCGGCCTGCTGCTGATTTTTCGTTATTGCAGAGTGTTAATCCAAATTTCAACTTAGGATTTGCAGCGCGTCGATCAATGTTAAGCGGTAATAAGAGAACATTTTCATGTGCGATTCCACTGTCACATATTTTTGGATTCTGTAGAAATGTCAGAAAAGTCATTTTCGGAGCAAAACATACGGTTGTACTTGTACGAAAAGGCGATGATAATGATGCATTATGGTGACCTGGTGCAGTTGGTGCTGGTAAAGTTTATACTGACCAAACTTTCGCTGTGGATGCCAGTGATGACTCCAACAATATCTGAAGAAGACCGGTTGTTATCTTTTATGAGTCAAGGCGGAACATCAGCGTTATCATGGTTGACTATGACCACAGATGCTATCCAGAGTAATATTAATGGTTTATTTACGTGGCAAATAGCATCACAGCAAGGTGTTTCTGCACCAAGACATATATTTATTGCGCTTCAAAATACTGCACGAGTAAATAATCAAACACAAAGTAATATGATATTTGACAAACTCGGTGTTTCTGAGGTTTCATTAAGGATTAATGGACATCAAGAACCATTCGAGGATATTTTGTTAAATTTCGATCAAAACCATGTAGCACGGGCTTATCATCGATTAATGACATTCATGGGACGTGATCAAAACATTGATACTGGTTTAAAAATATCACAGTTAGATTTTACATCGCTGTATCCGATTTATTACTTTTCTCTAGAACATTTAGATTTAACAAGACAATCTGTTGTAGATATTCATTTTCGAGCTCGTGTGATTCGAGGAGTTATTGTTAATTACAGAGCAATTGCTGTTATACTCAGCGATAAATCGATGTTAATCGAAGATGTTGGTGGGCGAATGAGAGTTATTGATGCTCCAGTAGAAAATATGTAAATAAACATGTAATTAGATCGTTCATAATATTAATAATGTCATATCATCACGTTAATGTGAGTCTGACTCCTGGTCAGATTAAAAAACTGCAATCAGCATAAAAAAATAACTGTGGAATAAAAATATCGCTAAAGCGAGAACAAATGACCGGTGCAAATAAATTATCGTTGACCGAGCGTCAGTTCAAAAACTTCAATGACGCTAAAAAATCAACTAAAGGCGTCAAACTTAATCTTTCTGCGGGCGCCATCAAAGACATCGCTAAATCGGGTGGTATATTTCCACTTCTCGCCGCTATACCAGCATTAATAGCAGCTGCAGCCCCAGCTGTTGCAAAAGCAGCTGCGCTAGGTGCTGTTGGAACAGCTGCTGGAATGGCGTTAAAGAAAGCAACCGGACAAGGAATCAAAAAAAGGGAAAGGGTCTAAGATTACCAGGAACCCCGCCTTCGTGGTACGGAAAGGGTCTAAGATTACCAGGAACCCCGCCTTCGTGGTACGGAAAGGGTCTAAGACTTCCCGGGACAGTTTACTAATATCACCCATGTCCAATTTTGATTTACTTAATGCTGCTAAGCAATTAAAAATAAAAAATTTCAGAGGTGTTTTTATGCGCGATCAATTACCAAAAAAACCCAAACAATATTGAAACTGGTATCATTAATCTCGATAAAAACTCTGGCCCAGGCACGCACTGGGTCGGATATGCAATTGATCCATGTGGAATTATTTATTTCGATTCGTATGGATTAGCACCACCAAAAGAATTTTTAGAGTGCGTTACCGGCGATATTCCAATCTGGTATTCAACGCTACCAACACAAAAAATAACTGATCCTCCAATATGCCGTCGTGAAACCCTCGCTGTGCTTGATGCTGTATCAAAATCAACAGCACCACCTCATAACGTCGTGCACGCGTTCACTACACTACGTCATAACACTTAAACAGATATCAGTAAATATAATGGTAGATATTTATGGAAGATCTACTCGCAAATATAAGAAGAAGGTCGATTTATCTAAATATGCAACTCTTGATCAGCTCAGAAATGAAATCGATGATTTATTAAGTATCACAAGTGTGGATCAAAATGAAGTCGTCGTTTTTCAGGACAAACAAGGACGATTAAAAACGAGTAACATACAACTACTAGATGTACTTATACGAATTCCCAACGCGGTTGTTAATAATATCGTTACTTTTACTGATCAAGGTAAAATACAGTATTCCGGTAAATCGGTTAACGACTATGTTAAGAAAACTGGTGATGTATTTACCGGTGACATTATTATGTCAAGAACAAAAATTACATATCTTGGAGATCCAATCGCAGATACAGACGCAGCAACAAAAAAATACGTTGATGATCAAGAATCCAAGTACGTGTCAGTGCGCGGTGGTATAATGCGTGCATTTCTCGACATGAATAATAATGGTATTAATAATCTCAGAACACCAGAAACAGATTTTGACGCTGCAACGAAGAAATACGTCGACGATAAAGAAATTCCAATAACGACTTCGTTAACGAGAATCAATGATGGAATTGCTACATTTAGAGCTGATTATATTAATCATGTACAAACATTTCTAAATTTTCGTAGAAATGTAAACAGATCTATTAATGACTTTTTGGAACTCCACCAGTCGTTGACATAAAACTTACCGACATTAACATGAAAATCAACGATATTGTTAGTGGAATTCCTAATATCATTGAAAAAACGAATCTTATTAAAATTCCTCACAAGCAGATCTTCAACGTAGTATACACAGTAGCATCAGGATTAGGAGTATGGACACTGCAAGATAATAATCTCAAACACACCGCAGAAGTCACTGGTGTATACAGACTGTCCGTATTTAGTAGTGCAAAATTCAGTATATTTACTACATTTCCATGGCGTTATTCAAACGATACTTTTTCTGGAGTTGTATCCGTCATAATAAATAAAGATGCGGAAGAAACATTTCTGCTGGAAGCATCTGATAAAAATTTAACCAGAGCGTTATACTGGTGGTGCTTGGAATTTGTGTGTGAAACTCCTCAATTAGTTATCTAGATAAATATAATGAATCAAGAGTCATTTATCGATGTTCAACGTCACAGATACGCTCAAGTATGTGAGTGTCAAACCAAACTAAAAAATATCATCGACGATTACACGATAAAGGTAAAAAAATATCGGCGACGTATGGTTATTATTGATATAATGGTATACTCGGTTTCTGCTGTTATTGCTGGAACTGGATTATTACTATCAACAATAACGATGACAGCGCCTGCAGTTGTAACAATTATAGTTTCCACGGCAACAACATGCGCAGGTATTTTCAGTATTATCGCTAAGAAAATATCTGCGTGTACAAATGATAAACTAAACGAGTACATAATGAAATTGCACACAGCAACAGCCACCTACACTAAATTATGCTCGTATCTTTCAGCGTATCTCAGTGATGGTAAAATATCTGATGAGGAGTTCGTAACGATAATGAAAACCTACGATGAAGCATTCATAATCGCTAGTAATAATAACGGAAAGATGGAGAATTAAATAATAACGATAATAATAACGTCATCGTTAGAATTACTTCAGCAGATCGTAGCTAATACAACACCGTCAAAAACTACTATGATATCATTAAGTTCAACCAATCCTGAATTTAGCGTTAACTTTCCAACCGCAATTCCAGCAAAGGAAATAGCGTTAGCACAATTACGAGTTTATCATAGTTGGCCAAATATCAGGTCAAAACCATTTGGTGGACAACCAGTAAATAATTCGCTGGTATTTGCGAATAAGAATAAACCAGATGGAACACCTGATTGGCAAGTTGTTGGAATTTCAACGGGTAGTTATCAAATAGAACAGATTGATGATGAGTTCCAACGCAGAATTAAATCTATCACAGGGAAAGAATCTAAAATAGCAATCACTGTTTACGAACCAACACTATCAGCGGTGATTGAAATAAATTCTCCTGATTACCTCGTAGATATTTATCAAAGTTCGATCAGATCGATGTTAGGATGGCCTGAAGTCGCACCTGTTTATAATGGAGTTTCAGAAGCAACTAAAAATGAGTTTAAAACGAGTGAAGAAAAATTCATTAAAGATCCAGAATATCGAGGAAAATATCCATGGAATCGTATAATATTTGGAATTCCAAACGACGATACATATTACTTTACCGATTTTGACGGTAAAAGGATCCCCAAGACGACTAGATTAGTATTTAATGTTATCGTTACGTCAAGGGGGTAGCAATATATTATTGATGAAAAATTTTTTAAAGAATTTTTAGATAATCTTAAACCTGAATATGATAAAACGTTTAATGATTTAAGAAATTTACTTATTTCATTATCTCAACATTATGATCATAATGTCAAGCAGCCAATAATCGAGTCAATAAAACACTTGAATGGTATCTTATTCGATTTATACATCGTCAATCGAAGTATTATAAACACTGCGACTATACTCGATAGTATTTACACAGATCTAAATCGTAAGCAATTATTTCTTGATTATTATAAAATAACAGAAAAAGATTTACAAACATTTGTTTTACCAGATTTAAATAACGCTGAAATGAAGAAATCATTAAATGATCTTATTGAAGAATATTATCCGGGAGTAATTGAATCGTGGAGAAAAATAGCCCCACCACCGGTTATACTAAAACACAATAACAACCCTTTTGGTGCCGGACGTCATATATCGCCAGGCATTGTAAATATAACATCAGTTATTGCAGTCAATCTGGTATGCGATGTTATTGAAGGTAGCTATCAGGTAGATCTTTCTAAGTCTAGCCAGGCCCAGCAAGGGTACATATTATTCAGTTTTAGTCCGTTGGTCCCTCCCGGTTCGTTAATTGTATCAGAACCAATTAACCCCGTGTACCTGCGAGTTCATAATCCGTTATTATCAAGGATACATTTTAAACTTACAGACCAAAGCAATCGCATTCTGGACACAAGAAATGAAGAACTAAATATAAACCTGTATGTACGCTCATAGAGCGTTATCATAATGCGTTTTTATCATAACAAAAAAAATATCCGGATGTATAGTGCTTGTCTATAATACTGTATTCTTTGTTTACATAAAATCCGCGCACAGTGCGCAATCGAAATCTATTATCTAGAAGGCTGTGGCTGCATATTGATTATTCCATAACGGCTGTTACCGCGTAAAGTTATTTTAAGAACATCCGCTATGACTAAATCAATTTCCTTGGTTACGGCTTACGCACAGTGTTAATGTAGAATTATATATATTTTTTGGAAACTAGAAATCTTATTTTACACAGAAAACTGTGGTTTATGTTACTGTAGTTTTTAGGAAATAGGTTATTGGTAAACACATACTAATTTTTTTAGTATATATTTATAACAAGGTCCGATAGCTCAATTGATAGCGCGTAGAAACTCTCGTCCTGGCACCCATGGTTCGAAACCCGGGAAAGATAAATTGTCTGCGGGAGGCGATTTTAGGCCAAGATTTATAATCTATTGGGGCCTTGGCCGAGCCCAAGTCTATTTGTGAACAGAATTTAGTATACCTACCCGCGTGTCAACACGTAGTAGGTGTCAGTTTTGCACCCTACGGATTTGATATTTGGGGTGGGTGTGCTAGTTTCTGTTCACAAGTAGAGAAAAGGCCATCATCTTCATTGTATATATTATAATCACCTTCATTGTATATAACCATTATCTTCATTGTATATAATCATTATCTTCATTGTATATATCATAATCACCTTCATTGTATATAACCATTATCATCATTGTATATAACCATAATCACCTTCATTATATATAACCATCATCTTCATTATATATAACCATAATCACCTTCATTATATATAACCATCATCTTCATTATATATAACCATCATCTTCATTATATATAACCATCATCTTCATTGTATATAACCATCATCTTCATTGTATATAACCATTATCACCTTCATTGTATATAACCATATAATCACTTTCATTGTATATAACCATTATCTTCATTGTATATAACCATATATCACACAAAAAACAGCTCCCTGACAAAAAAGTCATGGGAGCTAATATTTTTTTATATTAAATAAACACTTATTATATAATGAATTTTGAAAATATCAATGTCATTGTTTCTGCGATTAAAAAATTACAACATAACGGTATCAATGTATCTGACATTCTTAATGCTGAAAAGATTCTATGTGATTTTGACTCATTACAACAACGAAAGAACGAGAACAGATTCACGCTATCCGCTGATTATAAATTCATGAAAATTATCCAGCAAGGAATTTTAAAGTCACTGGCAACTGTAACTGATGATCAAGTAAAATTGTTTGTGCCTCTCTCAAACGCTATTGACAAAATCAAGCTAGAATTATCTCATGAATACGAACAGAGAAAGATTATGAACTTTCGTATAAGACAATTAAGAGAGCATTGTGAAAATACGAGTGAAAATACGAGTGAAAATGACAGCGACAATGATGGACCATTGACTGTGATAATAGCTAAACAAACTCCTTGGGAAAATTAACATTCTGCTTAGTATAATGCAACCTACACACGTGGATATTGTATCCCAACCATTATGTTTTCAGTAGGTATCATAGATTTAGATATGTTTCGCATTGTGGATACCTCATATTGTATCCCAACCATTATATTTCAGTAGGTATCAAGTAATCATTTGGTAACATTAAAAATACGGTAGACTAAACGTATTGAAATCTTATTTTTTGTGCAAATCTTTTGGAAAAGGCAGATTTCTGTATATTTTCTGCGACAAATTGTACCGATCGTGGATGTATATCAAAATAGCTGACAGCCGCATTCATTGATTCAAAACTAATTTCTTCTCCAGATTCTACATTCACTGATTTAATAGCTCTCTTTCTGTATAATTTACACCTTCCTGTGTTTCCGCATTTACAATTTTGACTCTGTGTAGTAATTCGTAGATTTTCAAGTGAATTATCAAGTTTATCGCCGTTAATGTGATCCACCACATACTCATCTTTGATCAGTCCAAAATAACACTCAAAAATGAACCTGTGAAATAAATATTTATTTTCCCCAGCACTGAATATAAAATAACCAGTATTATTAAGACTACCGACTGTTTTTTTCAATCTGCAGTTCCTGATAGTGCCATCACGAGACGCTTCATAATTTTTGATGATCGCATGCGCTACAAATTCGTTTTGCTCCATTTATATATAATACTATTTGTCTAAATCATTGTTTTTTGAAAATCTAGCCAGATAATCTTCTTCGGTTTTTATAGGAGAGTCAGCGTTATATTTTTTATCGTAATATCTTTTCAGCTCTCTGTATTTTTTACCACCGCATTGCGCACACAGTTGAGTTTTTCCTCGTACTCCAGCACTACACACAATACACGGTTTTGGTCCTAGACTCCCATTTCTGACGCATTGCATATGATAACTACAATATTCATTCACGCATGTTCTGTTACACGGAGACGTATAACCGATTTTTAGCCAGTTGCAATGATTTGGTTGAATCATATACAAAAGATTAACATTCAATTAAATATATATTTGCCTTAATTATAATATGGAAGAATTATCTGTGATTGAACCCTACGCAACCAGATTTGTTCTTGACAGACTACCTGAGCATAAACTTAGTATTTCGATGCAAGATCTAGCTTTAACGAATGCGGATATAACTAAACGTATCCGTGAGGCTATGAAAGGAATTTCGTGACGATGGTGCAGTTCATGCATGGTCAACATTCAGAGTTGAAAATATTTCTAATACGATGAATGACAAACGAGGAAGAGTAATCATTAATCACCTTGATAATCAAAAATATTTTATTTTAATAAAATTTATTGTAAATACGGAAGAAGATATTTGGATTATTCGTGACAAGCGCGATCCCGTCCGCGTGCAGTCAGGGAATAATATCTTCTTGAGTAATAAATCTAAACCAGGAATACTAACTGGTATAGATAAACCGTATTATGAGAGATCGTACCCTGTAACTGCGGTTGTCTATGGAATATTTCCGCTGAATAATAAACCTGATGTTGGGGATCTCAAACCGATGAAATTGTCATCCTTGACTTCGTCAACGAGGATAAATTGCGTAACTGAGCGAGTTACAGAACACTTTACAAACGCAATACGTGGTAATGGTTTAACTGATTTAAGACGTAAAAAAATAAATGCATGGGCAGAGTCCGTTAAAGATACCGGAGCGTCTATCAGCGACGTTGCTGAGCTAGAGAAGAAATTGAGATTTCCAATAGCAGTGGAAACGTTAACCGGAGAGATTTTGTACAAACCGAAATATATAAAAAATGGAACTCCGATAGATATTATTGATCATAACGCGCACGCATGCAATGCTGCAGTAACAATATTTCCACGAGATAGAAAGGTTAAATTTTATGACGGTGATATCTTTGATTTTATCAAGAATATTAGTAAAACCGATCCTGTTTCTGTTTGGTTATTTCAGAGTTCTGAATATAATCATTACGATCAATTTGTACGACCTAATGGTGATATTTATCGTACAGAATCTCTCCATGAGGAAATGGAACATCTTGCTCAACGCCTTTGGCGTGAATATACCTCTGATGATGTCATAGTTAGACAATTATTGAATAACTGTTTTACTGTTCCGTCAGTCGCTGCTCATTTCGCTCAGGAGAAAAATTCATGGAAAACGACACGATCGGAATTTCTTGAAGATGTCAAGAAAGGTTGTATAGAATATGGGCACGGTGGATTATGGAACACCAAATACAACCATAGTGATGTTATCTCGGTTGATATGGTAGCATGTTATCCTGGGAGTTTTCTTGGATATGGAGCATGTTCTAAATACTTTAAGAGATTTGGACATCCTACACATGACATGACAAGGGTTGCAATAAACGGACCCTTACCAGATATTGACTTAACAGGATTTGCTCACGTAGAATCATTCGAGTTTAGAGAAGATCTCCATGCGATTACTTATATTTGGTTCGGAAAACATTTTTCAGAGCGACGTTGGGTTCCGATAGTACTATTGCGATATATGCTTGATGCTGGATTTTTAATATCGTTGATAGTAACTGAAGCGATTATATCGTATAGTTCACAGAAGCAAGTTTGGTTACCAGAACCGGACAGATTTAATATCGATGATACCAGGAAATAATTCCCTGATATTGATGAAGATAATGTCATTAAAATAAATAAATGCAGGAACGAGCATGATGAGAAACTTGCAAAAGATCTCGGCAGAAAAATAATCGGTAAGTTTACTTAAGGAGGATCACATGATCATAAACGAGCGTGTACAAGATTGATTATGGACGATGCTGAACTAGATTTTATAATCGCTGATACAACGGAGAAAAATATATTTATAAACAGATGTAATGCTTATTTATCAGATGGAACAAAGCTAGGTACCATTGTGAGCTATACTGATGGCGAGTCACCACAGTTTACTCATTTAAGATCTTCGATGCTAGCGTACATTTCGATAAATTTATTATCGATGATAGACAGATTTCCTCGTTACGCTGTCAGAGTCGCTACGGATTCATTTTATGTACACAAAAAATATAAAGATTTATTAAAACTCGTAATGGTGAATGGGGGACATGGAGGATAAAACAAGAAAATATACTTAGTTATTCTGAATCTGCCGATGTTGAAATTGCGGAGACATATTACAGAAATAATAATCAAATATCAAAGTCATCTGCACCATCTGTATACGATCCTGTATCTAGACATAAGACTGTTTATCTTAATGGGTGTGGAGGTTAAGGTAAAACAACTCGTGCGATTAGTTTGTTTATGAATAATACCTCAGATATAATTGTTTTGACACCTACACATAAACTTGTTAGAGAAATAAAACAACGAGGAGTAAAATCATGTACATATCACAGTTTCTTTAGATGGTGCGGAGACACGTGGACTCCATCGCGGATGGGTGAAAAATATATACCCAGGTATATTATATGGGACGAGATATGCACGGTGTCGTTAGAAACACTAAAAACATTTCTTGAATGGTATGTATTGAAGAATACTGCTCTGATTATGTGTGGCGATCATGGTCAACCACCACCCTTTGTTGGACAGTCTCCACAAGAATGGTTAAAGAATAATGTAGATTATTACGAAGAAATAAATGATGACCATAGAGCTATTGATGAACCGCTAAAAGAGCTTAAAAGATTAATCAGACTTCAGCCAGATCAAATACAATGCGAGATACTACGTAAAGTAATTGCAGAAATTTCTATGAATGATTTTTGGATTTTATGGAGACCTGCTGATTTGATAGTCGCGAGTAGAAAGATAGTTCGTGATGAACTGCAAAAGAAATTATTTACGTTACATAAAGAAAAGTTTCCGGATCTACATGTACCTTTGTGTTATCGCCCATCAGATACTCGACGACAAAATATTGATGTTGAAATACCAGGTGTCTTGGTTCCACCGAGGGTACAGAATCTTGTCTTGAATGATATCGTGTTGGTTGCTGTTGATGTTGTTGAGAGCGCGTTGAACATGGATAAATCGCCATGGACGTTAAGATACGCTATAACAATTCACTCGTCGCAGGGATTAACTATAACTGATACTAGAATCTGGATTGTAGATGATCGTATTGAATGGTCGAATTTAGTTTATCTCGCCGTATGTCGAGTCAGGAGAATATCGCAACTGCGTAGGGTTATTGTAGATTACGTAATAACTGAAGAAATCACTAACAATGTCGATATCAATAAAAATTAGTCAGCTATAAACAGTGTGACAAAAAAAATAAGCGTGACTTTGATCTTGATGCTGAATTTATTATAACACTAAAACAACTACAGAATAATCATTGCGCAAGTTGCAACTGTAATTTGTCATGGCAGCATTCAAATAATAATCCAAGACAATTTACCGTAGACAGAATTAATAGTGATCTCGGTCATACACGTGATAATGTGATGCTGACCTGTCTTGAGTGTAATCAACGTCGAGGCTCTGGACGTTTACAAAATTGAGCTTGGTGGTAATTGCGTATCCTCAGGAATTACTTGCAATTGTTCACGTACAAATCCACGTTGAGGGGCTGTAGAATCTAGTCTGTTGATTGGAGGTCTACCAGTGGATCTTACCACGCTAGAAATTTTATGTGTAGTCACGCTCCAGATAGGATCGGTTGCTCTTTTTTTACCACCTTCAAGTTCGCCAGGTTCATATAAATATCTTACAGTTACATTACCTAATACTGGTTGAGAGAAAGATTCACGTCGTTGTCCGTAGCCATTGCTACGGGGTATATATATATTTTTTTGATCGCATTAGAAGGTTTCATGGAAGTTGCACGAGTAATTTCATTATTCAACGTAGCTATCACACTCGGTAATCTTGCAACCCATTCACGAGATCTATCCTTAAAGTCAGTAGATATTTCCTTTGCATATTGGTATCCAAATAACCGCTCAGCAAGTGTTCTATTAAATCGTTCAACGATTGCCTGATCACGATGAATTTCAGTATGTCCCCGTCTAATTTTAACGTTATGTTTCTTCATCAACGATGATACTACTCCAAGAAATTCTTTACCAGGATCAACTTGTAATAACCGTGGCCATCGTAGACCACCACGTTGATAATGCGCTCAAACGCAGATGCAACTTCAGATGCTGTCTTTGTTGATAATGGCTCCGCTTCTTTGTATCTACTCGCAACATCAACGACAGTTAACGCATATCTATACGTGTATTGACGTCTAAGTGTTTTAATGGTATCGTGTGGTAAAAATAAAATATCTGCTTGATGAACTTCATTAGGAACGCTAACATCAAAATGCGCGTACTGAATTCTTTTAGGTGGACTCAGGAAGATTTGCCATATTGCCTGTCGTGCTAACAATGATGCAGCAACATCACGTGAAACTTTTGCTGCTTCGGCGAGTTTACTAATCGCTGCTTTACCTCTCCAATACCCTCTCGGGGAATGATAAACAGATTCCATTATGATAGTTATATAATTTAATTGCCAGCCCCTAACACTAGTTTACCTTTCATAGCAGATTTCACTAGAAAAGTAGCTAATTTGTCTCTGAGAGATTTATTAGGTATAGAATTTAATGCGTGAATCAATTTCACATCTGCGAGATGTCGTTGTTGCAAATCTGGACTTTTATAAGCAACATCATGAATGTGACATGCTTGATCAATCTTATTTACTGGATACTCTCCTGGTTTTGGTTGATCTCGTTCGTCAAGTCGGATATCCAGGACCACAATAATTATATCCGGGTAAATGTTTCTCAGCAGGGTATTTAGCCCATGGAGTTCCTGGTAATTTTCCTAACGAAGCAGAGATATCACCACCTGTCTTTGTTGGAATAAATTTATATTTCTTGGTGCCACATTTCACACACTTACCTGTAAGTGCGCGACTTTTATTATTTGTTGTTATTGTCGTTAATTCAGTAGTAGGTGTAGATGCTCTGCATCGAACACAATATAGACTCATATTATTTATTATATGGATATAATTGTCTTTTCAGCGACACGAAAACAAGAGCCAGTAAAACATCACCCGGCGCTACCAAATTCTATCAGAATGATTATAATAGGCCCATCTGGAAGTGGAAAGGCTCAATTATTACTTAATCTGATAATGAGATGGCTGAAGTGGGATAAATTGTATTTAATAGCGCCATCTGTAGATGATCAGCGATTTTACGAAGTACTTAAAGATTTTAATGAAAACGCAAAATTGTTGCATGAAAACAATGAAGTCATAGACTTTATTACTGATATTGATGAAGCGCCATCTGTAGATGATCTGGATGGATTCATTAATAACCTCGTGGTATGCGATGATGTCATGCTGGACAAACAATCCAATCCAGCTCGGATATTTTCACGAGGCCGTGACAAAAACACAGACGTGATTTATGTTACACAGCGTTATACACAAATTCCAAAAGTAATCAGAGACAACTGCAATATTTTAGTTGTGTTCAACGGAGTTGATAATCATACGCTGCAAAATATTTATTATACTTGGTGTTCTGGGGACATGAACATGAACAAATTTAAAAATTTCTTTTCAAAAGCACAAGCTGTTCCGTTTGGATTTATAACAATAAATCTACATGATCCAAGATCTAGATATCGAATAGGTCTTGATAAAATATTTGGTCCTTGATTTTATCAAGGTAGCAGCAGAGAGGGTGAACGACATACGCGTAGTGACCAGCACGTGAAAAAATCAGAAAAAATCTGGTCAAATAGAGAAGTTTTTACTGTTAAGACAAAAACTTTTTTTTTAGCCTTCGTAGGAACCCTTAAATTTCAAAAATAAGCTCTCTACAAAGTTGTAGGGTCCACCCTCTCTGCTGCTGATACATATCGTCCAGTAATTGTGTGAATAAGTACAAGCTTTCGCAGTTATAATCCATCAATAACGTGTTTGGAACATCTGTCGCCGCAGTAACAATATACACCTCGTCTAGACTGCATAAATCGATTCGTTGTCATTGTTACTTGTCTTTTGATCTCCTATACATATGGTTCTGGAATTTATATATTATATCCAGGCAGAAACGTGTAAAATCGTACGTTTTATGATTTATTTTATAATATTTTAGAATCAGAAATGTACACTGATTATTTGGTTATATAACTTCACAATAATTTTTGACTGAGGCCTGGGGTTCGGTTCCTATATGTCACCTTATTTTGGGCTCAAAAATGGCAGCTGAAGAAAATGTCAGATGAGGGGGGTGTCTCCTTTTGCATGTTTAGTTTAGAAATGTCATTATCAAATAAAGCATCAACCATGTTGTCAATAAATGTCACTGGATCATCTGCCCAACCTCTTATTCTCTCATCATTTTCAGTTGCGAATAACCATACTGATCCATACTTACTCGATAAATGATAACCAACTTTTTCAATACAATCGCTTATTATTTTAGGTGTTATTCCAGTATATTTTGAAGCTGATCTAATCGAATTAAATCTTTTAAAAAATTTGTTTGTTAGATCAAATGCAACATTTCTTATTTATGGCGGATAATAAGACATTTTATATTAATATTTTATTGTTTAAATAGAAATAAATCTAGAGGTCTGGGAACTTCTTTTCCCTCTGTCTAATTTGGGAGGGGTGGGGTGGGGTTTTCTGGTCTAGAATCCTCTTTTGGTTCAGGATCCTCATCTATTCATACTACTCTAACAGCTGCTTCCTAGGCGCCCAACGTTAAGAGGTTAGGACTGGTCGGCCTGGAATCAGATGATGTGACTGAGTGGGACATGATGCTACATGTGTGTGGCATGATGCTCGAGTGCTAGACATCACTATAACTTGCCAGACTGCATACATCGTAGCGATATGGCTGAAATATTGTTAAAGCTAAGTTAAAAAATCGAAATTACACACACACACACACACACACACACACAGACAGACACACACGCACACATTAATTTCCCCTTTAGACCCTGAACTCACAGACCTTTCTACATATAAACTCCTTTGTCTCCAAAGCTGTCCCTGAAGTAAAGCAAACGATTTTTTAAAATGGGGGCCTAATATTAATTTCTCCTCTTGCCTGTTATATTTGGTACATGAGAGCGATACGAGATTTAGCTTTACGCCGTAGGTTTAAATGGATATGACACTTAAGAGCCAAACGTGAAATCCAATGTTAAAATGGTCCATAGGATCAACATGAGAAATGATTTTAGGGAGCCTCAGCCAAACGAGAATTTATCATTGTCGTAGGTTTACATTTTGGTTCGGGTGATAGAAACAAAATTTACAGTGCCTAATATTAATTTCTCCTCATGCCTGTTATATTTGGTACATGAGAGCGATACGAGATTTAGCTTTACGCCGTAGGTTTAAATGGATATGACACTTAAGAGCCAAACGTGAAATCCAATGTTAAAATGGTCCATAGGATCAACATGAGAAATGATTTTAGGGAGCCTCAGCCAAACGAGAATTTATCATTGTCGTAGGTTTACATTTTGGTTCGGGTGATAGAAACAAAATTTACAGAGATAATCGGGAAATCCTATGTTAAAATTGTCAACACGATTTACAAGGGAAAAGGTATCATGGAGTCAAACGTTTATAAAACCAAACGGGAAGTTAACATTGCCGTATGTTTACATTTTGATTAAGATTAAAATTCCAAAGTTTATTGAGGAAAACGTGAAATCCCATGTTTACATTACCTTTAGGTTTAACATGGGAATGGTATTTAAGAGTCAAACGGGAAATCGTATGTTAACTAAAGGATTCTTATAGGCCGTTTTCATGATGAAAAATGTATAAGGCCGTATGGGAAATGTGAACTTAACATTTACATTTTGTTAATTACAATTGATTACACACCCGTACAATTCAACACTCGTTTTTTATTACTATCCAAAGACACACCCTACACTCCAGCACCTAAAGTTTGTTTGCTATCTAAACACACACGCCTACCACCAAACAAAGTGGGTAGGAAGTGTTGATACACACACTTTCAGACAAATCTACATACATATTATCATACAAGAGGGATTATGAAAGGGGAGGATGAAATAGACACATACTTTCACACAAACATACAAACATACCATAGCACACAAGGATAGGAGGTATTTATAGACACACTACTATACACTTACAAACAAATACATATCATCACAAGAGAGGGAGTAAAAGGGGATCTAAAGGTTTAGTTTTCAGGACCATACAGAAACAGACACTTTCATACACAAACAAATAAACACAAACTTGTTTGGCATATAAAAAATAGTATCTTTCTTTTCTAATCATCTAGGTGGTCGTTAAAAAATCCGTTAGGAATTTCTGTCATCAGGCTTTCTTGGGAACCACTTCACCCCCAGGTCAGGCACCACACACCGTACATCTTTTCGACAATGCAGCTTTTGCGGAGATCCAGAAACCAAAGTTAAGCTCCTTGACCTCCTTTTCCAAGTCTTCCTTTTCCTCCGGCATCTAATCTGGATAGCCCAATCGGCTGAACTTTACCTGCATCATCATCTAGCTGGCGTTGAGGAGAGAAATTCTCTCTCCCTCTTATCTCTCTCCTTTTCGTTACTCTCCCGTTCAGTCTTCTATCTTCCTCCTCCATCACCTCTTCACATGTCTAGTGTGGGGGTAGCACTCCAGTTTTTGGACACGATTCATTAGGTGCTGTACTCTCTCCATTAGTCTGATGACCTCCATCAGATTGACCACTTTACAGTGCAGGTCTGTCATTCTTCTCTTTTTTACTCTGCACAAGGTGGATGATAAATGACAAAACTGGTGAACGTGGCGCTTTATATACCTGAAAGCAACATAAAATTCAGCCACACCAATGGTGGATGATTTCAGAAAGAGACAGGAGGAAGAGCTGGAGAATTTTTTGCAAAGACAGAATGAAGCAGAAGCATTTATTTAACAACAGAAAAAGAGGGAAAAAGAAAGCGAGAAGAAGAATACGAAAACTTTAAATTATAAAGGACAGATGGAAGGGAGTGAACACAAAATGATATGTGTGCCAAAAGACATTTCGGCGGAGTTAAAGTATCTGAAACAAAAAGAAAACACCAGTCAGTCAAAAGAAACGCTGGTTCAATGAGGAGGATTACTATCCATGCTGATAGGACCGTTGTTAAAAGTGACCGCTCCTTTGTTAGGATCGATTGCTGGACAAAGTTTATGAGAAGTCATGAGATAAAGATGAAGAAAAAGAACCTAAAAAGGACACTCTTCTCTAGAAAGACAGCACCTTTGGATCTTATGGAAGGACTAAAACTCACTTTAGTTTCATACAAACGATGGATGGAACCCCATAGTTGGTAGGAACAACGGATATCTCATTTATCTCCCAATCCTAATCTCATCGAGATGTCACCGTTACAAGAATTAAAATCAATGATGGATCGAACCGATTTGTCAGAAACAGAATAATTCGCAACTGTACGGCCAAGAATTGCAACGTCTCCAACTATTTCACCATAAAATTCTAGATGAAACAACTAAACCTACTTTGATAGATTTCAAGGCGATCGTGGAAAGAAAACTGTCACAGAATAAGGCCAGAAATAACTTGGTTTTGCCTTAGATCTATTTTTCACCTTTATTTGTTGTGGAGGCGTACAACGTTACCTGGGGTGAATCATTGTTTCTCCTGGTGAGCCACTCTGAAACTACATGCGACGAGAGTCACGAAAGGCATGGTATACATGAGTATTTTACCCTGACTATTATTCTCTCTCCTATGGATTTAAGGTTGATTCTATTTCAGACTGACACATTGGTCATTTGGATCTTGTCGAAGAGTGTACGTTCTCCATTTTTGTCTACAGCCATAGGGCTGTGTATGTGGATGCATAGCGGTGGAGCTATGTATGTGGATGCATAGCGGTGGAGCTGTGTATGTGGATGCATAGCGGTGTAACTGTGTGTGGATGCGTAGATGTATAGCTGTGTAGCTGTGCGTATGTGTATGCAGATACATCAGACTGACGGTCTGGCTGTCTGTATGTCTGTATGGGATGGAATCAAGTCCCTACAAGGAAGGAACTGCATGAGGTATAAACTGTGCGCATGATGGATCCGTGAAGGGTGGATGGGGCCAAAACAAGTGAGCCGACCCAGGAATTCCGGAGAACTGTGTGTGTTTTGACAAATGGACTCGTAAATCAAGTCAAATGGTTTCGGATGCAAGTTTGTATAAATATTTATCGTATGACTGAGTCACGAGTCATTGTTTGGTGCAATCGTTGTATTGTTTAACATTGAAAGTATTTGTTTCAATTGATGATGTTTTAATTGAATACAATTTGAGTTATGGTATCATCACATGAGATTATTTGAGTCTCGTTTACATTCCAGGAGATTATAAGAATCTCAATTTCGTTTACATTACATGAGATTATGTGAATCACAATTTCATTTGCATTACATGAGATTATGTGAATCTCAATCTCGGTTACAGTACGTGAGATTATGTGAATCTCACTTTCATTTTGAATATTTGCATTTCACCTTCATTTTATGTTTTTCATTTGGGAATGTGTTAGTAATTGAATGAGTCATGTGTTTGGAGCGTGAAAGAATCACTATATATATATATATATATATATCTCAATTCATTTCATAAACCTACATCATTCATCACATTGTGTTTTTGTTCATTTAGTCCAAGAAGAAAAGCCCACTCGGTTTCAATTCTGTTACAAAAACCAAACGCCACCAAGACAGACATAGCCACAGGGATGGAGAAAGAAGACACGCAAAGAAGTGTTTCAAACTCAGTCTGCTCCAATACCTAGTTATACTGCAACTTCTTTGCTGACACCCTCCTACTCCCAGACGAGTAGAAATAAAGCTTAGGTCAAAAAGATGATATCCACACCCTCAGCAGAAGAAAAAAATAAAGAAGGGAAGAGAGAAGCTGAACAAAACATAATTAACAAGTCGTTAATCTAAAACAGGCTCCTACTCCCATTGTTCATCAGGCACGTCAAGAGTCATTCAAATCAATGCCACACGAATCAAAGAGCAGTATCCAATAGTGGGTGACTTATTGAGGAGCATCCAGTTAACCCCATCATTAAGATGCCTTTGTTTAACATTTGCACATGCTGCTGATTATGGAGGAGTTCAAAAAATGTATCTTGCTGCTGATACCAAACTTAAAAGTGTACGTTTTGCCACCTATATAACTAAAATAACGATGGAGAGGGAGATGAAGGTAATATAACCATCACAGGCAAACATTACTGTGGAGGCGACAAGAAATCAGCCAAAGTTAAATTAAAGTCGTCCACATCTGAAAGAAGAATACAGGTTCCAGCCGCATTAGTAGTTTTGGTCATCGTACCGTACTTTATATGTGGGCCCCTTTCAAGCTCCTAGCTATTTTAGCTAGTAACCGTTGAGTGTTCCCCCACTGACCGAATTTTTTAAAGGAGTTCATATGTTAGTGTGTCCCCTCTGCAGTCGTTGGTGTTGAAATTTCGTAAACACTCAGATTTTTGACGCAAAACTTTATTTAAATAGATTTTTTAATTTTGGTTTATCGTTTTCCTACAAATTTTGATGGGTTGGTACTTATCCGGGTTTCTGGTCTCAGTCTCTCCAAATTTCCTTCCTCAGATCCAAAAGAATCGAGATAATGGGGTTGTACTTTCTTCCATAGGCACATGCCATAGGCCATTTCCATCCCCCTGTTTCTCCGTTGGTGATCTTTGCCAAGAGATCTTTCTATCCTATTGTCCTGTGTCTGCTATGTGTTAATTGCTATATTGTATATTGTATGTATGCATCTCCCTGTGCTTTGCTAGGACTAGCACTATAATAAAATGTATTCATCGTTGTCTAATATATATATATATATATTGATTGTTACGTATATGTAATTTATGTGTGTTTTTAAATTCTTTTTATTTTATTTTCATTACATTTTATTGTAATGATTATTTTCACGGGATTTAATATTTTTGAAAAGAAATTCAGTCTTATGTTGACTTGATTAGAACGCAAAAGTATGTCTTAAGCACTATTTTTAGCTCACTTTTGTTCATAGATTTTGTAAACATCGAGCGGAAATGATTGGCTATTACCAAGGTCATTTTTCGGCCCACGTGGTATCTATGATTTTAACCAGCCCTTTTTTATTATTCATTTCCAGCGTGAGAATTTGATTCTTAGATAGGGCTATTCTTGCTTACGTGATAATTGGCATTTTTTATTGCGCTGTTCAAATAAAAAATCACGTAGCCTGTCACGTGAGCTACCATGTGATTTAAAATCGAGGCGTAACACGGCCATTTTCTACTAGATCTAGTCAGAGTCGTATGTCTACACCTTGAAGGTACAAGGTGTTTTTATTGTTGAAGCCAGATTGTTTTTCAAGATCATCTGGTTTTTGGAATTTAATAATTTATTCTCTAGAAAACTAAACAAAACTATACGGAAACTTTATAAACTGTGATTCAATTGAGGATCTGTTGCCATCAGTACAGATATCATCTGACGTCATCGCCCTCCATATTGGAATTTCATCGAGATTCGAACCTGGATTCAATTAGAACTGTTTAGTGATAGGACTTATATTTTCAATCCTAGGATTATATTTTGGATTATATTCACAAACCGTAAGTTCTATTTCCACGTTTGACATTGTTTTGTAAAGAAATAAATTATTTTGTTAAAATATACAAAGTTTGTTGGCTTCACTCTTTTCTCTTATTATTTTTGTTTGAGCCTACACGTAAAAATAGAAAATTGGGGCCTCGTCCTTGGAAAATATGAATTTTGGCTAAATATTTCCGAAAATTGTTTTTTGAAATTTAAATTCCCCTAGTTTTTAAATCCCAAGTACTATTTTACATTTTGTTTGAAATCTTTAATGAAAACAACAGGCTTTCATTCACAATATCATCAAAAATAGAGAATTTCTTGAATTTTACCCAGGAGTGTTTGGACATTTTTGAAAATGGAAGTACAGCTAAAAAAAAGTTGGAATTAGAGATAAGACAGGTTCAGTTTCAGATAGAAAAGATACAAAAGGAAAAAGAAATGGAAGTAATGGAGATACAATTTAAAGAAAGGAAGGAAGGTATGCAAATGCAAAAAGAGAAGGATGAAAGGGAATTCCAAATTAGAATGAAAGAATTAGAGCTGGCAAAAGGAAAACACTCCACTACTTTTGATGCTTTCAAAAATATTAAGTTAGTACCCCCTTTTCTGGACAAAGAAGTAGACAGCTATGTTCCTTATTTTGAAAAAGTTGCTGAGAATTTGAAGTGGCCAAGGGAGTACTGGACCCTATTATTACAATGTGTATTTACTGGTAGAGCTTGTAATATTTACATTTCACTGTCACTACAGCAGAGTACTGACTATGATGTGGTTAAAGATTGTATCTTGAAGGGTTATGCGTTAGTCCCTGAGGCTTATCGGCAAAAATTCAGGAATTCTAGAAAACCAACTGACCAGACCTATGTCGAATTTGCATGGGAAAAAGCACAACAATTTGATAGGTGGTGCTCTTCTAGAAAGGATAACAAAGATTACGAAAGTCTCAGACAACTTTGTTAGTTGAAGAATTTAGGAACTGTGTCCATAGTGACTTTAGAATGTATCTTGACGAGCATGAGATCGAAACCTTGGAAAATGCTGCTCGTGCTGCTGATAACTATTCCTTAACTCATAAAGTTCCTGTTGTAAGCAAAACTTTCACTCAGCAGTCTACTAATAGAAAGATATTTCAGCCTAATACGAACCCTTCTAAAACTCAGTCTAGCACAACTTCTAAAATCAAGCTTCTTATAAACTTGATTCAAATTCCTTGTCTCTTCCTACGTGTACCTATTGCAAGAAAAAAAGGACACGTTATTTCTGATTGCTTCAACTTGAAATATAGGCACCAGAAACAAAATGGACCTATCCCAAATGCTCTTATTTCTAAGAGGCCAAGGTCACGGTCATGTATTGAAGGCAATACATTTGTTGGGTCTAATAAACCCCAGTCTGATTTTATTATAGAGAATTATGAACCATTCATGTCGAAGGGTTCTATATCACTCTTGGGTGGTTTGGCCAATCCTATCCCTATTAAAATTTTAAGGGATACAGGAGCTTCTCAGTCTTTTATTATCAGGTACTTTGCCTTTTTCTGAGAGGTCCTGTTCTAATGAGTGTGTTCTCATTCAGGGAGTAGAGTGCGACTTTGTTAATGTTCCTCTCCATTCTGTAAATTTGTCATCAGACTTAGTTTCAGGACCTGTGACAGTCGGTATTGTGTCTAATTTACCCGTTGAGGGCATTCATTTGTTACTAGGCAACGACCTTGCTGGAGACAAGGTTGCGGTTAATCCACTTGTAACTGACAAGCCTTCTTTGGATCAGAAACTTGATCCTGTTGAAAAGAATACCCTGAATTATACCCAGCTTGTGCAGTTACCAGAACTATGGCAAAGAAAGCTCTTGAGAATGATTTTGATAAGGAAAATATTCCTTTAGCTGAAACGTGCATTGGTCAGGCTTTTGATGAGGTCACTTTCACTCCTAATTTGGATCAATCAAAAGGTATTGATCACAGTGATTCTCTTTTTAATACTCATTCTCTTTCATCTAATCAGGGTGATAAACGACAATCACTTGTCGTCGAACAGGAGAAAGATCCTGAGATCTCCTGTTTGTTTCAAAGGGCCATTAGTGAAACTGAAGCCTCTGAAGTACCTGTCTGTTATTTCATTAAAAATGGAATTCTTATGAGAAAAGAGAGACCTCCCGAAGTACCTGCTAGTGACGAATGGTCAGTGAACTATCAGATTGTAGTTCCAAAATCTTACAGATAGGAAATACTTAGTTTGGCCCATGAAACTCCTCTGGCTGGTCATTTAGGGATAAATAAAACTTATCACAAGATCTTGACTCACTTTTATTGGCCAAAAATCAAAAGTGATGATTGTAGATTTTGTAGATCTTGTCATACTTGTCAAATGGTAGGAAAACCCAATCAGAAGATACCTAAGGCTCATCTGCAACCTATTTCTGCATTTGACGAACCATTTAGCAGAATTATGGTAGATTGTGTTGGTCCCTTACCTCAGACCAAGTCAGGCAACCAGTATTTGTTGACCATTATGTGTGTGTCAAGAAGATTCCCAGAGGCAATTCCTTTTGAGGAATATTAAAACCAAAACCATAGTAAAAGCTTTGACCAAGTTTTTTTTTACTCAGTTTAGCCTTCCTAAATCTGTCCAATCTGATAAAAGGTCAAATTTTATGTCTGGAATTTTCCAGCTTGTTATGCTTGAATTTGGTGCTCAGCAATTCAAGTCAAAAGTGAAACTATGGTTTCACAGAACTTTAATCGAGAGAACATTTGAGCCCTGTAATAGAGTTCATTCGCTCTTGCTCAGTCTTCAAAATTTTCTTCAAATTAGATTTTACGGCCCTTACAAAGTAAAGAAGAATATGAATGAGTTAAATTATAATAATAGTACTCTGATCTAAATAAATTAATGGAAAACTAGTATATTGAAAGAGATTGCCAAGTAAATCATGCAATTAATTTGGTTGTACCTGTCCCACAAACTGAGGATTTAAGTGAAGAAATTCAATCGGACACTGTTGATCTTGGAGCAACAAATGTTCGGCATTCGGAAATTATGAAAAATCTGGGCCAGAAACTTTTACATTTGCAACAACAAGAAAGGAATGAACTTAAGCAGTTATTATTCAAACATGAGCACTTGTTTGCAGATATTCCTATGAGGACAAACAAAATTTTTCATGATGTTGAAATTGTAAATTCAAAACTTGTGAAACAACACCCATACAGGATGAACCCTCTCAAACAGGAATACTTGAGAAAGGAAATTCAGTATTTGCTGGAGAACGATTTCATAGAGCCCAGTAAAAGTGATTGGAGTTCACCATGTATACTTGTTCCGAAATCGGATAAAACTTTCCATATGTGCACTGATTATAGGAAGGTGAACAGTGTGACAAAAACAGATTCATTTCCATTACCAATAATCGATGATTGTATTGATAAAATTGGAAATGCCAAGTACGTCACCAAATTTGACCTTCTGAAAGGTTTTGGCAAATTCCACTAACAGAAAGAAGAAAAGAAATTTCGGCATTTGTGACTCCAGACGGACTCTATCAATATAAAGTAATGCTGTTCGGGATGAAGGGTTAGCCAAGTACCTTTCAACGTTTGATGAATATGACTACCTCTGGTTTAGATAATTGTGATGGTTACATCGATGATGTCATCATCTACAACGACACCTGGAAAAACATCTAGCCACGATTCGGAAATTCTTTGGAAGGCTCACTGATGCAAATTTGACAATCAGTTTATCTAAAAGTGAGTTCTGCCGTGCTTGTGTAACTTTTCTAGGACATATTGTGGGACATGGTCAAGTTAAACTTATTGATGCTAAGGTCAAGCTATCTCTGATTTCCCTGTGCCTGTCAATAAAAAGCAACTGATGCGAATTTTGGGTATGGCCGGATACTATCGAAAGTTTTGTTCCAATTTTTCTAATATTGCTTAACCCCTGTCAGACTTGTTGAGTAAGAAAAACAAGTTTCTTTGGACTGAAAAATGTCAGGAGGCTTTTGATAGATTAAAAGCCATACTCAAAAGTGCGCCGGTTCTCACAGCTCCGAATTTCAATCAATCTTTTAAATTATCTGTGGATGCAAGTGATGTTGGGGCTGGAGCAGTATTGATTCAAGAAGATAGAAATGGTGTTGATCACCCAGTGTGCTATTTCTCTAAGAAATTAAATAAACACCAAAGAAATTACTCAACAATCGAGAAGGAATGTTTGGCTTTAATATTGGCATTACAGCATTTTGAAGTTTACATTAGCTTAGCTCCTTCTCCGGTTGTTGTGTTTAGTGATCACAGCTCCCTTACTTTCATCGACAAGATGAAAAATAAAAATCAAAGACTATTAAGGTGGAATTTGTTTTTGCAAGAATATAATCTTAACATCAGGCACATCAAAGGAAAAGACAATTTGATTGCAGGTGCACTTTCCCGTGTATAGAAATATTATTTCATATACACTTTATATAATTCATAAGAATTTTCTTATATAATTTTGTTTTACCTCATGTATAATTTACTTATGGTAAAAAGAAAGCTTTATTATATAAATCATTCTTTTTCTTTATTGGGGGAAGTGTTACGTTTGTGTAATTTAATTACTTGTGTGCTAGTTTTTACATTCTTTTTATTTAGAACGCAAAAGTATGTTTTAAGCACTATTTTTAGCTCACTTTTGTTCATAGATTTTGTAAACATCGAGCGGAAAAGATTGGCTATTACCAAGGTCATTTTTCGGCCCACGTGTTAGCTATTATTGTAAACAGCCTTTTTTATTATTCATTTCCAGCGTGAGAATTTGATTCTTAGATAGGGCTATTCTTGCTTACGTGATAACTGGCATTTTTTATTGCGCTGTTCAAGTTAGAAATCACGTAGCCTGTCACGTGAGCTACCATGTGATCTAAAATCGAGGCTTAAAACAGCCATTTTCTACTAGATCTAGTCAGAGTCGTATGTCTACACCTTGAAGGTACAAGGTGTTTTTATTGTTAAAGCCAGATTGTTTTTCAAGTTCATCTGTTTTTTGGAATTTAATAATTTATTCTCTAGAAAACTAAACAAAACTATATATGCCATCAGTACAGATATCATCTGACGTCATCGCCCTCCATATTGGAATTTCATCGAGATTCGAACCTGGATTCAATTAGAACTGTTTAGTGATAGGACTTATATTTTCAATCCTAGGATTATATTTTGGATTATATTCACAAACCGTAAGTTCTATTTCCAATTTTTACATTGTTTTCTATGGAAATAAATTATTTTGTTAAAATATACAAAGCTTATTGGCTTCACTCTTTTCTCTTATTATTTTTGTTTGAGCCTACACGTAAAAATAGAAAATTGGGGCCTCATCCTTGGGATATATGAATTTTGGCTAAATATTTCCGAAAATTGTTTTTTGAAATTTAAATTCCCCTGGTTTTTAAATCCCAAGTACTATTTTACATTTTGTTTGAAATCTTTAGTGAAAACAACAGGCTTTCATTCACAATATCATCAAAAGTAGAGAATTTCTTGAATTTTACCCAGGAGTGTTTGGACTTTTTTGAAAATGGAAGTACAGCTAAAAAATAATTGGAATTGGAGATAAGACAGGTTCAGTTAAAATACACGTGATGAAATAAAGATAATGGCGTATAATTAACACACATTCCAAAAGGAAAGTAAAAGGTACAATACTGACACTTTTAGATATGGTGTACCTGCTTCGATATTGTTATAGTCGCACATATAGAGATAAAGTGCAGATATATTATTTACGTCTCGGATTTACCTATGACAAGCGCCGAAAGTATATAATACTCATATATCAAAATAAAATAACATAAACTTAAAACAAGCAAAAGATAACGATATTTTTTAAAAAATCACCTCTCATCCAAGCGAAAGTAAAGTAGAATGCACTTAACTGAAATCTTAAGGTATGGACTTATAATAAGGTCTTGAAGTCAGGCAACACATGGTTATGAAATGTTTTTCCTGGGAGAATAAGTTACAGGAATTAAGTTTGGCAGGTGTGAGGTATGTCTGGGTCTATGCGTAAACGCAACAAGCAGTGAAAATGCTTCTGGCAAATTATTGCTTTAGCCATTGCTTTCGTCTAAACAAATGAAGAAGAAGACGAAGATGAAGAAGAGATAATATTTCATTACTTTTTCTTTTTTTGTGCTACCAACCTTTATCCAAATCAAAATCATCATCATTGAGAGGCCTGCGTCGCGACGTTTACTGACAATGACTAAAATTGCGTCACTCATTAATGACGTAATCTATGATGCAACGTTTCTAAGAGTGACGTTTCTTACCATTACGTTGTGTAGAAAGTTTGCTACACGTATTCGCGTTGATAGTAGGAATTCTCTGATTTTCCAAGGCTATTCTTTTCAAATTTGATAAACTGGTGGATATGGGAGTAAAGAGTGATCTCCCCGAATCATATTCAACATTCACATGAGTAATTTATAAAAGAAAATATAAAATATATAATTTTGAGGAAAAATAAAACGGTTGAATGAATCTTCTATAGTACAAGTCACACGGGTAATGTAGGCATTCAACACCGACTATTTCAGTAATGGGTGTAATTTTTTTTTTAGAATTTAAACATCATACCTTTAAGTGGCAAGTATTCACTTCATTTGGATTCGTATACATCCATATTCCTTTGGAAGGTCATTATTTAGACTCCCCGAGAGATGCATACGGCAAAATCAATATTAAAGTATGTCGACATTTTTAGACGAAATGAACCTAAAGGTGTGATCTAGTACAATCCAGACTGATGTCACAATGCATGCTACGCATATTTATTAACAAATTCGTACTACCCTCGATTGTGACGATTCCACTCGACACGCTCTTATTTTGATCCAAGCTTGGTACATGGCCAACATTGTAAAAGTCCATAGCGATAGATAATTTTTGTCTGGAAGTTTGGTGACAGTTAAGGTGCAGATCATTCATTAATCAGGATTGAATAGACTTTGGTTAAAGAAAGTTAGTGTTAAGTTTTCAAAGAACAATTTAGATTTAATATACCTAAGCGGACATTTGTTCAAAAGATTCTCTTAAAGACAAACTTAATTAACCCCATTTCTCCGTTTCTTCATTTGAATTAGATACTAAATCTCTCACATATGCTGATAAGGACAAATTATTTTTCTTTCTTTACAGAAGGTTTTCACCGTGTTTTGAACCCTCACCATAAGATGGAGATGCCAACATAGGTTTCCTCCCGATTACAGTATTCTTTCATTAGTCCGACTTTAATATATCCGACTTTAACGTAGCTATAAAACAATGCAATTGGAACCATTTAGGCTTACAATTGAAAATATTACCTTTTATATAACTCACAACCGTTCAAGATACAGTTTTTAACAACATCAATATCGATATTAAAGTGTTGACTTAACGAGCTTTATCAATAAGCACACTTTGAAGGAATAAAGTCCAGTGCACTCTTGGCCGTTTAAAATTTTCAGTAATTTTCTAAACATGAGGAAAGCACTGATCTACTTCTTTTTCTTGAAACGGGAGTACTAACCTAATATTTCTGGTAACATCAAAATATGAACTGCCTGTTTTCGTTCTTTTAATATATAATTTTTATTTCCATGTTTCCCTCTGCATTTGAATTTCCGACTCTTCTCTCTCTCTCTCTCTCTCTCTCTCTCTCTCTCTCTCTCTCTCTCTCTCTCTCTCTCTCTCTCTCTCTCTCTCTCTCTCTCTCTCTCTAAAAAAAAAAAAGGTCAATGGGCACTATGTAATTCCAATGAATACTTTAAATAAACGATTCCTCTCAAGTTATATATGTACACAACTAAACTTGATTCCACAGACCTTTAATAAAACAGGAATGACTAATTGTTTACCTAGTCCTTTATACACAGACTGTCACTTGACCTAGGAAACAACAAAATGCACTGGACGTGGGTCATTTCTCATGGTAAGATTCATTAATTCGTAAGCAAGATCAGGCCTTGAACTTAAAGTTTAGTAGACATGTTGTTTGCCACTTATAACTATGACAAAACTGAGGTAGACATTACCCGACAATAGTCTGTAGGCCAAACCACTATCCTCAGTCACGGACTAAGATCAAGCACACGGTATAGATTAAACATGCATAATAAGACAGAGGCTGAACAGTTTGCCGACAGAAATTATTTTTGTGACAAGACTAATTTGCGAGTGCGCTACAAGATTTGCCATGCCACGACTTACGCCATCACAGAGACTCCCTCTGCCTAAGAGAATGCATACATGCAGTTTTATTCGGTGAAGATGAAATAGACACTTCTGGTCAGGGATTTGCAACAAGTCTTACGAAAATACATTTACATCCAGACTTCTGGAGAAGCTTCAGTCTACTTCTCTCAAGATAAAAGTGAAAACATTTGGTATGTCTATCAAGAGAAACAACGTTGGGTTCCAGAATGTACTCTACGCCAAAGAAAAGAAACCTCCAAGACAAGAAAATAGGGAGAAAAAGTAGTTAGTAATTTGAATGTTATGAGCGCAATTCCATACCCATGACCGGCGCTCTCGCTGAAAACAAATATAAATTTTACTAAAAATGCTCCGACCACGTTCCACCTCG
Organism: Megalonaias nervosa; assembly: GCA_016617855.1. Taxonomy (NCBI): domain Eukaryota; kingdom Metazoa; phylum Mollusca; class Bivalvia; order Unionida; family Unionidae; genus Megalonaias; species Megalonaias nervosa. The sequence continues at coordinate 121,621 of JAECUM010000553.1, forward strand.
GACTAAAAATTATCACCCACCATCAAAACACTGTCAAAAATTTATACTTATTTTTTTTTCCATAACTTTTTATATTTAGAAAATTAAATGCGCTAAATATGTTAAATGTGATACAAATAACTTTTTTTAAAAAAAAATTTAACAGTAAGTTATACAATTAATGTAAAGACGAGAGCGTTTCCATCAGAATAAGTGTTATTTTGCGAATTTAAGTGTTATAAACCGACCGCGTTAATTTTATTTTCCATCCACCACAAGCTTCTATTTATCAATCCGACAGCATTTACCAATCAAAAATGTAATTTCCATCAAAATAAGTGTCATTTTGTTAACCTGACAGTATTAAACCGAGCGCGTTAATTTTATTTTCCATCCACCACAAGATTCTGTTTGTTAATCCAACAGCATTACTAATCAAAAATGTAATTTCCATCAAAATAAGTGTCATTTTAACCAAAGATAATATCAAATATATCAGGTTGAGTTTTGTAATGACTTAGTGCGAGAGTATTTATACTATCGACGCAATATCGTTTATCATCAAAATTTTGTAAGTCCAAGTTTGTCAACAACATCTGTCTTTACTTCGTGTAAGTATCATCTTATTGTTGTCATTTTTGCACGTTGGTATCGCACTTGGCCAAACAAAACTTGTTTAAAGTTATCGAAAACGAAATTATTTTTAACAACAGCTTTTTTAACACCTTTAGCTTTTTTAGTTTCTTTTAATTTTTTTAATCCAGATTTTAATGAATACATTTTACTTCTTAACCCGACATACTCGAAAACAATATCAAAATTAAACTCATCTTTATATTTACCAATAACTTTTTTATTAGTATTATCATTAAATCCAGTATCAGCAGGAACATCTGATAAATCGAATAAATTCCTATTATCATAAATTTCTTTATAAAGATCGTCAATTCCACCTATCTCATAAACTAGCGAATCTGTATCAGTAAATAATAATTTTGCATCAGGCCAAACTATCTTAATAAAATTGTAGTGAAAATCGTACATTAACCACTTTGAAATTTCCAATACAGAAGCACCAACATAAATCGGTTTATCTAGCACCAAGTTTGTTTTAAAATTGTTAACAATATTTAAATTTTCATTTATTCTGACTGACCCAGCAAATCTTTCAGATGAAACTAATTTACATTATTAACAAGTTCAATAGCGACACGCTTTCGAATATCTTCCATGGTTTTTTCAAAAACTGAGTTATTCATAAGCTTGAAAAAGTCTTTTTCAAAATCTGTTTTTGCTGCAGTTCTCATTTTAGTATTGAATTTAATATAATCTAACATCCAATGTGACTGTTTAACTTTTAACACACGGTGAACTTTTTTCAAAATTAATCCAGCATCTAAAGCTTGTTTTTAAATTTCGATAATGACAAACATAATTACGCTTATTAAGTAAATTTGGAACTAATTTTTCAACCGAGCAAGCTCTTCCTTGCCGCAGCAACAACTGTTCACTTGACAATAAATCATCTATTATTAACATTTTTTTCTGCTAAATACGGATAATCATTATGATAATCATGTAACGAACTAGGATAATCAACATCAACTTCTACAAAATAAGAATAACTTGCTTCTGACAGATGTATTGTTAAATTACTAGTGTCAGCAATAAATAGCTCTGGAGTTACCCAGCCAATACAACCAGAAGGCATAGAGTGTCACATTGCCCAACCATAAAGATAATTTGTATCAAGATAAATGATATAATTTGGAGGTTTTCCAGTATCATAATTTTTCATATATTTTTCATATGTTGTTTGCAATTGAATATTTTTTTTTTTTTTTTTGTTATGACACTGATTCCGCCTCTGATACCTTTTTCAATGAAATTAAACATGTCGACATCTGTGATAAATTCAACTTCAGCTTTTGTAATTTTGAATAACGCGTCCCATGACAATCCCGGCGACGAGAAATACCAATATGGATCTAATCCATAATTTGCTGTACTGGTTTTTCTAAAACTTTGGAAAACATTATCAAGTAATAAAGTGTCCTGAATCAAATACAAGTCTAAATAATCACCAATATTTTTACAATCAAATTTATTCCAAACATCAAGCGCATCGCTATACTCATCGTCACTAATATTTTCTAACGTTAAAGACGAGTAAAATTTATCTTTATTTGGTAAAGATGTTTCTTCAAGCCGCTCAATACAATCTAAGTACTCGTATGGAAAAAATTCCTTTATATTTCATCAAATCAACTTTGTCATTAAAATTTTTTGTTAAACTAGGAAATTCTTTACAACCACGAACAAGTGCATCTAGCGAGCTGTTCATAAACTGCAAACTGTCAATAAACCTCAGCGGCCCTACTGTTAGCGACATAAATTTTTCAACATTATTTGGAATTCCATTAATTTTAAGTTTGTCACAAGCTTGTATAATATCAGGATGACCTAACGCAGATATAATAAAATGACCGTCATAACTTTTAAAATTATGTGCAATGCAGGAACAAAATGTAGCGAATTAAATTTTAAATTGCAGTTATTATGTGCCGCTCCACGAAATTTGCCGGTTAAATGACAATGGTCTTTGACTTTATCGTCTAAAGTTTGTTTCTCACAAATATGCCAGCATGTTGCTGTATCAAATTCTTTTTGTTGTTCTGCTGTTAATTTTCTTGCCCTTGCAGTTTTCTTTAATTTTATTAAGATTTTTTCAGCTTCACAAAACAAACTTTTTAATAACCAAACAGCCGCATCAATATCATCATTATTTTTTCTACAATATAATTTAACTGGCTCAAATAAACTTGGATCAACTGAGCAAGTCACCTTATACGCAACAGCAACTGGAATACGTTTTTGAACATGTTTTGTAACACGAGATCCAGCAGAATTTACTTACTTCTTGCTCAACAGGCTCTAAAACAGATTCAAAATCGAAGGTGATCGTAAAAGGTATAACAAACTTTTTATTATATTTTGTGAAATTTAAAATTTTATCGTCTTCGTTTGGCATTGTAATTTTTTGTACATCGACACAATATTTATCATGATTTTCTAAACATCTTATTTCACTATAACCTTGCAAACACCTATAACAAAAGAATTTTTTTTATTTTTTTTGTTTACTATATTGCTTTCCAACAAGCCCATCAAAATTTTTAATAAAAGCATAATGTTTTTTTTATACAACAGCAGATTTACTGTATTTCTTTTACTTGTTGCTAATTTTGTGATTCGCTTGGGGAATATTTTATATGTTTCATCTTCTAAGCCAAAAACATTAATTCCGCCAGGTATTAAATCTAAATTATTTTTCTTAAATATATTAATCTGTCGCAGCGGAGTTGGAAAAGTTAGTCCAGTTAAATTTAATTTTGAAACATGCTCTTTATATTTGGACGTTCTATTAGGATCTTTTGTAACTTGAAATATTCCAGCTAGCGTGCTCCACACAACACACATATTATCGTCACTTTTAACGTTAATACAGCACTGACTGTTTTTAATTTTTAATGGCAACTCAACAAATGTTCCGGCTCGCAATGGATCATATTTATTCGAGTGAAACAGTTTTTTTTTTTTTAAATCAAAACCCAGCCTGACCCAGATGATGTGTATTCATCAATAAGTTTTTCAAGTTCCTGGTGGATTTTATCTGAAATTTTATCAACATTATCATTAATAAATACAACAAAAGGTTTAATTTTCAAATATGGCTCTGCAAATTTTTCACTATCAACTGCATGTTGAAATAACACCTGGAGCTCAACAGTTAATTTTATATTGCCATTTTCTTTAAAAATATATTTAATCGATTTATTAATAATGCTACCAATTTCATCGTCAACAGGTTCGACTTTATAAGTTTTACTAAAACCAGCAAATGATGATTCTGCAAGTAATATATCAAATTCATCTTTATAATACAGTTTAAGGCCATTTTTAAGTTTTTCAAGTTCATCAGTTGTTTTAGGATATTTTACAGTTTCTCCCGTTACATATTTATATTCGTCTAAAAGTTTTTTAACTTGCTCATCCCGCGATTTTTTAGTTTTTCTTGTTAGTCCACGATGAAGCTTAATATCTTCTAATACAATTCGGAATAATCCAAGCTATTTTTCAGCAACTGCCTCACCAATAAGATTTTTTAAACGTTCCAAATCAACATTTGACTTCGGGTATTTTACAGTTTTTCCAGTAAGTTTTTCATACTTTTTCATTAGTGACGTGGCAGTCATGTGACGCGTATGTTTCGTCAGGGACATTATATAATTAACTTTTAGACAAAATTTTATCAAATTCAAATATAAAAAATTAATTTAAAATTATTTAAACTTAAATTTTGTTTGTAATATATATAATGCCATTTTCGATCGGGATGAACAATTGCAAATGGTTATTACAAGGTTCTACTGAAGTTTGCGGAAAAACTGCTACGACAAAAATTATTGCGGATTGCACAAACATCATGTATTAAAAACAAAATCAACTGGTCCAAAACCTTGTATAAGCTGTGGAGTTGGTGTAAGAGGTAAAATTCCAATTTGTGCAGCTTGTGGCGGACGAAATTACAGATCAATTGTTGCTTATTATGAAAACCGACAACCAAAATATTATTACCAAAAAATGTCGCCGCCGTCCACCGATAAATTTATAAATTTATCTAATAATAACAATAATGGTTTCACTTAACGATATTACTGCACTTCGTTTACTTAAAAACAAAACTAACGGAAATTATTTTGCTGATACAATGATAAACGTATAACTGGCGATTTATATTATGTTCCACCAATTAATTCTGTAATAAATTTTAACATCGAATGTAATGGATTTTATAATAAGATAACAGCAAATATTGGCCAAACATCTGATCTAACATTGTTTTCATTAACAAAAATTATAGAAGAGTTTTCAAACGAAATGAATCTTAGGATTGATGCGTTAAGCTTACCAGAAGATGAAATCGAACAAAGATTAAAACGACAATTAACTGACCAGGAGATGAAGTTAAAATCTGCTGTAGATGATATAAATAATGAAAACGGCATTATAAACAACAAAAACAAAAATGGAATTATAAGCAAAAATGAAATTATAAACAATGGAATTTTAATGTAAAAAATGGTCGAGGACGACCTAAGAAGGATAATATGAATTTACTAAAATTTTAGCTGACTTTTCTTATTTTTTTACAGGCCATATCTCGAGCAACTTTATATTTAAATTTCTAGCAATTTTAGTATTTTTACTTTCTTTATCTAATTTTTGTTGATTTTTTGTCCATTTTTCTGATCATCAAGTTTAACAATGAAATTTCACAGCGATTTGTGAAAGATAAAATTAAAGTTTATTTTCTACCAACTTGTTTATCTCAACAAATTCTTCCTTTGATATGAATTTATTATGACGATGTTCTTCAAGGTCATAAATTTTATCAGCTAGCTTGTCCTTTTCATTTTTTAATCTGTCAATAACATAAATAAGATTATCATACTCATTTGAAAGTTTCTGCCATTTTATTGTCATAAATTTTAGATTTTCATCAAGTTGTTGGATTATTTTAACATGATTAGAATTACTCTTGCAGGACAGATCTTTTTGTCGTTCTCTCTGTTCTATCTTGTCTTTTAAGTTATCATTTGATGTTTTAATATATCATTTTCTGCATGACATTTTGCAAGATCAAATTTTAATTTTTCATTTTCTGATATTACTTGATCAAATTGTGATTTATATTTCGTTGGCAATTTATTTGGTGTCTTTTTTAATTTTTGTTCAACTTTTTCAAGTTGTTCTAGCAGATAATCATTTTGTTTTTTTTAAACTATCTATCATAAGCAAGTTGCCGTTGTTATCTTGTTCTAACTGTTTCAAAACAATATTTTGGTCACGAAGGACATAAAGTTCTTTTACAAGGGCGCCGATTTTGTTATGTTTACTTTTGAACTAATCATTGCAAAAATCACATTTTATAGAAATTGTTTTGTTATTCTCAAACAAATTATCTATTTCTTTTTGCAGAACTTGACATTTTTCACAAATAAGATCTTCTTCTTTTGATATTCCCCAGATTCAGTATAATTTTGATCAACCAATTTTATATTTGCTAATAATATCAACAACTCTCATTTTTCCTCTAGCGGATTTTATATCAGAAATTTCTTTATTAGTTAATTCAGTCTTCTTACTCATTATATTTATAGCGGAAAATTTCCGGAAAATTTCAAATTAATTTCAGAAAAAAGAAAATATCTCGCGCCTTTTTATAATTTCGGAGTACTATCTAAAGTAATTACAACAAACAATTTCTAGACATTATAAAAAAGCGGGAGCTATTTTCTTTTTTCTGAAATTAATTTGAAATTTTCCGGAAATTTTCCGCTATAAATATAATGAGTAAAAAGACTGAATTAACTAATAAAGAAATTTCTGATATAAAATCCGCTAGAGGAAAAATGAGAGTTGTTGATATTATTAGCAAATATAAAATTTGATTGATCAAAATTGTACCGAATCTGGGAATATCAAAAGAAGAAGATGTTTGTGAAAAATATCAAGTTCTGCAAAAAGAAATAAATATTTTGTTTGAGAATAACAAAACAACTTCTATTAGATATGATCTTTGCAATGATAAGTTAAAAAGTAAACATAACAAAATCGGCGCCCTTGTAAAAGAATTTGTTGTCCTTCGTGACCAAAATATTGTTTTAAAACAGTTAGAACAAGATAACAACGGCAAGTTGCTTATGATAGATAGTTTCAAAAAGCAAACTGATTATCTGCTAGAACAACTTGAAAAAGTTGAACAGAAATTTAAAAAGACACCAAATAAATTGCCAACGAAATATAAATCACAATTTGATCAAGTAATATCAAAAAATGAAAAATTAAAATTTGATCTTGCAAAATGTCATGCAGAAAATGATATATTAAAACATCAACTGATAACTTAAAAGACAAGATAGAACAGAGAGAACGACAAAAAGATCTGTCCTGCAAGAGCAATTCTAATCATGTTAAAATAATCCAACAACTTGATAAAAATCTAAAATTTATGACAATAAAATGGCAGAATGAGTATGATAATCTTATTTATGTTATTGATAGATTAAAAAGTGAAAAGGACAAGCTAGCTGATAAAATTTATGACCTTGAAGAACATCGTCATAATAAATTCATATCAAAGGAAGAATTTGTTGAGATAAACAAGTTGGTAGAAAATAAACTTTAATTTTATCTTTCACAAATCGCTGTGAAATTTCATTGTTAAACTTGATGATCAGAAAAATGGACAAAAAATCAACAAAAATTAGATAAAGAAAGTAAAAATACTAAAATTGCTAGAAATTTAAATATAAAGTTGCTCGAGATATGGCCTGTAAAAAAATAAGAAAAGTCAGCTAAAATTTTAGTAAATTCATATTATCCTTCTTAGGTCGTCCTCGACCATTTTTTACATTAAAATTCCATTGTTTATAATTTCATTTTTGCTTATAATTCCATTTTTGTTTTTGTTGTTTATAATGCCGTTTTAATTATTTATATCATCTACAGCAGATTTTAACTTCATCTCCTGGTCAGTTAA
>JAECUM010000554.1:0-200650 GCA_016617855.1 Megalonaias nervosa
TATGTGTGTTTGGATTGAGATAAATGCAGTGTGTTTTAGCCAGATGACTTAAAAAGCACAGCAGAAGCTATACATTGTAATTAATTTTACCTGATAGCAGTAACAAGATTTGAGTCTTGTAATTGCAAGCTGGTAAAAATGCTTAATAAACTACCTCTTAATTATTTTATATTTTCTACAAATGTTTATGTAAAATTGCAGTCAAAATTATTTCTAGCATACTTTGAAACAACCCCTAATACATGTGCATAGGAATAAATGCACAAATGACTTTAAACCATACTCTTCGTCATGATTTCATTGTTCCCGATAAAACATTGCTGTAACTATTAATACACAACACGCTGAAGCACTAAAGTTGATATATATAACTAAACTGGACCCTTTTTTCCCCCAACCGAAACAGCCAAGAACATGTATTGCACCATGCGCAATTTTTAGAAAGAGAGCTTTTCTTAATATAACTACTCACTTTCTAGCTTCGTTACAAAAATTCATTAATAGGACTGCATATTTATGGTTGTATTATTTGTCTACCTGCTGGTAATAACGATATGCATTGGTTAAATAGTATTTGCTTCACTACTATATATATTTTTCATATTTTCACGAAAATGAATTACGGCATGTCAGAAAACAACCTTGACCTTGCAGCATTTTTTCAAATTCCACAGAGAGATTGTCACATGTTTCTGACCTACATTATTAAATATTTAGGCTAAATCTCCTATCACATAATATTTAAGCTTTGTTTTCATTATATTATATATTTTCCTGAATCTATTTGCCCAATTATTTATGAATACAGACAGTTTAATGAAGTGGTATATCATATATGCAGCGATGTCCGCCATTACAAGTTCATTTGAGGTTTCAAACTGATTTTATAAAGAAAATATGCAAATATGGCTGTTAAAATCTCCCTTTTTTTAAAAAATAATAAATTAGAACACACTTTTCACCGATCATATCTTTTAAAAGCAAATTACTATTTTCATCATAGTACAGTAGGCCCAACTTCCTAAAATCGAGCAGTGATATCTTGCTCCGGAAAGGGTTAATGGTCAGTTAGCTAAGAAAACATGCATGTGAATGTGCAAGAGTTTCTTTGTCACCGTAAGCTGATTGGTATGAATACCACGTAAATACGTTTTGCCTTGGGTTACAACAGTGCCAGAACTTCCTGGCTACAGTGAGGGGGCATCTCAAAAGTCATAATCAACAGCCATTTTACGTTTGAAAAATCAAAGGGCGAAGTCGTTTTCGCTTTCTTAACAGAAGAAGGCGAAGTTTATATTTTTCAGGCGACTTTTTCGTCCACTTCGCCTGGTAGTGTGACCCCTGCTAACTCTTACAAAATTAATCTGACTTAAATCTCCTTGCCAAATGTCTACCAAGTTTGATTGGTATAGCATCTATTGTTGTCTGGAAGGAGTAGGAGACACTTAATGATGCCTTTATATCCATATTTAGTACAAAACCACACCTCTTGCAAAATTAGTTGGGAGCTGAATACCTTTGTCATATGCATACCTCCATTTTGTGGTTAACATGCCAACCAAGTTTAGTGGAGAAAGCATTTGTTGTCTGATAGGAGGTGACACGTGTGTCAGACTTGATTTATACTAGAGACATTTCTAACCTTGTATCCATCCTTGTCTGCAGCTGTTGGCAAAACCGAACAGAGCATCCGGTCTTCTTTCAGGTTGATGACTGGGTGTTTTGACTGAAACAGGTCCATGAATGTCTAATTATGATTCACGGACAATAAATAATTGGCACCATTGGTCTGATGGCAGTTATTAAAAATAAAGTTCACGGTGATTAGAATGGATGGGACACTTCTTGCACATGCCATGCTGTTTATTGTTCACTGCTGTGCATGTCCATTTTACAAGCAAATGAGCCAATAAAACCAAGTATTCTGATTGGTACTTTGGTATGGTTTAAAGTATTACAAATAGTCATCGTTGCAGACAGGGCTGGTGACTCGGCAAAAATTTTTTTTTAAGCAAAAAAAACCCGTTAGGTTCGGAGGCTAAACACTAGGGGCAATCAGGTAACCTGAACCACTCATATAATTTTTTTGTTTTTTTGGCCGAAAGCCATGTAATAATGTTAAGTGAGGTCATCTGTAATGTATATTCCAACAAGGCCATGTGATAATATTGCACTCAATACATTAATTATGGTATATAGTGATGTGAAGATGAGAATATTGCTGTATATTTGGTATTTTGCATTGGTGTAAAATTGTGTGATTTTGTTCAAAGTAGATTTAAATTTTGTATTTTAGCTTTTATTGCAGATCTAGAGATGCTGTTTATTTTCTTGATCTATCTCCGAAGTGTTTCCACTAAAGAAACATGATGATATATGCTACAATATAATATAAAATACCCAATTTAAATTTTTTATTTTTATTTTTTAAAATATAGGGTCTTCTGCTGCTAGGTATCTTCCTAAACATCTGGCAGAAGTCGTTTATCCTTCGAAGAGAACTGTTTCACATTCCCCTGAACCAGTTCACAGTAATGGAGAGGAACCATTTAATGACTTAGATTTTGAGGAGTCAATTTACCATAAAGTTGATAAACAACCTATTCCGCAACCAACTGCAGATGAACAGGAAAAATTATCTCCCTCTGGCTCAGGGGATACAACTCAGCAAACAGCTGAGGATCGTGAGATACAAAAAGATAAGTCTCCAGTGAGATTGAAAGAGATCAGAATTGAATCAGAATTTGAAGACTTGCATAAATCAGACGAGATTCAGACTGAGTCTTTGCCATCTAAACCCGTGGTTATTGAAGCAAGCTCGGGAAATCCAATTGACACTAATACACCTGATGAGAAAGATGTGCAGGTGGATCAGCCATCTGAATCAAGGACAAGTACAGAATTTGAGTCTGCTTCTAAGTCTGAACAAAAGGAAAAAATAAAAAGTGAGTCAGACAGAGGTGGCACTGAGTCATTTGAACAGACTACAAGTGAAACCAGGGAGCAGAACTTAAGTAAACCAGATAAAACAAGTGACTCCTTGGGAGAGGAAGAGGTGGAAGCAACACAGGGTAAAGAGTCAGAGGAAGAGAAAAAGAAGAAACCAAGAAGGAAGGACTATGAGAAACACTCCATCACCAGCAAGGCTGACTACAAAATCCGCAAAAAACTAGACACTGCAGACACATTATTTGAACAGGTAATTTAATGGTACATATTGTGCATATTATGCATCAAACTTCAAGACATCATTTGTTGGTGCAAAACCAACTGGCAGGTCGGGATCCACTTATGATTTAGATTGCACAGAAAAGTGCAGATCTGAGTCATTGTTATTTGCATTTAGATTAGAGATGTCAAAATTTTGGGAAATTTCTACTGGGTACCCATCAGTCCTAACAATCGGTTACCTGGGTACCTGATCAAAATGAATTTGTATTAAATTTGAACTGGAACAGCTTTGTTGTAGGTTCTCACATGCCAGCCCCCAAGAGAAGTATAAGCATAAATACGCAGTATTACTAATATAAGTGGCAAAAAAGAGTAATCTGAGCATAAAAAGAGCAATATATATATATATATATATATATATATATATATATATATATACATAACATGCCATGATTACAGAAAACAATGAAAAACGTACATTTATCTTTGCTACTTGCCTGGATCTGCAGTTAAAATTTTTGTCACAAATTGGCTAAATTCATGTGGATTAGTAGTTAGTACAAGAGTACAGACACAAAAGAAATTAATAAATGTTTTATGCATAACTCACTTTAACTAGTATACATGTCTGCAGTAACTTTTGCAAATAGTCGTAAAGTCCACAAATGATGATTGTTGTATTTTCCTGGACCTGCCATGGTTCATCCCTTAATGATGGTCTGGTGCAACATGTTTCTAAGTTTACAAAATCCTTCTCCTCTAACATTTTTCAGTCATATAACATTCATCAGTCACATCAATACAGCCCGGGTGTTTTTGTTTCTTTTTTAATGATATCTGGTGCCATTTATTTTCAGTATAGACTGGTCCACTACATATGTAGTATCAAAATAGAATGAATCTATGACAAGTGGTTTCACATTCAAGAAACCTGTTTATTTTCTTGGAACATATTCATGGAAAACTCGTGCAAAAATTACCACATTTGCACACTTGGTGAAATTTTAATAGATTTTGTTTTCATTGTTATTAAATAACTAAGCTTTCTTTCCTTATATTTAAATATTTTAGTGAAAAATTTAATTCTGTATAGTTGTCCATTTCATTCATTTTTTTTCCTAACATGTTATAAGAAGTGCATGTTATGGTAACCAAGTTTTTGTGTTGCTTTTACTGTGACAAAAATATCTACCTTGGGTTTCCTGCTAGTAAAAAAGGTTCAGTAAACAAATGTGAGCAGTGGCCCTGACTTGAACAGCTAACACTCGTTCCAGGGCAATACACTTGAGGCAAAAATGGCATTTGTTAAACTGGACATTTCTTTCTTGCTTTGAATTGTAGTACATGTTTAAATTTTATTTCGTCAAATATTTCTTAGTCTGTACTTACTGTTGATGAAAGGTATTAACCCAGGTTAATGTCATCAAAATCTCAAAACAAGTGTGTTTAAGTCATGAGAAAAATGATGCACAAACCATGGACAGGCACGAAGTTGGGATGGTCTAGCTTGAAATATCAGTGTTGATTCATAAATAGGTCACCAGAGAAAGGAGAGAAGTGTCCTTCCTTGTATTATTATATAGTACATGTGTAACAAGTAAATTGTAAGCAACCATAATAGCCCCTGTACTGATGAAGAAATGTGCACATGACATGAGCCTTGAATTGTAAAAGTTATATTCTGTGTCTCGATCTGAACTTGGAAAACTTTTTCTTTTTAATGGGTACTCGGTTGTTCCTTTTATTACCTGGGTTATTATCAACGGGCAAGTGCCCAGGTACCTGTTGGCATCTTTAATTTGGATGCACTGTATATTTAGGACTGTTCTAATAAAACATACCTGGGACACAGGGAAGGCACTATTAATGTGAGGTACTCACCCACAGATTTAGAATTTTCTTATAATTTTAATATGAACTCCGCAAAATCCAAGTACCCTGTCATATATTTTTAAAAAACCGCCTTCCCTGGGTACCATGTATGTTTTAATGGTTTAGCCGTTAGGTAAGAATTGTGATAATCTGAAATATTTGAACTGTATTTGAATTCTTAGTGATCATTTTTGTCATATAAAAGTCTTTATGCCATTGCCCGGTCTATGGATAGGGCATATAGGGTTGCCCATATCTGCCCTACCTGTCCAATACAATACTGAAATTTGTTGTGGATTTTGGTATTTCTGTATAAACATTCACAATTTGACATCCAGCTGTGCTAAAGTTTATTCCATGAATTCTTTCTTGACATTTTTTGAAATTTATCAGGGACCATATAGCCATTATTGTGCTGATTTGCTATTTAACACTAATAAAGATGCCAACAGGTGTCCGGGTACTTGGGTACCCGCCCATTAATGATAACCCAGGTAATAAAATGAACAACTGGGTACCCATTAAAAATAAAGTATTCCAAGTTTAGATCAGAATAACGATCAGTTTGAGGCTCGGATCGTGTAAGCATTTCTTCATCATCACAGGGGCTTGTATGGCTGCTTACAATTTACTTGTCATACATGCACTATATAATAATACAAGGGAAGACACTTCTCTCCTTTCTCATGCAACCTATTTAAGAATCAACGCTGATATTTAAAGCTAGACCGTCCTAATTTTGTGCCTATCCATGGTTCATGCGCCATTTTTATTGTGACTTAAACAAACTTATTTTGAGATCCTGATGACATTGACTAGGTCAGTACCTTTCATCGACAGTGACAGTATGTACTGATCAAGAAATATTCGATGAAATAAATAAATGTCCGGTTTAACTAATGCCATTTTTGCCTCATGTTTGTGGCCTTGGAGCAAGTATTATGAGTTCAAGTCAGGGCCACTGTTCACATATTTGTTTACTGGACTATTTTTTTTAGTGGGAAACCTGACAGATATTTTTGTTATGGCAAAGGCAACACAAAATTTGGTTACCATAACATGCACTTCTTATACCATGTTAGAAAAAAATGAATGAAATGGACAACTATACAGAATGAAATATTTCACAAAAATATTTAAATATAAGGGAAATTTTTGTTATTTAATAACACTGAAAAAAAAATGTCACAAAAATTGACCACATGTTTAAAGCAAAGCAGTTCAGGTTTACATTTAATACAATTTCCCGTTGATCAGGTACCCAGGTAACCAATCATTAGGATTGATGGGTACCTGGTAGAAATTTCTGGAAATTTTGACATCTCTAAACACTAATACATGCACTAATACAGACATGCACCCAAATGTGAACATTGTAGACTGATTTCTGCCTTTCCATAATGTACCATTAGATAAAAGTCTACACTGTATAACATACATCATTGAGAACATTGTAGGTTGAGATCTTTCATTCCATAATTCTAGTAGATAAGGGTCTACACAGTATAACACATACCTCATTGAAAACTTTGTAGGTTGAGATCTGCCATTCCATAAGTCCAGTAGATAAGGGTCTACACTGTATAAGACATACCTCATTGAGAACATTGTATGTTGAGATCTGTCATTCCATAAGTCCAGTAGGTAAAGGTCTACACTGTACACACATACCTCATTGAGTAAACGGGTCAGCATCATGACATATCTAGATAACTGGGTCATATTCCTGCTGTCTCAGCACCATTTGGTTATGGTATGATCTGGGGAAGGGAGCTGTCGTTCATCTAGTAATGGTTAGCCAATCATATTCTGTATGTGGGGAAAGGGTGTGGGATTACGATATGTGTATATCGAAGAGATACATGATATAGTGGGGAGAACAGAAGAATAAAGAAGGCACAAGGGCACAAAGCAGAAAGAAAGGAAAGCAGAAACAGAGGGCAGAGAAAGAAAAAGGGGCAGTAGAGATAAGCTGTTGTTGGAAATAAGAATCTGACAGAGATATACAAGATGGGGAGTTAAGAGAAGGGATACCTAATAGACATAATGGAGTGATAGATATTCTGAGTGGACAAATATAGTGAGAAACAATGTAGATAATCATTAGTGTAGAATTTGGAGAGGTGGACAGAACTAGTGTGTATGACTTAGTGTTTTAATTAGTATACCACTGGTCCCCGCCTCACCCTAAAGTCCACAGAAAGACTCAATAGGTCAGACAGACCGCACCTAACGGGTCAGAGTTCTGCTTGAAAAGAAATTCATAATGAAATGGGCTTTTCATTTGAACAATTTTTATGATGTCCAGTTATTCTTAAATAAAAATGGTGATGATCATTTAGACCACCATATTAGTCATCCTCCTGAATGTTAAGTCATATTTTTAAATATTATCTATGTCTGTTTGTCTCCAAATGAATAGGTATATCATTTTGTGATTTTCAACAAAGGAATTCTTACCATACCTGGTTGGCTTAAACAAAAAATGGTGCCAGTCATACATCCAATATGGCTGCCATGACTCTTCATAATCTTAACAATACTCCCATATTGATTTTGTAATCTGAGGACTAGGAGGTACTATATGTACGTTGAGAATGTAAATGAAGAATTCTTCAGAATTTCCTCGTAGGTAAACTAAGGATTGTTTTAGGTCAGCTGAGGATATTATGGCAGTATTCTCTTGTTTCCTGTTTGATGTTTAGTGTAAAATTGACCGGTGATCAATGGTAAATAAAAAAGATATTGAAAAAATCTCAATTAAAAAAAATATGAGAAGTTGAGTGAAACCAGAAAGTAAAGATTATATATTTAATTATCACTGGCATTGGATATAATAGTATATGCTATCTATCTTACAAGCCTAGCCTAAGCCCTCGCTCAGTGTGTTTCCTATTGCACTAGTTGAAAAATTAAGGTAGGTGGGTAGGCTTTCATATATATATATATATATATTATAGTGATTAGTACAGTGTGACCCTGCTATAGCATGTTCTGTTATAACACGAATTTGGATATAACACAGTCGTAGTGTGGCTCCCGAAATTTCATATACAACTGTACATGTATTTTTCTTGTACACAAAAAAAAATTTCTTAAAAGTACGAAAACAACGTAAAAAGTTTATTATCATTTTGGGGAAGAGATCGCGTATGAATAATACAAGACGATTGTTGCATGGCTCCTGAAATTTTATATGTATTTTTCTCTTACACGAAAGTAATTTTTTCTTCTTAAAAGTATGAAAAATAACGTGTAAAAAGTTTATTCAGCGATCGTGCAGGGCTTCTCCAATGTTGCAAATTGCATTTTATTTTCCTTATTGGCGGCAAAGTATGCCATCTGGCGATTTTTTTCTTTTATTGGCGACATTGTTGGCTATTTAAACATGTATATACAACCATTGGTTTGGAGTGGAGAAATTCAGAGGCCTTATGAAAGGAAGCCGCAAACTTGATCCAAAATGCACTGAAATGTATCTGCTTTTACATAAACAAATGCTTTGTCCATATCTTAACATTGCATTGTTATATCATAATCCACTTATGTTGACATCTAGCATGAATGCTATATGTTGTGAAATATCCGGGTTTTTTTTACGTTTCTGGTAGTGGAGATCAACCGGATTAGGCATTATCTCAATCTATCTTTCGTCGGATTTTCGGCCGCTCACTAGTAATTAATATATTTACACAGACTGACATTTATATTTGGGTGGTAAGTAAAATTCCTCTTCTTTTCACTCAGAATTAAATCCTTCAGAACACCCACATTTTCTGTAGTAATCCTAGAACAACTGCGTCTTTCGACCGTTGACCCTTTTTAAAAATTTCTGATGCATGCGTGCAAGGCAGCATCACTTCACTACCACAAATGTAAAAAACCAAAAACAACAACCCCCCCAAGATCTTACTTGTTGCACTATTCAGTAGGCAGGGAGGTACTGTATCTACAGTCAATCAAACGACAGCCAATTCCTTTATTAAAAATGTACCCAGATAAAATAGTTTGGTGAAATTTCTAAGAAAACAGATTACCTTTGAAGCACAGATTGTTATGAAAACATACTAAGCAAAGGGAAAACAAATCAGTCTCAATCCTGCAGTACAATTATTTGATGTTGCTGCCACAATAAGAAAAGGGCATTTGTTTGGTTCTCCAAAGCTGTCCTTTAGCAGTGACTTCAATAACGCATGCACCCTTCATTAAAAAAAAGCCGATTACAATCTTCAATTTATAAAAAAAGAACCTTTCTTCAAAGGAAGTCAGTACCAAACTTAAATAAAAGCAATGGAATCTGATGGGTTGTTTCATTTTCCAACATGACTGGCACACGTTTACTGTGGCATGAAAGTTTCCTTTTTGCAGGAAAAAAGTTCATGCTTATGAATGCTACCAACGGCAGCTAAAAATGCAAACTAACTTTTACCAACATGGGAAGTACTGAAAAATAAATGTGCTTCATAATTTGTTACATGATTGTGCTATTTTTTCTCCACTGAATTCAGATCGATATGACCTGTTACAAAATTACTGAATGTTTTAAGTCGGTGTGTGTGCATATTTTCGATGGAATTCAATGTATATGATGAGATTCGCGGGTGAGTACACGGTGTTGATACTCTATTCATGCTATATATTAGACATGTACATATAAACAGTATACACATACATGTACCAATGCATGGTTCTCTGAATGATGCAAAATATTATATAGGCCTTCTCTTTTTTCACTACAGGTGTATGTCTCATTTAATATGCATCGATTTAAGATGGTAACTGTGCCAATGAAGCACATATTTTTGTGCCCACATTTATTACTTATCCCCTCCCCATTTTTTGGGGTGCATGCATCATTTTCTTCAGCTAACTGACCTGGTTGCTTATAACACAGTTTGGTCTATAACACGGTCGGGTTCTATGGCTCCCAACTACTGTGTTATAGCAGGGTCACACTATATATATATATAATGTACTAAGCACTTCAAGTACTGGTCTAAGCTGGCTGAATTAGAAATAAGATTGAGATTTTTAAAATTTTTAACTATTATTTTAATCGTTTTTTAAATGATGAAGGGGAGTACTAGGGTCAGCACCAAAAACAGAGATGGTCCACTGACCTGAAAAACACTTCTTATTCAGCCTAACTGCAAAACAACAGAGACACTCATTTGCTGGCTCATTATGCAATAGCAGGTCTGGGTCTATTCAGTTTGCCTTTGGACTTAACTTATAAATGAATATATACGGTAGTGTATGGGAATATTGTTACATGAATTTCAAGTCTATAAAAAAATGCAACATGAAAACAGGTATTTATCAGCTGAAAAAGATTTCTGATTTGAAGTAATTATTTCATTCTTAATGTCAGAAGACAAAATTGAATACACAGATTAAATTTCACTTAGTTGACATAACGCTAAAGCATGCTCTCAACCATTGGCACCATTTGATGACATTAGAATGTTGCATCATCTGCACCATTTGATGACATTAGAATGTTGCATCATCAGCATCCAGTA
This sequence comes from Megalonaias nervosa, assembly GCA_016617855.1. Classification (NCBI taxonomy): domain Eukaryota; kingdom Metazoa; phylum Mollusca; class Bivalvia; order Unionida; family Unionidae; genus Megalonaias; species Megalonaias nervosa. The sequence continues at coordinate 10,566 of JAECUM010000554.1, forward strand.
TAGACTTTAATTATAGGGCAAAGTCATTTGTCTCCCCTGCCAGAAGAAAGTGAAATTATGGGAAAATAGGGAAAAGTGAGTGAAGAGAGGTAAATGTTTAGAATATTTTGAGAGAAATAAATTAAAATAAATATAAATACAAATACCAATATTCTTTGAACTTTATGAAACTATTTTTTGGTTTCAAAGCAAATTTTTTGTTGAGCTTGTTTTTGAAAGAGATGGCAACTTTGAAAATAGGTTACTACCAAAGTTGGTAACATATATTGATATAAATATCCTCTCTTATGTTCACATGATCAGATATGAAATAAACTTGTTTCCAATCATTAGGAGTCTGTCTAGGAATCTGACAGCAGAGTAATAACATTCCATAGATTGGGTTATAAATATCCATAACTGTACCTGTTTTTAAACTTGATGTGTGAATTTTAGTTCAAATCTTGTAAAATTAAAATATAATAATTGCAGACATGTACATGTATTACAATTAAACTAATTGATAAAACAATAAGTAAAACAGTGTTAAAAATGAACAGAATGAAGACAGAAGGGTTGATAATGTGTTCAGTATATGAGTTTACAATGGCCATAGAGTTCAGGATAGAGTAGCTTAAGAAAAGGTAAAGTCATCTTCTCTTTTCTGTGTATTTGGAGAAAATTACTGGTGTTTGGGCAACTTTCATCTAAATTGCCTTCAGGCATGGGTTCAGGTCATGCAGATTGTTACTGTTGATGACACAAGCAGGTCTCCAAAAGTGGTATGATTGTGCAAAAATGAATAGTTGTTTTCGTCAGTGCATTGTATGTGGAGACAGAATGGGATCATGTTAGAATGAATATAGCCGTATGATTTCCTAGGTGTTAATAGAGATAAACATTCCTATTGTTTGTTAATATTGGCAGGGTGAACTGGATGAGGCTCAAAAACATTATGAACGTATCCTTGCCAAATATCCTGACAGCCCACGAGCAGTGTATGGCAAGGCAGAGACACTGAATAAGCTGGCTGAGCTGCGACAAAGCAACCCTGTGTTAGAGGAGAGCATTGAGACAATGAGTCGGGTGCTTCAGCTTCCTGATACTCCAGATGAACTCTTCATCGCCGCTGGTCGTAAACTTGCAGATCGACAGCAGTTTAGGGGTATTACCACTTTCTTTGATGCTTTTTGTCTCATCTTGCATTTTGGTCTCACTAGTGTTTCCAGATATATTGATATACAATATGGATGACCTTTCTGGTAAAAATGCTTGAAATTTTTACGTCACTAATATCTTACCTGCTGTGATTGCAATTCAACAAGGCCATTGGAAAAATACCTACTCAAGTGGTTTTGCCTAAATCATTTTTGGTCGGGATTTCCTTTTTATCTCCACTTTGTCAAAGAAAAGTTGATTTTTAATAAAAGATTCAGAAACCAACACAACTACTTTTTATCTCTTTATTACTCATAATACCTAAAAAAACATACAGCTTTTGGCCCAATCTATCCAGATTACAACAATAAAGTAATCAATTAACAACTTGTGTATACACGCTAACCTCAAGTGACCACACATCATTGCAGTGGTTGCAGCAATTGCTAGAACAGATCTGGTATCCACTAGACTGGTTCTAGCTGGTTTCCGGCACATAAATATGCAAAACAGTATTTTGGAATCACATGCATGTTAAAGCCATCTGAACACTAATTATAGTAACCCAGGCAATCTGTTCCTCATTCATAAATCATGTACTTCGCATTGAACACAAATTTTGCATCTTTCAATAGAAGCATGATAAGTAGACATCTTTAAGGTAAGGGGCATACAAGGGGATAAATGATAATTTACTAGTCTTGCAACATGTTACATCTTGAAAAGATATTTCCACATTTCATCAGTGCATCAAAGTTTTCTCAGCAAATTAGATTTTCTTTCAACAAGTCTGACTGGCACCTCACTCAGAAATCAGAGGGCTCTGGGTGTCGAGCTATCAGATTTTTTTTAGCACTAGTTATATCCTGTAATGATTATTAAAACTTTATTATGAATTTTAGTATTTTTACTATTTCATGCAGTGACTGAAGAAACATGGTTGTGCCCATTTCTTTATTATTTTTGGTTCATCTTTTTTTGTTTTCATTAGCCTGATGGACTAGCTTCAAGTAAAATTTGACTAGTTTCCTAACAAGTATAGTAGCTGTTGATGATTAGATTAGCATTGATCAACCCATGCTTTGGAGTTGTTGGAGATTAACTTAATGCATACTTTTATATCATCACTAAAAGGTGTCTCATGTATCATATCGGCGTCCTGTCTTCAAAGTCACAGGTCAGTAGTTTCTTCCTTTGGGTCAAGGTCACTGGTCAGTATTTTAGGTTATAGTAACATTCTTACTTTATCTCAATAACTCATGATATATGTTACACTTGCATATTGTCACAAAAAGAAATCAGTATTAAGTCCGTATTAGATTTGCATTTCTGTATCTGGTGGAATTACAGATTTCAGAGTCATTGTTTTATCCTCAATGTCAAGGTCACTGGTAATTCTTGCAACTTTTCTCAGATTTTACTCTAATACCCTTAGAGTCACTAAATTTGGTTTACTCACCATGCTCTGTCATAAAGGTGAAGGTTAGATTTAATCATTGTATACTTTTTTTTTTACTTATCATGGTCACAATAATTCGCTGAATTTGTTTGTCAGGTTGGGGTGGCAAGGCTCTGGGGACATGGAAACAGCTAATCCAGCGTTTCCCAGACAAACTGGAATTCCAGAATCAACTGGGAGTCAGCTATCTCATGATTGGACAGAATGAGAAAGCCAGGAATGCCTTTAAGACAGTAAGTTTTAAATTTAAAATGTAATTTTTCATTTCAAATGGATTATACTCTTGACATTTCATGTATTTGATGTAGAGGATATGGAATAATGTGGGGCGATCTCATACTGTAATGTCAGTTTGTTTTTGGGCACTGTACATCGTCAAATCATTTCGCCTAGATAAATTTTTTGTATCTTGTGCACATTTTCTTAGTGGGTCATCTACTGACAGCATATTCCCTGCATTGGTACCAGTCCCAGACTAATATGTACCACGTGGATGTGCTGAGTTTGGATGAAGATATCTTAGCAGTGAATAGGTCTGTCCCTCTGAGACAGGCTTTTGACATGTAAGCAAATGATGATTAATAGTGACTTCGTCATTACTTGACCTGACTTTCTTGTCTGCTTTCTGCGGACTTGATAAAAAGACAAGTGATCATGTATGGGAGTCAGCATGCCATTTAGCCAAGCTTAACTTGAACTGCATTTTTCAGAGTACCCCTACTTTCTCTTCCTTTTGGCTCACCACGTTTGTTTGGAGGTCACATTGAGAAGATCTGGAAGTAAGCAGTTAAGTAAGTAAGTAAGTAAGTAAGTAAGGAAGTAAGGAGTTACTACTTCAGCTTGCTGCATCAGGGACCATACTGGAGAAGGCATGATCATCAGCAAAAAGGATAGCAGAAGATGGCCTCAACAGCAGCAGTCATTGTGTATTCAAGCTAAATTTAGATTGCCACTGGCAGACAGGCAGGAGGGTTAGATAAAAACCTAGGCACTTAATATCAATGTATGGAAAGTTAAGACCATTCTTTTTACTTTCCACACTTGGATCAGATGCACAAAGACAGTTTTGATAATGTTGGACAATTTGATAGTGGTGTATAACTTCATCAAACAAGTATGATGAAATCTCTGGAAATGTATTAAGATACGTGAGTTCTTCTGCTCGTGTGCCTAATCTCATATCTGCATACAAATCCACTACATTCCAGGCAGGCATAATGTTGTGGCTGATTCATTTTGAGGAGAAGTCAACTGCTTCATATAGAGCTGTCTCTTGATAATCTTGTCTTTTATCTAGTTTGTACCAAGTTTTAGCATCCAGTGATGAACCTCTTTGTGACAGTGAACTGAAAACTGCCTACCTTTATGACTCTCCATTCCTGGACCCAGCAACCTAGGTAGAAAATACCCTGTTGATCTGGGACGATACTTGGACCGATGCCTTCCCTGGGCAGTCCTGATGCAAAAGACATTTCAAGTGTAAGGACAGACAAATTATGATATCACTTTTTCTATGGGACATATTCTGTCTTAGCATTATATATGATCTTAGATTGATGTTCCCAGGAAGGCTTTGGTGACCCCACATTACTTATTCAGCTGAGGTTATTTGTCTTCCATCCATGGCCAGATCTGCTTCTTCATGCTGGTCCATTGTTAGTTGAACCATGCTTGAAATATGTTTCATCACTTGAGTTAACGAGAGGATCTTGATGAGAAGTCACTCTAATATGGAGGTAAATGAGAGGAAGTGGTTTGTTTTCATCAGCTGGTGTCTGGACAGTGTCTTCAACTCCTTCCAAGCTTCATTTCCTCTGTTGGAGCCTTGAGTAGCTGAGTGGCCCAAAGTGCTTGCCTCTACCAATCACTACCATCTCATCTCTGTCCATGTAGGTTCTAGTCTTGAGCTTGGCAAATGTGAGTGTGTGAGAAAGCTTACCAGTGGCTTCTCTGGGTCAATGGTTCTTACTGGAGTTTTCCCATATTCTCTCTCCATCAGTTACACTGGCTGCCATGGATAGCCTAATGTGTGCTAAAACAATGGTGTTAAAATCACCACAACAGTTAACAACATTTCCTCATTTGGCTAGCTTTTTCCTTTTCCTCTGTGAGGAGAGGTTGCTGCTATCAGTTTCATTCCAAGTTTTTTTTTATGCACTCAGACATTATGGGGGAGTACATATTGATTACAGTAAAGACATTTCAACCTTTTATCAAATTTATTGACTTATTGTGCCCCAGTTTGATTCCTTTTCTTTGGCTCACTCAAGCTGTTATCTTACATGACTTGGTTCCTGATAGCTTTAGCACCAGCATGTATGTTGATGCAAGCTGGCTTGGTAGTCATCTACAGATAATAAAGCAAAATAGATTATGTCCTCTCTGTTGAATTCAGTCTTTTGAGAGATAGGCTGTAGGATCCAGTCTGCATACCCAGATGCTGTCAGTGGCAGAATGCAATTGACATACCCAGGTGCTATCTGTGGCAGGATCCAGACTGCTTACCCAGGTGCTATCTGTGGCAGGATTAGTTGGTTTAACAAAGTGCTATCTGTGGTGGGATCCAGTCTGCTTACCCAGGTGGTATCTCTGGCAGGATCCAGTCTGCTTACTTAGGTGCTTTATCTGGCAGGATCAAGTCTGCTTACCCAGGTGTTGTCTGTGGCAGGATCCAGTCAGCTTACCCAGATGTTGTCTGTGGCAGGATCCATTCTACATATTCAGGTCCTACCTCAGGCATAATCTAGTCTGCATACTCAGGTGCTATCTGTGGCAGTATCCATTCTGCATACCCAGATTCTATCTGTGGCAGGATTTTGTCACCTTACCCAGGTGTGATCTGTAGAAGGATCCAGTCTGCATGTCCAGATGCTATCTGTGGCAGGATCCAGTCTGCATACCCAGGTGCTTTCTGTTGCAGGATCCAGTCTGCATACCAGATGCTATCTGTGGCACACACAATATCCGCTGCACCCATCAATGACTTTTTTTCAGCTTGTTGAGATTGGAAAGAAAGATAAAATCTCACAAATGCTGGCCTCTTGCTCATGGACTATTCATTTGATCAGTTTATTCTGAGCTATCAGAATCAAATATGCCTCAGGAAAATTTCAGTTCATAACATTATATTGATTTTGATGGTCACACATTTAATTGTAATGTTTCCATGGAGACAGTGACATTGAGAATTCAGATGCTTAGCAACTTAAATCTGTTTTCTCCATCTTCTATCTATGCAGTATGGTATTATATAGGCAAGAGTTGAATCTTGTCAGGTCTTTGGTTGCTGCACAAATGACTGCAAGGCACTGCTCATGATAGCATAACCTAATTTCCAGGAATGTGGTTTATAGTTCTTACTGGATTTGCCATTAAAATTTTTGTCGATAAAGCAGATATATGCTGGGATGGTGTATCTTGCATGATATTAAGTTTATACATTTCAAGTTAGTTTACCTTCATATTAAGAAAAAGTTAACCCTTTTTATTCAAAGGTACAGTTAGAGGCTGGTGATAGTAGGGGTTAGATGCTTTTCTGTTTCCTTCTTCTGTAACCTGTTCATTATGTTCAGATCAGGTAATTTATTTTATAGAGAAAAGAAATTGTTTAATAAATTGTTGTTTTACCAGGAATACTTCATGACCAAATTACTGTCAGTCCTTCCCATGATTCCAAATAATGCAAGCATCCTGTTGGTTTTGCTCAAGCTTTAACTGGTAAACATCAGGTAGATTGGTGGCATCTCAGTGAGGTAAAATGTGGCAGGTAATTTGTAAGAGTTACTTCCCTTGATCAATATATAATATAGATTTGGGACATATTGTAGTTTATTTTATAATGTTGATGTCATGAGGTAAATTTTAACAGAAATATAATTAATGAATGTGTTTCCCTTTTCTTATATTTTATTTGAAAGTTGTTATAAAAAAATTAAATAATTAATAAAATATTTTGAAGGATAATTTCATGCTTTTCTTCACAAGTTTAAAAATATTTGAAAATACTTGTTTGTGAAGCAGCATCAGAGATTAAAATGGTTGGCATCATGCATCAGTCAGCGTCATCTATATGTTATGAATAGAGTGTAGAAGCAATGCAGTAAATGTCTGAAATATTGTTTTGCCGGAGCAAATGAAGTATTGTTTAAACAAATCATCCTTCATATAAATTGTGTAACTAAGCCCAGTGTTACAAAGGAGGCTTCACTTGTTATAATCATATTGTCTGTGGATGAATGTACTTTCACTTATCAAAAGAAGCAGCCATTGGAATGTTTGCAAGGATGGTTTTAAATTATTAGAATTGGAATTTGAGATTTGAGACATGCTCAATGGAATGTTACGGCTTTCTACATGAACATCCCATGCATGTTGATATCATTCTTGAAAATTATTCTCTAGGTGTTAGAGAAGACCCCCAGTGATGGTTTTGCTCAAGTTCACCTTGGATTTATTATTAAGACGACAGACAACAACCCCCAAGCAGCTATTCCCCTCCTGAGGGCAGGAATTGAGAGCGGGGCACCAGGAACAATTGATGGAAGATTCTTTTTCCAGCTTGGGGATGCACTGCAGAGGACAAATCAGTCAGATGAGGTAGGCATATCAAAAGATGGTATGGAGTGCAATCAGAATTTGGTTTCTTTTATTAAGCTCTAATGACTGTAGTTTACACAATGAAACTTTATGATTCGATATTCTAAGTTATAAAATGTCATAATGTTGAGTATTGGTTTTACTCACAGTTGAGACATTTTATGCATGTGAAGCCAGCCTCTGCTTGCATAAGACTCAAGTTAGGACATCTTATGTGTATGGGATTTAGTAAGCAAATAATTTGCATTTTTGATACTTTACATATCAAATTTAGGAACCAAATAAGTAGGATTTTGACATGCTGTATGTGCATGTAATTCAGTAACCAAACAAATAACATTTTCAGATGTTTTATTTGTCTGGAATTTAGCATTTTGTGATGCGTTATGTGGCTGGAATTTTTACCTAACAATCAGCACCTTGAGATGCTTCATTTGTCTGGGATTTCATACCTGCAAACCATTACACCATTCTTCACCCAATTACAACATGCATTGACATGAAAAATAGATTATGGTTTTTGGTACATTAGAAATATAAAAAAGGAACAATAAAAAGTTGTGTTTGCCATTTTTATATAATATCTTTAAGATGTGGGTATTAGTAACCAAACAAATGAGCATTTTAAGATGCCTTATAATGCATGTTTTATTTAAAGAAAGAGGTGAGGGCTGTTCCAGTAAAACATATATCCCCCCTGGGGACAGCAGTTCAAAAAAGCTTCTGTAGGAGGTTGTGTTTCAAACTATTTTGATTCTGACAGTGGAAGGCTGATTAGGAAAATCACTTCTGTAGTGGGTTGTATTAACAAAATGAGAAATCGTTGGTGGGGTTGTCAGAATAAAAACAAATATATATTTAAAATCGCATCTAACCCCCTCCTAGCAGTCTAATGTGAATAAAACATTGGGTCAGAAAATGATGCCAGTACACGCGACTCGTGAGTGCACCTATAATTTGTACAAATTTGCGTACTTTTTAAACAGTGATACGCGTTCCGCAAATTACGTCAACGTTGCGGATATAAAATGTGCTTTGTGCAGTATGCAATTTTTATTCAACTTTTAACTTTAAAAGTGCATTTTGCAATGTAATTCGCACTGCCAGTAGCAATATCGCAGCATTTGATGCGACATCCAGATTTCAGGAAGGCAAACGTTAAAATAGCTGGCTACTTCGGTTCGACATGAATGGCTGTTAAGCTAAATTTGATTGGTTCATTGGGCCCTGGAACAAGCATTTTATGGTAGTTTTAACCTTACTTTCATCGTGGAAGTTTTACAAATGCGTGTTTCAAATAAGGGCCACACAGGAAATCAAAATGGCTGAATCACAACAGAGTTTGTCGTCAGACATTTTCAGTCGGCAAATACTGGCTGGTGATAGCTATGATGACAATGAATTTCATGTATATCAGTCTGTTAGACATTGGGAAAATGTCACTGGAAATACCAGTGTGTGATTTTGAGCCCAAAATTGATGTTGAGTGCGAGACCAATGTACGTGTTGGATGGACAGGATGCCGTTATATTTATTTCAAGATACCCATGTCTGAACAAGCAGACTATAGGAATGTTGGATTTAAAACCCTAATACAGCATTATGGAAGAGAAAAAAATCTGGCATAAGAAGCAGCAAAGCACTGATTCAAGGAAGTAAATCTTTGGCAGAGTTCATGTTAGTGAAAACTTTTCTTTTTGGAACAGAGATATCAAAAAGAGAATACCCATGGGGCCATACCTGTGAGGTGTTGAAAATTGCACAACCATAAAGAAGAGTAACATGTTCAATCTAGTTATGCATATGCATTTCAGACAGCAGGCAATGAAAGGGAGTTCTCAGCACAGAACAATATTCGTACACAGAGGAAGAGGATCATATTAAATTCAGAAACAATCAACAGATTAATGCTCATAGGGAACATAAGAGAATCCCTATACAACATTATTAAGTGTGTGCAGATATCTAGTTGGCAGAACCACTATGGCAACAAAAGAATAACAAGACTAACTTTCATATCATGCAGATGTATTACCAAATGAAGTACATGCTCTCTATGTGCAAAAATTGATTGACATTAAACGTAAGAAACTGACTGAAATGTGCAAACTCTAAGCAAGATGGATAAAATTTGTCCTGTTTGTGTTTGGTTATTCCTATGTATATTTTGAGGATGTTGATATTTTCTGCAGACCTTTTGGCACTTAGTTCCAAGCCATCATGTGGTATTTGTATTACAAATTGGATTACTGTTATCTGTTACACAACATTTTGAAGCAGTGTCATTAACTAATGATGAAATTGATGAAAAATACTTGATGTCATTCTGATATATGGATTCTTTACTACACTACTAATCTGTTCATCCTGATTCTTTTTTACCATCTCCTTTAGTTTTACTGGTACCAATACTTTTAATAAAATTGTAACTTCTATTTTCTTACAATCTAGATATCTGTGATCATATATTATTGTCAAAAGGTAAAATGTGCTTAGTTTTGTTGTAAAATCTAAAACTATTAATTAGCAAGGGACTAAAGTAAAAAGTGGGTCAACTTTATGTGTGCAAAACTTATTACCATATTACAGAGTGTTGTTAGAAACAACAGAATAGTTGTATGAGATGTATTTTGCAAAGTTATAGAACCGGCACTAGTATTGTAACCACATATTCCATTTAAATAATACTATCATTATTTCTGCATATTCCAATCAGTTTTTCCCAAGTGGTATTAGTTTCCTAATCTGATGTTCTTCATTTCTTGTGCAATATTTACACATCAAGAATTCTCAGTATCATTAAAAAAACAATGTAATCTGCACCAAATTGAGTTGTTTGAGAAGAAATTCATTTTTTAACCCAAAATCACTGAAGCTATGAGTTCTGGCATTAAAGTCTCACATTAAATAACATTTAGCTGCCATGATAGTAATTTAGGATGCAACTGTTCTAATTTCACCTTTGGTATATTCAGATTTTGAATGTGTTAGAGGAACATGGCTCCAAAATAAACACATCAGTTTTAGAACCTGTTAATTGACCATGAATCAAGTATATAATCTGAGACCAACTGAATTGTTAGAAAAAGTTTAATTCTTTTGACAACATCGTAATTATCTGTCAAATATGGAGTAAGCCTATGGTCTTTCTGCTATTCCAATCAAGACCCCACCACAACCACGTGACCATGCCCAATGACATCATAGTAATAACCGCTATACAACTAGATATGATATCTCTTTGAGTATTTTGATTTCAGTAGAGCCATAACAGAGTGGAACAGTAAGAAAGAATGACAGATATTTAAGTGTTAGAGAGATATTTAACAATGGCTATTCCTCCTGCCACCACTTCCTCACTGGAGATCACACACACACACACACAACTTGGATTAAATCCTGAAATCCTGGCAGCATCCCTGCAGGGGGGATAACTTGACCATTTTATTTGATTTTATTGGTCTCTGGTTATCCCATGGTATTTCTGTTACTTGAACATTATCTTACAGTGTGTCCAGTCAGCATGGTTGAAAAATGCATACAACTGTTGAGAGTAGTTGAAGGACTCACATTACTACAGATATGAAAGAACGAGAACCATACTATAAATCAGTGAAGATAAAATAGAGTATACAAAGTTTGATTGTCCCTGATTGGTTGATAATGAAAGTAAGCTTTTTGTAAAAAAAAATCTTTTGAGAGCTTGTCCTGCTTGTAACTGAAAAAAGTCAGGGACATTGTTTTATTAACATAATTTCTGTCTCTTTACAGACCTGAGTTTGGAAGACTCATTACTGAAATCAGTACCAGACTCTTTGGTGTAGTATTGAAAGCACACATTTCAAATTTGTGTAGATCCTGAAAATGGTGCAGCTGTTATGGTTTTCTTTTCACAAAAGCTGTCGTCATAGATGTGTCTATACTGATACAAATTTGATCATGAGCACTCGAAATTTTAAGTTATTGAATTTTAATATCATGGTGTTCGCACAGGTTTACAGTGGGAACTGAATTAGTACAGCGAGTCAACTCGTGAGTTTTGTGCAGAAACCTGGAATCCAAGCAGAATACATCCAGAAATGTCGAGGTTTTCTATCTTGGATTTAGTCTCCCCGTTGCATTTCATATTAATATGCATATTCACAAACAATTAGTATAGTAGTAGGAAAAGTAAGTGACAAATTTAGATACATATCATAAACATGACAAACAGTATGTGGGGGGACAAGATCATAAGAACAGGCTGGAATGGAGAAGTATAATAACAACAATGATGAGTAGAAGTGTGCCTCTTTTTTGATGTGTGCAACATTATTTTCTCAGTTTAGTAAGAAATTACATCAAAGGGAAGACAATAAAGGATGTACAGTTAACTAAACCACATGAATTTAGCTACTGAAGTCGATTTTAACCTTCTGGTTATATCTGTTCAGGTCTGTTTCTGTCCATTCTGGTGATTATGTCCACAGAATCAGTATGGTTGGAAAAAAAATTGGCAAATTTAAAGATTGAAAAATCTTTTGGCAGATTATGATTATACACTGTACTTCTGCCTGAGAGATGTGAATAATTTCATTTCATGGTTTGTTGATTCTGGTTGTTGCTCAGTTCAAATGCATCACTGAAAAACACTGATGCATTCTCATACTTTGTTACAAATATTTATTACAGATGCACATTTCCAGATATTGGTGAATATAGCTTGAATAAGTTATAACAGTTCTGGTTGGAACAGTGGACATTGTTGGAGAAACTTTAAGTGAGCTAAAATGTAAACTTTTCGGCAGTGTGTGATGCAGGATTGCTCAAGACTTCTCCATCTCATATGTTCAACACGAAAATTCCATTTGTACCAACTGATGATGACTTTAGGTAACGGTCAGAAAGGCATAATTGACAATATTCAAAGGTCTACAAAAATTACTAGAGTCCAAATTTATAAATTCAAAAAGCTGTGGCAAAAATGATAGACTAGTACCTTTGCTGCTGTTGCCACAGTTGATTAGTTGGTTGATTTAGTTTGGTTTGGTTTGTATTTTTGGGGGGTTTAACAGTATATTAGGTGGAGGAAGAATCCTGAAAGACCACCAACCCAAATTGGTTGATCTGTGATAAAAACTCACTCTGAGAGATGTGCAAGTGATCTGTAAAAGCAAGTACCTTAGTACACTAGAGCATATGGAGCCTCTGTTGATTTGATGTTTATCTCCAACAGCCGAAGTCATTTAGACATGAGATCTCTGGTTTCAGTAGATCATTATGGCCTTTACACCATTTTCAGATGAAGAGAATCTGTATATGGCAGCCAGTTTTACTGCTGAAGAAAATCCAAGTACTTTTGAGACACCAGACACCACTTATGTAGAACCACTGACCTTCCACAAGTAACTGGCAACATTCTCATTTACACATTGGAGGCAAGTAATCACATGATAAGCATCTTGTACCACTCTGCCATGGAAGCCCCTCAGATCTGTATCACAAGACAAGCATCTTATACTCTGCCATGAAAGCCCCTCAGACCATAGGTATAAGTCTTGTATGAAAGACTAGAAGTGGGAGATAGAACCTGTGACAACTGGATTAAAAGTGCAGAATGTTACTGCTAGGCCATCAGTGATGATGATGATGCTGTTGGCAATACAGTTAACTGCAGTGATATTGATTTTATGAGTACTCTGGGAAAAAATGATTCCTTGACTTTCATCCATTTTTAAAAATCTAATTTATGATATAAAAATGTTTGACTTGCTATATTTCTTTTTTTTTAAAACTTTATATTTGTCTTGCAACAAGGCATAAAATAAGATGTTGGTAACTGAAATATGTGTTCTTGCAAGAAATGATATAGTATAAAAAGTAGGCGAAATAATGCAACATCGCTTTCACAGGCATTAATGAATTTTTTCAGGCAAATCATGTATTATAAGTTTACCAAACATTTATTGAAAAAAATAATGACAAGGGAATCATAGCATCTGACCACACATTTAAAGCAATACAAGATTTAACTATTATTCTAATCAAAAGCTGCATGCCTGAGAACAAAGAAAAATAGCAAAACATAGTGATCACTTCAGTAAACACAGTTTAGTAAGGATACAAATTCATTATTTCTGTATTAGAATAGAAATCCCTAATATAAAATCTATATTCATGGACATTAAATTAGTAGGTATTAAGGGACTGATCAATGACAAAAGGACAAAAGATTGATTATAATGAATGAATACAAATAAAAATATGCAGTAAATTATATGATCAATAAGAATTCAGTAGATTACCTCCAGCCAGCTGTCATTTAAATCGCTTCTGTCCCCGACCCAATATTAAAATTGCTTCTACCACCCACTAACCCATAGCCAGAAATTATGTAATAAAAATATGCTTCTGTAGGGGCAGTGTTTTTCGATTAAAACATATCTGACGGTGGATCTTAATTTTTTTAAAATTGCTTCTGTTGTGGGTTGGTTGAATTTGAAAGTGCCTTTCCCCCAGGGGGTATATGTTTTACTGGAACAGCCCTGAGAATATCTAGATGATGAGCTTATAATTACATTCCTCGTTATACATTATAAATTCACACTATTCCACAGAATATATGAATTTTATTTTCAGCAGAGATGCTAGCTCTGAAATATTGTTTTACGTTCTGTCTTCTATCAACAGATAAAGTTTTAATTAATTTCTCCTATTGACAAATACAGTTTTAGGTTCATTCTCCTATTGACAAATAAAGTTTTAGGTTCATTCTCCTATTGACAAATAAAGTTTTAGGTTCATTTTTTTATTGACAAGTTAAGGTTTAGTTTCATTCTCCTATTGACAAATAAAGTTTTAGGTTCATTCTTTTATTGACAAGTTAAGGTTTAGTTTCATTCTCCTATTGACAAATAAAGTTTTAGGTTCATTCTTTTATTGACAAGTTAAGGTTTAGTTTCATTCTCCTATTGACAAATAAAGTTTTAGGTTCATTCTTTTATTGACAAGTTAAGGTTTAGTTTCATTCTCCTATTGACAAATAAAGTTTTAGGTTCATTCTTTTATTGACAAGTTAAGGTTTAGTTTCATTCTCCTATTGACAAATAAAGTTTTAGGTTCATTCTTTTATTGACAAGTTAAGGTTTAGTTTCATTCTCCTATTGACAAATAAAGTTTTAGGTTCATTCTCCTATTGACAAATAAAGTTTTAGATGGGATTAGAAGTGAAAGTTTGTAACTGTAGAAGAAATTGTTTTAAGAACATGAATCATTTAAAATATATTAGCTCACCTAGCTCTGAGACTCTTATGATCAGTTTCTCATGGAATAATGAATTTTATATTTTCTTACATTTCTTTACCAGAGAACCAATACTTGCAAGTTTTTTCATTGTCATAAAAACCTTTCTGAGTCATACATATGATGTTGATTTGCAGCTATGTATAGCTGCTGTTGCCAACAATAGCAAACCTTTCCTTTAATCCTTTTAATCCAGGGTTAAGATTTGATAGGAATCAAGCAGCTTGGTATTTTTAACTCAGATTTCCTGGTCAGTTGTGATTACAAATAAAGTTTGATTCTATATCAATGTCTGCCAGATGAATGATTTTAACCTATTTGGTCCCTTTCTTTTATCAAAAGTTTCCACTAAGTCTTGAGCAATATTTTACATTTAACATTCTGACCTTCTCATAGTATCCATCAAGTATTTATTACAATCCTGCATGGGGCAAACTACACAAATGCCATAACAAGAAAAATTGGACCTCCAAAATTTATATCATATTGAAATTATGTATGGTAATGTTTCTTACATGCTACTTGGAGTTTATAATTGATAAATCTGGAGACATTGAATTCAAGCAAAATGTTTCGCCTAACGAGGTTTTAGAATATAGGTCACAATGTTCCATCCAACCAGGTCTTATTTCCCGTTTTACCTTTACAGGCCTACAGAATCTACAGTCTTGGGGCAGAGAAGGGACTCTTTTTGTCTACATATCAGAGGTCTCTCTACAACAGTGAGGGTTTAACAGGACGTCCCTGGTGGAAGCCAGAACAAACAGGCTATGTACAGTACCTGAAGGTTAGTTACACATAAACTGTTCAGAATGTGTGGTGGTTGTTAATGTGTTTACTAGTTGGCTACCTTGTACATGGGATTCTTCCCTTGCCTTCTTCATCAAGACTAAAAAGATTGGGTCAAAAAGTTGTACATTTTTCTTAAGCTTATACCTTTTTGTCTCACCTGCAAGAACACAGGTTTCATGTTTCTGGTGGCCATAGTGGCAGCATGAATGTTAAAGTGTTCAGAGTCTGATACAGGAGTATACATCAACATATTGATGCAAGTTAGAAACCAGGTTCTCAGGAACATTGTGTGTTTGCATGCGTACACCTCTCTCTCTCAAAACCTTGAGAGCAATGGGGTCTATGGCATAAGCAAGGCCATAATATAGTGATGAAAACTCAAATTTTGGTTAACAGTTGAGGGGAGGGGTTGAGAACTTGTTGAAAATACTTGTTCCTTGGATTTTAATATTAACCATTTCACATGGGATATGATTCCAGTTGTATTTTATCTTTCCATATGGGATGCAATTCCAGTCATACTTAGCCTACCATATGCAATGCCAGCCATGCTTTACCTTCTATATGGGATGCTATTCTGTTCATATATTCACTGCATTCTGTACACCACTTTGAGGAAGTGTGCATTTAACCATGTAATACATTCATTATTTTATGGAACTCTTTTGTAAAGAAAGAGATAAAGGTAGAAGTTACACAAATGCTATATCATGCAATGACATCAGGATTTTAAAAAATCTTCAAAACTGGTAACAATTTGATTCCTAAGTTTGAGCTCTAGCAAGTGGAAATTAAGCTGGTGGTCAGAAGTGAAGAGCAAGTGAATCCATTGATGTATTTGCTGAAATAATGGATAATATAGTCAATAAAATATAGTGTAGACAATATAGACAATTTCATGAGGAAAACTGACATATTAGGCAGTGGGAATCATTATCTTTATTTCATCAAAATGAATGGAGTTGTTGATGACTGTTTATTTGAAACTGATTTCAAACAACTTTTGACTTGCAGAAATCAGTATAGTGGGCAGCACTGAAGCAGGAAGTGATTTCAGAAATGTGGATGCCAATTTTGATGAAAATATAGCAGATTTTATGGGGAAAATTACATTTTAGGCAATGTATATTGTAATCTTGACTTTGACATACAAAAAGAGCAGATGATAACTGGTTAGTATAAAATTTTAGTTTAATATGGAATTATAGCTTTCAGAGATCAAAATGGTGGACAGCACTGAAGCAGCAAGTGATAGCAGTGATTTGGATGCTGATATTCATGAAAATAGACAATGATGGTGGATAGATATTTTATGCAGAAGGGATTTTGAGTTTCACTATATCAAAATGAACTGAACAGATAATAACTTGTTAATTGGTATATTTTATTTGAATATTGATGATTATGAAGACTTCTGATGGACATTTGAAAACTTCACTGCTCTCAAAGTTTGCCATTATACTAAGATTGGAGGGACAGTGACTCAGCACCCAGATGAAGCTTTGCCTTCTCATTATTTTGGTCTGAAGGGGAATAAACTCTTGTTCAGTATTTAGATACAAAATAAGTCTTTACACACAATAGGAGCTCCAACATTCTGCACCAAAATTTATGCCAGTCAGTGCCCCAGCTGTAAAGGCATTTATAGATTTTTAAAAAATTTTTGAATGGGTGTTTATGTTTCTTATCCATGAATGACTATTGGAACAAAAAATTGGATGTTCAAAATTAATTTAAATAGCATTATGTCCCATGATTATATCAATTAAATATGGAACTTTTTATCTTTTAAACATTTTTGAAATTTAAATTATGGGAAGTAACTCACATTTATCAAACAATTTAGTTTTATAAGATATAAATATTTGTGTATAATATGAAATTTTGCTGCATTTTAGGAAATGACCAAAAAAACCCCAGTAAAACTGATATTTTCATGTTATAATTTATTACGGAATAAAAATGTTGACTTTCTAGTAAGGATCTGTTCTGATTGTTCTTCAATGCAAATTTAATAAAATTTACTCTTTACTCTTTAATTTAATTTTAATTTAATAAAATTTACTCTTTACTCTTTAATTTAATTTTAATTTAATAAAATTTACTCTTTACTCTTTAATTTAATTTTAATTTAATAAAATTTACTCTTTACTCTTTAATTTAATTTTAATTTAATAAAATTTACTCTTTACTCTTTAATTTAATTTTAATTTAATAAAATTTACTCTTTACTCTTTAATTTAATTTTAATTTAATAAAATTTACTCTTTACTCTTTGAGATTCTTGATGGGTTATTATTCGTTTATCACCTGAAATTATCTTCAGTTCACAGCATTTCATACTATTTATATATTAAAATGAATATTGTAGATAGGAAATTGCATGGAAAATGTTATAAACAAAAAATGGTAAAGCATGTTTTTAGTTTACTTTATTTAACTGTTTTTTTTGTTGCTTCTGAACATTTTAAATATCAGCTTGTACTTATTTGGCACATGTAGTAACTGAATAAAACAAGGAAACATTTTTTTTTTTTTTTTTCTATTTAATTGGTAATAATGGGCATGAGTTGGCACAAAGCAGTTGCACATTCCCAATTTACTGCATCTTGATAGAATCAATAAACCAACCCCCAGAAATACCAATAAAAGAATAAAAGACAAAACTATATTTGTTTATTAGATCTTCCTAGTTACATTTTCAAAAATATCGCTACAGAAATTTGGAAGAGTAGTCGACAGATTTGCAAAAGAGAAAATCTTTGGAGTTGTCTGTGATGTTGATTTTAAGAAGAAATTAGACTGGTATTACATCTGGATGTTGCTTTGGTGTTGGCATCTTTCAGTTGTCATTATCAGCTGGAGAAAGTTAATTCTCTCATGTCATTGATCGCTCAGGTGGCCTAGTGGTTAGAATGTCTACCTCGGATAAGGGACGTTATGGGTTCAAATCCCGGCTGAGTCACACCAAAGACTTACAAAAATGGTACTAACAGCCGCCTCACTAGGCGCTCAGCATTAAGAGTTTAGTGTTAGGACTGATTGGCCTGGTGTCAGGATAATTTGACTGGGTGGGACTTTGTGCTACATGTCTGTGACATAATGCCTCAGTGCTAGACATCACTATAAACTGCCACACTGCAGACATCACAACAGTAAGACTGAAAAATTGTTAAAGCTACGTTAAAAATCCAGATATCACACACATACACACACACACTCTCATGTCATTATGTTAGAGGACCTTGAAGTCCTCAACATCTGTAAAAGTAAAGCTGACTTTTAGCATGGAGAGTAAGCAGAAATATTACAGTTCTTTATTTAGCTCAAATGGCCCTAATCCAGACCTGACAACCCTTATAAATTTGCTTTAAGTGCTACGGAAATGACCATTAAAATACAATCTTAAGTAATAATAGCACAAATTACAGAAATATGACTGTTTGCATTAAAATCCAGATACTGGTTTGTCTGTGTATGTTTCGGATCCAGGTATCATATCACATTCAGTGGAGTTGGTCAGGTGCCTGACTAACTTTACCTGAGTATCGTAGATGCTTTAAATGACGTGTTTTGTGATGCAGAATGTCTGCTTGTACAAGCAGTTGTTTATTTTCTGAAAATGGCATCCAACAAGCAATACATTTTCAGGATGAAAGGGACAGTAAACCTCCTTAAACATTTTAATGGTCAGTAGAGAATAAAAAGGAATATTCAGATTCTTGGGGAAAAAAATACAGGAAGGGTGACAGTTTTGTTTAGTGGACATCATCTGTGGATTTGTGTATGTCTCATATTGGGAAAAATGATTGCTGACATTACAGCCATGTGAAATTTAATTTTTTTTAAGGATTACTTCGAATTGAGTATATTTATATACTGCAGTTTGTGAAACTACTGGAGGTAATTAAGGTCCAGTTGCACTTTAGAAACTTTTTAGATGAACAGATTGACAATAGCAGTACGTGGTATTTTATTACATCTTACTGAAAACTGACCATTTACTAAAATTAGATTAATGAAAACAAACATTTAAAGAACTTTGCCTAGAGGCCATTCAATAGAATTCAGAATGGTCTATTTCCGTTTATACATTAAAAGAAGGTAATATTGGTTGTTATAAATTTAAAGAAAAAACAAAACATTGATGTATTCCATTAGTTGAAGTACCAGAATTTTTCATTTTTCATTTCAGGTTGGTTGTTTCATCAATTTTTGGTTTTTGTTTTCATTATTTACTTGTTCTTAAGCTATTTAGTTTTTGATAAAGATTTATCTGAGAAAACTTTAGCGAAGTAGAATTTCACCATTTTATATTATTCTGATGATTTATAGAAAAAGTACAACTATGGTGTGCCATCAGGTCAATTAGCTCATGAAGATGGATTCAAGGATGATAATTAGGGTTATTTTCATTGTTTTTCTTCAGTTCTAATTAGAGCCTTGGTTACAAATATTTTAGCACTTTTCCTGTTTTTAATAAGGTGACACATTACCACAAAAAGACACTTGAAATGGGTCAAATAAATGATAGGTGGCACTTTTTACAGTAAAACAGCTTGGGACAACAATCTTAGAAACTAGGACATAGTCTGGAACACCTTTGTTGTCGTATCTTGACCATAGAGTGTTGAACAACTCACGGCTCCTAATAACAGATCAAGGTAATTGTTTTTACTGTGTTGTTTCTTTCTCTATTTGTAGTTATTGGAGGATAACTGGCAGACAATACGGGAAGAGGGTTTGTCCCAGTTGGACCAAAAAACAGGAGCTTTTATCCCTGAGGAGGAAAATCTACGTGAAAAGGGAGATTGGAAACAGTTTACACTGTACCAGAGAGGTAAGAAAAGCATGTGGACTGCATGACCAATTCAAATCAGACCTCTGATTTCTGTTCTCTGGAGAAACAACAATCACCTGTTCACATTTGTTCACAGTTGTTCACATTTTACTACTTGGGCACTTATTTGGTCTTGACTTTTTGACTTGACTTTTTTTTGCTTTTTTTATCTTAACCTTGAGATTTTAACCATAAGACTTTGCTTTTATCAAGACATATATTACATCAGTTCTCCTTGAAAATTCAGCCTTTAATTGAAAGTTTATTTCCTTGTGATATCTATTTTGTAAAGCATTTCTGAGAAATTTTTGAAAATTTCAGTTGACATTTTAGTATCGAGCTGTTTAGTGAAAAGAAAGAACCCTTGTATATGATGGTATTAATTTCTGTTTTGCTCATTTCATTTGCCTTGGTCACATCATGTTTCATGGATGACATAAGTCTTTTCTGAATCAGTGCTAAAAAATCTGAAACCCCAACTCCTTGCACATCTCTAATTTCAGATCAGGCCCCTCCTTTATTCCAAGTCAGGTACCCGTCGGACTTGTTGTAGAAAACATAATTTATGTGAGGAAACTTTGGTCATGCTGATGAAATGGGGAAATTAATTTTCAAGATGTTGAAAGACTAGTAAATTATTAATATTTGTCCCCACATAAGCCTCTAACCATTATGAAAATCATTTACTTATTATACTTCAATCAAAAGCTGTAAACTGTGTGCATAAATCAAAGCATGAGAGCTATGAATGGGGAACATAATTGCCTGGGTAACCTATGATTAGTGCTCACTTGGCTTTAACATACATGTGATTTTACCAGAGGTAGGACAAAATGCTGTTTTGGATATTTATGTCCATTACAGAAACTAGCCAGAACCAGTCTAGTAGGTACCAGAACTGTTCCAGCAGTCATTGCAACCAGTGCAAAATGGGGCTGAGTAATGGAATTAAAGCTAGCTTGTATACACAACAAGTTGTTAATTGTTTACTCTTGTAATCAGAAAGTTTAGGCCAGATGCAGAATGCTTTTTTAAGGTATTATAAGTAATAAAGGGATCGAAGTGATCCATGGTAGCCTTTGAGTCATTTGTTTGAAAATCAGCCATCCTTTAGCGGAGGTAACATAAAAATGAAAGATTCTGGCAAAAAACACTTAAGTATTTTGATGTATTTTATGGTCTTTTTCAATTGCTAATGCTTTGTTAAAAATGTTTCAAGTAAAAGTTTAGGGAATAATAACTTAGCTGTTCCTGCTCACACTGGCACTAGTGTAATGCAGCACTGGTTAAACATATTAAGTGGCAACTATGAGCAATGTTGAAAGTGTAAATAGAAACTGTATAAAGCAAGGCATGCTTCACATGCTAATGAACATAACCACTGCTGATCCAGTGAGTAATGAGGACATTGATAGAGCAGATAGGCAATGTCAGACTTCAGGATCTGAAGGAAAACATTTCTTTATGTGAAATATTCTGAGATCTGAATAAACACACAAGTTAATTTCATTCGGTTTTTTTTATCTTTTCACATTTGAAGTACAGCAATTGCAACATTGTATGACAAACTATAGTTTTAAAAGATTGGGAAATTTTGAGCATATGTAAATTTGAGTCAGGGCTTAAAGAAGTTGAGTCAGGATGTGTGATTTTGTTAAAGTCACCAGCCCTGAGCCTGTGTCAAAAAAATGTTTCTTTGAGCACTGTGAATGGTAGTTTCAGCACCTGTTTTGCTTTTTATATTCTACTGAAGCAAAAACATAAAGCATCAGGGATGCAGCTTAAAACAAGTCACATGCTGATTATGTCACCTTGCATAACAACAAAATAGTAGTGTTTCTCTTTATGCCCCCATTCAAGAAGGATAACTCCTTTTATGACATCCGCTTCCATCAGGGATGGGAATGAGGTAGCACTGTAATAATGTAGCATTGCAACACTTGTAATCCAGAAGGTTTCTTTCCCCAAGTTCGCTTTCAGACTTGGATCATACAAATTCTATTTTGCTTACGGTTCTTC
The DNA here is from genome assembly GCA_016617855.1 of Megalonaias nervosa. NCBI lineage: Eukaryota > Metazoa > Mollusca > Bivalvia > Unionida > Unionidae > Megalonaias > Megalonaias nervosa. Next base: position 32,690 of record JAECUM010000554.1, read on the forward strand.
AAGAAAATTTGAAACACCAAGTTTACTCTTTAAATATTAGAATTAAATTATCGTATAATTGTATTTCCACAGAAATTAGAGTCAATACATGTATAATCCATTCACGCCAATCTTGATGAAATGTAGCCTTTATGTTTTTTATAATGAATTAGTACCCAATTAATGCTTTTTATAAATCTTTTCTTTAGGTCGTAAGGTTGAGCAGAATTGTGCCAAAGTTCCCAAGACCTGTGCTTTGCTTGATAGAATTCCTGATGCCACCACCTGTAAACGAGGACAGGTTAGATACTGAATATAATTTTTATCTTTTACTTAGATTTTGTAACAGTTTTTATCCCCATGTTTTTGAAAGATGCATTCAGATATTGTGATGTACTCCATCTGTCCATACGTAGGTACATAAATGTGTAATGTCATTGTCTACATATATGTTGGTACATAGTTGTGTAATGTCATTTTTTACCCATAAGTAGGTGCATGGATGTGTCATGTCATTGTCTACTCATATGTAGGTGCATATATGTGTAATGCCATTGTCTAACCATATGTAGGTGCATATATTTGTGATGTCATTGGCTACCCATATATGTTGGTACATAGTTGTGTAATGTCATTGTCTACCCATATGCAGGTGCATATATGTGTAATGCCATTGTCTACCCATATGTAGGTGCATATATTTGTGATGTCATTGGCTACCCATATATATATGTACATAGTTGTGTAATGTCATTGTCTACCCATAAGTAGGTTCATAGCTGTGTAATGTCATTGTCTACCCTTATGTAGGTTCATAGCTGTGTAATGTCATTGTCTACCCTTATGTAGGTTCATAGTTCATAGTGTAATGTCATTGTCTACCCTTATGTAGGAGCATAGATGTGTAATGTTGTCTACCCATATGTAGGTGCATATATGTGTAATGACCAACCCCGAGGAAAACAAGGAGGAATTTTACAGTTGGAAACTGTTCTTTCCAAGGTTCCAGCCAAAGACAAACTGATTCTAACTGGAGACTTCAATGCAGGAGTTGGAAAAGATCATGATAAATGGCATGGGGTGCTAGGTGTTCATGGTATTGGCAAATGCAACTCAAATGGTGAACTTCTACTGGCTCTATGCTCGGAAAATGGCCTTGTCATCACCAATACAGTTTTCAAGCACAAGGAACACCACAAGACCACCAGGATGCACCCACGATCAAAACACTGACATCTCCTGGATTATGTGATCACAAGACAGAAAGACCTGAAAGATGTGCTTAACACCAGAGTGATGAGAGGTGCTGATTGTTCAACCAACCATCAGATGATAAGATCCACAATCAAATTCTCAGTCAGCAAACGGCACAGTAGAACTGCCACCAAACCACCGACCAAGATGAATACAGCAAGACTGAAGGATGTCTCCATCAAAGAGAAGCTCGAGAACGAGATCGAGAGAGCTCTGACCAACAGATTACAGCCGATGGGTGATGAGATTGAGGAGAACTGGCAAAACCTAAAAACTGTTGTGCGTGACGCAGCGGAACTTGTTCTTGAGAAGCCAAAGCGGAAACATCAAGACTGGTTTGACGAAGGGGACATTGAGCTTGAGATGCTGCTGACAGGTAGAAACCAGGCACGGGAAAAACTGTTGCAGACGAATACACGATCCAATAAAGCGAAGTATGTAGAATGCAAACGGCAACTCCAGTGGTACACCAATAAGTTGAAATCAGACTGGTGGGAGGCAAAAGCAGAAGAATTACAACAAGCAGCTGACGTGAACAATATGAAGAGATTCTATACAGGCTTACGGGAAGTTTATGGACCCAGAAAGAGAGGTACCACTCGACTCATCTCCAGTGATGGACAAACCATCTTGCAGGAGAAGAGCAATATCTTGAACAGATTTGCAGAGCACTTTGACCAACCGCTTAACATCCCAGGCAGTATTGACCCTCGAGCCCTTCAGGCCATCAGGCAACGACCGGAGATAGAATCACTCTCAGAACCCCCAGATATGTGGGAACTGACTAAAGCTATTGATAACACTCAGGAAGGGAGAGCACCTGGTCATTGTGGAATACCTGCAGAAATCTGGAAATGTGGTGGTCTGGAACTGACAAGAAATCTTCATAATCTTATCCTGCAAATCTGGACTGAAGAAAAGGTACCCCAGGGCTGGAAAGATGCTAGTATTGTGCCAATATTCAAGAAGGGAAGCCGTAAGGAATGTGGAAACTACAGAGGTATATCCCTCCTATCAATCGCTGGTAAGATTCTTTCTCGTGTGCTGTTGAACAGGATTGATAAACATATTTCTCCGAATGCCCTTCCAGAGAGCCAATGTGGTTTCCGTAGTGGCAGGGGAACGATGGACATGATCTTTTGTCTGCGCCATATACAAGAGAAGTGCTTGGAACAGAACATGCCACTGTATGTAGTCTTTATAGATTTCACCAAAGCTTTCGACACAGTGTCTCGGGATGGCTTATGGCAAGTGCTCAGGAAGCTCGGCACAACAGAAAAAGTCATCATTGTCATCAAAGCCCTCCACACTGGTATGCAAGCATATGTTGCCCACGGCAGCGTGCAGTCCAAAGAATTTCCAGTAAGAAATGGTGTTACACAGGGATGTGTGCTGGTGCCGACCCTCTTCTCGCTCTCCTTAGCAGCAATGCTTGAGGTGGCTTTTGAGGGTACAAATGAAGGTATAGACATTCAGACACGCCACAATGGCGATCTGTTCAATGTGTCACACTTCAAGGCAAAGACAAGGACCAGGCAATTGGTAGTGCGAGAAATGCTGTTTGCGGATGACAGTGCCATTGTAGCACACAACGCACAGGATATGCAGACATTAGTGGACAAGTTTTCCAAGACTGCAAAACAATTCAGCCTGAAAATAAACATCAGTAAGACAGAATGCATGTACCAACCGGTAAAACTCTTCAGCACACCTCCTCCAACAACCCCCATAACCATCGATGGTGAGGACCTAGTCCAGTGCAAAAACTTTGTCTACCTTGGTAGTACTATCTCAGACAATGCTAGCCTTGAGAGTGAGATAACATACAGGTTGGGGAAAGCCAGCACTGCTTTCGGCAAGCTACAGCATAGGCTCTGGAACAATACTCATGTGTCAGCTTGTGTAAAAGGGAAGGTATATTGTGCCATAGTGATGTCATCTCTCCTGTATGGTGCAGAAACCTGGATGATCTATCGTACACAGGCAAAGAGACTTCATGCTTATATGATGCGCCACCTCCGCCAAATTCTACAAATTAAATGGGAGGACAAGGTCACAAACATAGAAGTAATGAAGCGAACAGGACTCCTGTCTATGACCGACATTCTTATTGAGAAAAACCTAAGATGGTTTGGTCACGTCCATAGGATGGATGAGAGGAGACTCCCGAGGCAACTTATGTACTCACAACTGAAGAAAGGAAACAGAAATCAAGGAAGACCATGGCTAAGATTCAAGGATATAGCTAAGAGAAACATGAAAGATAGACAGATTGACAGCAGGTGATGGAATACTCTGGCTCAAGATCGAGAGGAATGGAGGAGAAACATCTCAGTGAGACCTAAGCCATAGGACAGTCATCGTCGACCCACTGATGGACTGCAATGATGATGATATGTGTAATGTCATTGTTTACCTATATATAAGTGCATAGGTGTGTAATGTCATTGTCTATCCATATTTAGATACATAGGTGTGTAATGTCATTGTCTATCCATATTTAGATACATAGATGTGTAATGTCATTGTCTATCCATATTTAGATACATAGAATGTCATTGTCTATCCATGTCATTGTCTATCCATATTTAGATACATAGGTGTGTAATGTCATTGTCATTGTCTATCCATATTTAGATACATAGATGTGTAATGTCATTGTCTATCCATATTTAGATACATAGATGTGTAATGTCATTGTCTATCCATAGTTAGATACATAGATGTGTAATGTCATTGTCTATCCATATTTAGATACATAGATGTGTAATGTCATTGAAATCCTTCTACACCACGAAAGCTAGACGGATGAAACTCAGTCAGTGATAGTGCATATTGTGCCAGTGGTTCTGTAATTTCAATATCCTTCATGGAATTGGGGGTGGAAGAGGTGATTTTACATAAATTTCAAATATCCATAGAATTGTCTTTCACGTATGTCTGAGCATCAGCATATGTGCTCAGTCATCCAGATGTCAATATGTACTAACTAGATTTGAACCTCTGTCATGCCTTGTGGGGGGGTCTTTCTTTACCCAAGGGACATGACCCTAGGGTCAAAACAGGGAAACTATTAAGATCTCTAACTCATAAGCATAAATACACTTGCTTGGTATAAAAAGACAAACTAATTCATGTAGCTGACAGTGGGCCCTGGGTTCATATTTACCTTCACATGAATTAGGTCCAAGGGTAATAACTTGGAAACTGATGAGTTACTCATTTACGATGTATAATATAAATGATAAAGTATGAATCTCTGACACAGAAAAGCATACTTACATACATATTATCAAATATGAATTATGACACAATAAACATGATATCAAATATGAATTTGGAGACAAAAACCCTCTACATATTATCAAATATGAAATATGACATAAACATACATACATATTATTTAATATGAATTATGACACAGAAAAACATACATTTTATCAAATATGAATTATGACACAGAAACAGATATGTTATTAAGTATGAATTCTGACACACACAAAACAGACATTATCAAATAAGAATTCTTACACAGAAAACCATATATGTTATCAAATATGAATTCTGACACAGAAAACCATATATGCACATTAACAAAATATGAACTCTGACACAGAAAACCATACATACATATTATCAAATATGAATTCTGACACAGAAAAACATACATACATGCTATCAAATATGAATTCTGACAAAGAATACCATACATAAATATTATCAAATATGAATTCTGATCAGCTCTATTTGAGGTAAATATCTCCCTTGTCACAAATTACAACTAAAACTTAAAGAGAATGTGGTAGTCGAACATCAAGACTATAGTATTTTGCAAACCAGACTATCAAATACTTGACTTGATTGGTTTGTGTATGATTTGGTCATTAATTTGATTGCACCATTCACTGTACTCATGTCTTTGAAAATTAAACAACTCTTGTGTGTGAAATAAAATATTTAGAGCTGTGCTGCATGTACATGTACTTTTGGTTTGAACTTTGGTGTACTGTCTAGATTTTGAATTGAATTTATTTCAGGAGAGATATTTTAAAATTTTTACTTTGAATTGAACCAATATGGCACATAACCATCTTTGATGACAAGCAGTGTAGTCTCTCCATGTCATGACTATATAGATGATATGCTTTAAAAGATGAAATGCAAATATTTCACTAAGGCCATCCTGACCCAGTTTTCACAAATCCTACAGATCAGATAAAGTGATCATGTTTTGTTGTGGCCTAATCATATTCAAGGACAACAGAGTTTGACTGAAATGATGTTCTCCTGTTTTGTGCTTGTGACTTTCTCATCCTATTTTGGTGACAGTATAATGAGAAAATTGACCATAAGCACTATGAAATTAACTCTGTGAGAACCAAGAAAAATAAAATTAAAAAAAAATGTTTTCAATAGGTCTGTTACAGTAAAACATACTTGAGAATCTGAGAAGGGACTTTCAGTGTGGAGTAGACACCAATAAATATGATTTAGAATTTTGTGTCATTTTCATTTGAGCTCTGTGTGTATTCAGAATACCATGGCATATATTTTTAAAACACTGCATTCTCAGGGGACCATGTATGCTTAAATGCAATAACCCTGAATCCAGACCTGTTGACCCTTATGATTTTTCTGTAAGTCTTACAGAAATGACTCTTAAAATATGGACTTAAGGAATATATACACAAGTTATGGAAATACGATTGTTTGTGGTAAATGCCTGATACTGGCTTGTCTGTGTTTGATTTGGATCCAGGTTTTGTAGTAGATTCATTGGGGTTGGTCAGGAAACCAGACTAACTTTGCAGGAATACCTCAGATGCTTTTAAGTACATGTATTTTCTGATGCAAAACATCTGACTGATCAAGTTGTTGCATATTTTCTTCTTTAATAAATGATGTCCAGGAAGCAACAGGTCAGTATGAAAGAGATTATACAGTTATTAAAAGTTTTAATTGTACGGAATAATAAAAGGATATATTCAGATCAGTGGAGAAAATAGCCAGAAGGGCAACAATTAAGTTCGGTAGACATCATGTGTTCATTTATTTGTGTCACATGGCAGGAAAGGTTATTGCTGTTTCCAAAGCCCACATGAAATTCAGACTTTTTGAAGGATTATGTCAAGTTGAGAAATAGCAATAAGTCATTGAGCTATGTAGAGTTTGGAACTGCAGTTTGTGAAACTGCACTAGAGGTAATTAAGGTTTAAATAAACTTTACAAACTGTTTAGTTGAGTACAATGTTTGCCATCGCAGCATCAGTCTTGAAACACACTTCTGGACTTTTAAATACATTTTTCTATGATAATAGCAGCACATGTTATTTTATCACATCTTACTGAAAACTGGTCCAACTTGCAGAAAAAATTGACTGCCTTACTGAGCAGTTATTATTTGTCAGTCCTTGAGATCATCAAGATAATAAATATTGCCAAATTATAACAGATTTTCAAACATGGAAATTAACAAGTATTGCCAAATAATAACAGAGATCTTCAAACATAAAAATTAATAAGGATTTTCAGATAATAACAGGTCTTCAGACATAAAAAATAATATTGCCAAATAATAACAGATCTTCAGACATAAAAATAATATTGCCAAATAATAACAGATCATCAGACATTAAAATTAATAAGCATTGTCAGATAATAACAGAGCTTAAGACATAAAAAAATAATATTGCCGAATAATAACAGATCTTCAGACATTAAATTAATAAGGATTGTCAGATAATAACAGATCTTCAGACATAAAAAATAATATTGCCGAATAATAACAGATCTTCAGACATTAAAATTAATAAGGATTGCCGAATAATAACTGAGATCATCAAACATAAAAATTAATTAGAATTGCCAAATAATGATAGCTCTTCAGATGTAAAAATTAGTGTTGCCAAATAATAACTGAGGCAGTACAACATATTTGATACAAAAACTTGTTTAACGATGATGAGACTAGAAAGATAAAAAAAGAATAAACCTGAAAGCACAAAATTAAAGTACAAAATGTCTTCAAAAATGTTGTAATTCCATTTACAGTAATGTTGCATGATTCACAATGGGCTAGCAGATGATATTTCTTTAACTAAACACTGGACTAGAGGAATAGCTTTAACTAAACACTGTTGTTATGATAAGATATCTTTTTGCAAGATTACTGTCAATTGAACACTTTGGGCAATTAATGAGAGTTTTTAATGCATAGTTATTTGTTATATGAACACTTTCAGCTAGATGACAAGATTTCTTTATGCAAGACTCTTGTTAACTCAACACTTTGAGCTAATGATGTGAATTTTGTATGCAAGTCTATTGTTAACTGGCAGTTTTGTACTCCTGACAAGATTTCTTTCTGCATGGCTATTGTTAACCTGACACTGTGGATTACTGATGAAATTTCTTTATGCAAAACTATTATTGTCAACACTGGGATAATGATGAAATTTCTTAATGCAACAATATTGTTACTGAAATTTTTGGGCTAATGATGTGATAAATGAATAGTTTGGCTACTAATGAGATTTCATTCTGCAAGACTATTATAATAAACTCAACTTTTTGGGCTAATGGTGAAATTTCATTATGCAAGACTTGTTATCTCAAAACTATGGGCTAATGAAGATATTTCTTTCTGCAAGACTATTATAATTTTAACATTTTATCTTAAGGAAGATTTCTAAATTTGTCTGTATTCTTAGTGGTATTATGTATTGTTAATCATGTTGCTTCTCATATACAGCTTGAAACAAGTGTTATAGCAATTTTGTGTTAAAAATGGATACGATACCATACCTTCAGATTTTTTTTGTATGTGACAATACTGTTCATAATCATAGTAAAGAGCTGTCATTACAAGCACTGAGTTTGTTTCCAGCCATGTTACCATAGTAATGAAAATGTTGCTTTAATGATCATACCTTTAACTTAGAGAAGTTATTGTCCTTGCCAATCCACCATGTATAAATTAGTGAATCAGTAAACAAATCTTTACTTCATATATAATATTATTATAATAATTTTTACAACCATGTACATATTTACTGACATTCAAAACTTCATTTTATAGAAATAAACTGTTAACATGTACATATAATCCTGTAACATATTTCTTTTAGTAAAGTTCCAGAGAATGACAGTGTTGTCATAAAGGAAATATGCAAATTTGTTACTGTTAAATTGCTGCCAGAGGTGGAATCTGAATATATTCCATTATAAAGATCCAAATATACCATTGAATGTGTTATGTGCCATCAAGTTTCTGTTGAAAGGCAAATATTGTATTATAATGAATGTAATTGGTATGAGAGTTTTGTTGTGTCTATGATTTTAACATGCAGTCAGATATGGGCTAGACGTTAGTTTCCACTACATGAAAAAATTGGGTTTACTTGAGTATCACCATTCAGATTGCCTTAAAATTCTCAAATTGTGGTAAAATTGAATTTCTTAATATTTATCTTAATATTAATCTTAGTAAATGTTGGGAATAACCTTCAGCTTGTGATCATGAGCAGGTGTTTTGTTAAAAAAAATAAATGTATTGCCATTAGAAGTAAAACAAAAATGTCTGGCTATTAGAACTAATACACAAATGGCTGATAGAAGTAAAACAAAAATGTCATACTGTTAGAACTAAAGCAAAAATTTCTGGCCATTAGATGGAGTGATTGAGTCAATTTTATTTTCAGATTAAATTCTCAGTCATGAATCCAGGTGTTCATGTTTGGCCTCACTGTGGCCCCACTAACTGCCGAATACGGGCCCATCTAGGTCTGATTGTGCCGCCGGGACCTAAAATTAGAGTGGTGAATGAAACTAGGTAAGTCAGACAGACTGGTTAGGTCCTCGTACCTGTGTATCTGAATGAAGACTACTATGTAATTGTTCTTGTTTGCGGAATTCATGCTATTGTATTGGGGACAAAGAGTCAAAAGCAGTATAGATCAATGCATGTATGTCACAGAAAAGGCAGGTCAGGTCAGGACAGATCAGATTTCTAAAATTTGGTCAGCAGTTTTGACTTCAGATGAGTAAGGGTTTTTGTTGACCAGATTTTCAGCTTGCAAATGGTCAAAACAGCTATTGAACAAATTTACATTTTATTATTATTTTATTAATTTATGCACATCATCCCATCAAATCAGTTTTTTCACAGTAAGTGTTGCCATTCATACTCTTTTTATCTGCACCCAACAAGAAATTTTTAGCATTTCTTAGGAGGTCATTGCCTGGATTATATTTGTGGCAGTCCTCATTCATTGTTGATCTTCACATTAAGGAGATGATGTACTTTGCTGGATCCAGGTTTCCTCTGGGATCAGCCAAAATTGTCCTCAGAATGGAAAATGTCCTTTCAACAACTGCATTGGAATATGGCAATGTTGGTACAACTCTTGCCAAGTCCCCCAAGAAGTTTAAATTGTTTCCAGACTGCCTGCCAGTACTGTTCAAGACTGGTACTGTCTGGGTCTAATGTTATTTTAAAATTTGTAAGATTCTTCACATAAAGTACAAACTGATACATTATACCATTACACCCTTTGTAACTTTAAGCCCATATTGAAATGAGTTGACTCGACACACAACCATGGCCACTAGCTCTTATGCAGGTAGGATATGCATGCATTTGAACTTTTCTTGTATTCCACACCATTTATTCGATTTGATACAATAGACCTAATTACCATTAATGAGATAATGCAAAGCAGATATGCTGTTAATTGAATGTAACAAAACAAATACTTCTGCAGGTTGGAGATGAACACACGGTCAGGATTTAATTAGGTTCTCACATGAATATTTGTAGACATAGCTGTGACAGTAGATTGATATTTTTAACATTTCAATACAAGAGGGCATATAGCATATAAGATGATTACACTGAAACTGAATTAATAGATACAATTAAAATGTGAATTTCACTTCACAAACTTATTACATTAGTATTTATGTATTAAATTGTTGCCACCAGTAGGCATTCATGACATTTTCATTGATAAAGTATTTGTCAAATATCATTTTTTTACAGTGTACTGAGAGTGTTGTTTGAAAATAAAAGTTAACAAAATGTATATTTCTTTCAAGATATTGGAATTTAATGACAATTCAAATTTCTGGGTACTAACCACCATTTTCAATGACAAAATGAGCAATATATCAAGGTTTCAAGTTTTTACCAGTTTTGATTGCAATTTACTTTGCATTCAACAAATACGGGCCAATTGTTGGGCATTGCCTAGCAAATAAATATGGATCCATGACCTACTCCGCATCATACACAGCATCACAGGTTATTCAGATGTGAGTTACAGACAGAGTGGTGTGCCATCCATCAGTAATCTTAATTGAAATCAAGACACTCTCCATTTAATACCACCCAAATATAGTCTTTATTGAAATCAAACTGCACCCCAGTAAGTACCACCCATATGTAGTCTTAACTCTTAACAACCCACTCCTCAGTCAGTAAAGCCCAGTTTTTAGTCTTAATTGAAATCGTGCCACTCACCAATTAATACCACCCATTTGTAGTCTTAATTGAAATCAGGCCATTCCCAAATCAATCCCATTTGTAGTCTTGATTGAAATCAGGCTCCTCCCCAATCAGTACCACCTATTTGTAGTCTTAATTGAAATCAGGCTGCTCCCCAATCAGTACCACCCATTTGTAGTCTTAATTGAAATCAGGTCACTCCACAAACAGCACCACCCATTTGTAGCCTTAATTGAAATCAGGCCACTCCACAAACAGCACCACCCATTTGTAGCCTTAATTGAAATCAGGCCACTCCACAAACAGCACCACTCATTTGTAGCCTTAATTGAAATCAGGCCACTCCCCAATCAGCACTACACATTTGTAGTCTTAATGGTAATCAGGCCACATTCCATTTAATACCATTGATTGTAATCTTCATTGTGCAAGTATCCTGTATGTCAGCTGTTATGATCAGTGTTCTGGCACACTTGGCAAATGAATGGAATGTAGTTTGGAAGAACCTTTAAAAATTATTATTATTTTTTCATGTGTAGCTAATATCCATGACAATATATCTACCATAAGTGGCATTTATTGAAATTGAATGCTATGGTGAAAATACTTGTGCCGTTGAATTTTAACTTCCAAATGATAAATTTTTGTCCCCAGACTTTTAAAAAGGTTTTACAGAAGGAATGAAATTGTTCCATTGTAGGTACTTTCCAATATTTTCTATATTGACTCAATTGTACTTTATATTTTTATTGATTTCATTCATTAGTTTCCTTCTCCTGTGCAATATTTTGTAGATTTTTAAATTAAAATTTAAAATTTTTATTTAAGGGAATGGCTTGAAGGAAAATTTATAATTTTTGATGACTCCTTTGAACACGAGGTATGGCACAATGGAAAGGATTTGCGTCTTGTCCTGATCGTAGATTTCTGGCATCCTGAGCTGACACAACAACAACGACGTAATTTGTCACCAATCTGAGTGGAAGAAGACAGTAATGATAAAAAAACGATGATGACAGTGATAAAGGCAGTGAATATGCCAAAGGAAAATATTTTTTTTTCAGTATTTTTAATATTGAATATTGTTCATAACATTAATATTTGAAAAAGGGGATGCCTAAGTTAGTAATTTGGAAATATGGTTTTCACTTTTTTATTGAATGTATCCAGAGCTACATAGCTTTGATTTAATGCTCACACATAGAACAGAGTTAACTACCTTTGTATTTAATGCCCCACATATATGCTACACTTTCCATTAGTTAAGACATTTTTGTAATGAATAACATATTTCACCTTTACTTCAATCATTTTTACTGGCATTCCTGTCATTCCATGCATTTGAATATTTGTACATCGTGATACTGGAGTGCTTTTTCTCACTTGTATTTTCTATATCCATGTTCATCCCTTTCTCCTTTGATCATTCTCACTCCACGTCAGCTTTTAAGCCATGTAAGACTGTGTAGATGGTTACTGTTGTAGATTTTACATACTATATTCATAACACATCGATAAAATAGTCATTGAGTTAGTTTGAAACAGAAGCAGATTTTATGACATCAAACAAAGAAGTACACAAATGGATACGTGTCATTGTTTTGATAGTGCTGTCTTTTGTACACAAATGGATATCTGTCATTGTTTTGATAGCGCTGTCTTTGATCATTGACTAAGCTTGCTCATTCAGGGATCAAACTTGGGTCAGAAATATTAAGAAGTGACTAGTCCTGCTAGGTAAGCTTTGAAGAAGTGAGAGTCTGGTAGAGTAATGAAGTCAAATTTCCTAATGTAAATCACATATATAATGGTCTACAGCTTTCCAGTCAGTAACAAGGTGTTTCTTAACCAAATAATGGTTTCTTCCCGTTTTGAGTGTTCACTATGGTGTATCAACAATGACTGCTTGGTGCAATATATTAATCTTTGTTTCATGTTGAAGGGATTGTGCAAATAAAGGCATATCACATGACAATAAAAACATCTTATCTCACTTCTACTAACACTACTCCATTTAAATTGTCATTTTAACTCTGTTTGCTTGATGATGATAAAAATATTTTTGTAGCAGAAATGGGAGTACAGTTTGTTTTTTTCTGTGTGACATAATTTGATATCTTAAGCTGTTTTATTTGTCCATATTATAAAACTATGTCTTTGGAAAAAAGTTAATTGAGGAGAAATATGATTTGCTTCTCTTTTCATTAGTGCTAGCAGTCAATCAGTATTTATGAAAACTTTTCTGTAAAGGCAGGTGATGTCTTAGTTGAGGCATTACTAATAATAGCCACATAAAACTTCTTTTCATTCCCTATTCATCACAGGTCTCTCACAAAAACCAACTGTCATTTGATCTTGGTCAAAAGATCAGCTCGTTAATCCAGATATTGTTTGAAATTTTAAAAGCTGTTTCTAAGTCTAATTATACAAGTTAGCCAAAAAAAGAAGCAAACCTTTGTTCCAATCGTATATAAGCAGTCAGTTAGTAATGAAATTAATGGTTATGTTATGATGCATAAAACAAAGATCAGTGATCTTTCTGTGATAATTAAATTTATTTGCTGGACTAAATTAAGCAGGACGCAGTAATTTTGTGTGGGACATAAATTTGGGGAGAAAACATACACATGTATTATATAATATTGTTGAATAGTGCACTAAACTAAATCAGTTGATGATAATATTAGGTGGATGTCAAGACAGGATTGGCTGCATGTAGTCAGACCTGTCAATAGGGAAAAGGTCAAACTGGTCTATTAACACAGGTGAACTCAGAATGAATGGTCAGTCATCAGACCTGGACTCTGAACAATTAGACATCAGACACTATTGTTATTATTGTTATTGATTATTATTATTATTATTATTTGTTGTTGATTTTCTGTTCAGCTTTGTTGTTGCTATTACTGTAGTCAGTTTTATTCATAAATACACCATCAGACTATATTCTTGATTTGATTGATTATTTGAATTATAGAGGCTTTCGCCTTTGCGTGCATGTGCCTCTGGTTAATGGTCGCATGGCGACCTGCTAAATTATCCCGGGGGAAGGAAAAGTGCCACATCCCCTGGGCTTTAATGCCCTCAAAGAGGGCTGTTAAATATGCCCAAGATGTTTCTTCAACACTAGCTGGTGACGACTGAGTAATGTTGCAGCCATTTCACCAGCTAGGGGCAGTTGCTTGAGAGGGAATGGACCCAACACACACTCAGTATTTTTCAGTCTGTAATGACAATGCCGCTGGTGTATACCGAAGCAGTTTGTGACGCCAGTTGTGATTGGTCGGCAACTATGATGTTACAACGGGACACCTGGCTTCTAGACGGGTGGAAATTGTTCCACATCTCCATCTAGGTACGGGAGTCTGAGTGAGAGAAAAGGAGGAAATTCAAATTCAGTCCAGTTGTTCCTATGGACAAGACCTAATGCCAATAATGTGTAAGCCACCTGTGCAATTAACCAAATTCTCAAATAGTTATGGGAATTTTCCTAACTCCTAACTTTCGAATATGATCTAGTACAAAAGTGTACATAATAATAGTCCCTAAAATTTTTTGGTAATAAATGTCTAAGCGACGGGTACTGTTTTGTGTCAATATTAGGTACAAGATTGTAATTTTGAAAGGCAATGAAAGGATAAAATTAGGTAAGTGGTTCGATCGAGTTGGGTTTCCAAACCAAATTGGAACCCCTTACATAAGTGGCACTTGGTATATAGCCCTAAAAAGGGCTGTTATTACGGTAGTTAGAATACTGTGCCGTGGTATACTTCTTCTTCTTCACATTCAGCAGCGGTACGTTGTTCTTTGTAACGTTTCTCCGGGAAGGTTTCAAGCCCATACAGCTCTGTGAGTTTCTCAGCTGCTTCAAAAGTTTGGCTAGTGGGTGTTTTTCATATGCCTTCCTGTAGTACTGACTCAGGATCATGATTCTGAATTCCCACTGTTGGTACTTAGGTTTACGTGTTTTCAGAGATCTAAATCCTAGGTATTTTACTGTGCTGATGAAGTGGGTAGCTTTGTTTTCATCCTTAAGCATTTTTTCCAGTCCTAGGTCAAGTAATCTCTGTTGGTCGGTATCCATTTCTTCATCCTCTATGTTTACTTCAGGTTCACTAGAGGGAGAGGCATCAGTCCAATGTTTGATTGCCGCTGCATAGCTTTTGAGTTTAGGCTGTGGTGTAGCTGCTTGCGGTGGTACCACTGTTTTTGTAGTGGTTTGTTTTTGTTGTTTTCCCGCCTTTTCTCTGCTTGATGTTTCTTTGATGTTTGTCGGCTTTCTCGCTGATGTTGATGCCTGTGAAGTAGTTTTAAGTTTTAGGGAGAATTAAGGCAGGTTCCTTAGATATTTCCCCTCCAAGTGCCTCGCTTAGTTCCCTTATTTAGTTACCAGTTGTTGGTCCCCAGTATCCGAAGTTGACTGCGTGGCCATTGTTGATGTTGTGGGAGCAGAAATTTTGACTGGAGTAGTTGTCGTTGTTCTTCCTTTCTCTGCAGGCTCTGTTGTTTTAGAACTCTCCTATTTTCTACTGGCCTTGAGTCGTTTCCTTCTGGGGTGTTTTCTCTCCTATTTGCGTCGTTTGCTTCCCAGATTAGCAATAACGTAGTACGTTTTGCTTGCGCCCTAAGGCTCCAGCCAGATGCCAACTTTAGTCCGAGGCCTAGAATGGCATTCATGGCTTGTTCCAGGATGAGCGCTTCCATCTCTAACACTGTACTGTTCATGTGTTGCTTCTTCCTCTACTGGTTGAGACTAGAAACGACTATATTCTTTAAATGTTTGGAGCTTTTTAAAAATATTTTGTTATAGAAATGTTTCAAGCAATAATTTCCTATTCAGAGTACTCATGTGTAAATCCACTTACGGTTACGGCCTGTTACCTAGAAATGATTTTTTTTATTTAGGAAATTACATGGGGAGAAATAGGAAAAGTCATTGAGACCAAACAACTGTTAGATTAAGTTTGACTGTTAGGGTAGGTTTAATGCCCTCACTGTCTCTGGTATGTAACACACAGAAAGAATTTTTTTGCATGTATTTTAAAATTAAAAAAGTGATGACTTTGCAGCAGTTTTCTTCCATGTATTGAATTAATGGAATCATCAGTGTTCAGAAAAAAAGTTACATTCATTTAGGAACAAAATCTCATCACTGTGATGATAAAGACTGAGGTAATTGTAGCAATACACGTATTTATCTTAAGAGAAAATAAACTTGAGTGTTTGATGAATGCAATTAGAAATCTGACAAAAGTAGAATTTTTTAAATTTATATTTTTAGCAATATATTTGGATTTTGACTCGCTTCATATTTTTTTCAAATTGCCATCTGATGTTTTTGTTTTGATTGCATGTTTTTATTTTTCATTACTCTGTTTTGACTCTTGATTTCTGATTTATATATATTTTGGAATTCCTTGGATTTTGCCCTCAGGATCAAAGTTTACCTTACTATCTATTTCATCACTCTTTCAAAACATTTCCACTAGGAATAAATAAACAGTGGTAATCTGATAAGTCATCTTGCCTCATTTCATATAATAATCCATTCAGAGCAGTGGATCCTGGGTTTAGATAGCAAGTTTATCTGTAAGCACAGCTAATCAGTGGGACTAATTACTGGTGCGTTGCTATGGTGGCTATGCATTTCATTGGACCAGCCTGGTTCAGTTAGGGTGTGTCTTGGACAGGACACTTTACTTCAACTGCCTCAGCACTAAATAGCCTAGTTGTCCTGCTGTGCCATAAAGCTCCAAGCCATTACAGGTGACTGATAAAAGGGATCTATTTGTATCACAAGAGCCCTGGCTTTCAATTTGCTGTATGTTACTGGCTATTTCATTTGCATTGATGTCTAGATAAATTGCTTCTCTGACCAAAGAGTAACATGGGTTGGGTGTTAAGTATAAGATGGCATAGCTCAAAAGCCATTGGGGTGGGTGGGGGTCATCTCAAAATTAGAAGGCAAAATAGAAATTGAGATAAGTTTTGAAAAGCCCAAAAAGTGATTGATGTCTTTGTCTCAGCCCAAAAAGTGATTGATGTCTTTGTCTCAGCCCAGAAAGTGATTGATGTCTTTTGCTTTATTTACCTGCTAGTCTGAGCCCAGCACTTTGTACATGTCATTTTCCCTCTGCAATCTTACTAAAGCAGTTGTATTTTACATTATTCAGTCATGTATCCTAGATTTATTTGATAATATACACATATAGGAATTGCATGCCTATAATAGTTCTATATAGCTCATGAGACCTTCTGTGTAAATGTAGTGAAAAAAGATAGAGAGAGCCTTGTTGAACAAGCTATTGTTGAAAAAAAAATTAAAACTTTGTTCACAGTAGGGGATAGGCAATTATTATTGGTGAATTACAGTACATAAAATTTGTTCTTATATATATTTCTGAGAGAAGTCAAAAGAAAACTGAAATCTCCCACAGCAGTCAGCTCACTATTTTCTGGCTATTATTTTTTATTTTAATTGCTCAATATCTTGTGCTTTAGTAGATCCAGCAATTGGACTCGATGAAATTTAAGTATAACTTAACTTTGACCAGTCAAATGTTCAAAGTAGAAATAACTTTAAGATTTATATTGGTGAAACTTGAGCTATGTGAAATTTGTTAATTTGCCTGTGCATTGGTCAGCAACATTTTTGGGTCAGGATTTTTCAGTTGGGTTGTCACTGCACAACAGGCAGTATGATATTTCCCCATATTGTTTGTTGCCATTATACAACAGGCAGTGTATTTCCCCATATTATTGTGTTGCCACTGTACAACAGGCAGTATATTTTTTCCATATTGTTGTGTTGCCTCTATACAACAGGCAGTATATTTCCCCATATTGTTGTGTTGCCACTGTACAATAGGCAGTATGATATTTTACCATATTATTGTGATTGTACACTCTTGATGCAAAGATCTGAAATGTAAAATGTTAGGATGTAAAATGTTACGATGTAAAATGTTAGGATGTAAATGTTATCCTTCAGAATGGACTGAGGCATGTAAATATTTCATTTTTGTGGAGGACAGAGTGCAGCTGTGCTAGGCAGTAGTGGTGCATGGTGTTACTGGTATATCGGTTTACCACTGTATTTTTTTTCAGTGCTACGCACCACGTTACTTTTTCACTGTACCATTACTAAGATAGCTGATGTCAATAAGGAATATAAGGAAATTCCAGAGTAATCTTGTTACAAATTTAGTGATATTAACGGCATGTTTTTTTTATTTTAAATGACAAAATAATAAAAAAAACGATTAAATTTTTTTTTATACCAAACAGTTGTATTTTGTCACAAAATAATTTTGAATATTACAAATATAATTATAGTGATGATTCTTTAATAATGTGTTGGATATGTGTCATGTATGTGAATGCAATGTCCAAAGTAGGATGTTGCGAAAGATATTCAGGTCAAATCCAAAGTTTGGGAAACCTTTTTGGCAATGGGTCATTTCAGGACCATTTATTACCATATCTGAATGTGTTAAGAATATATATTCCTTTATAAGACTGCAAATCATTCTAAAATTTTAAGACAACAATTATTTTCTGTTTGAACTAATATTTTCTTGTTTGTTGAGTTGATGTGTTTGATGTTTACTGGCCTTCTCTGATAAATGTCTTTGTTCAGGTGTGAGCATCATGCTTAACCTGGCCCTGCCTATTATACCAATAATGAAGCTAGGCTTCATTTTCAACACTTCTTGCTTTTATCAACAAACTCTGTAATGCAGGGTTCCCACGCTACCGGGAAAAAGTCAGGAGAAATGATAATTTTTTTCCCGACCATGAAAAGTCCTTGAATTTTGCAAATATTGATGAAAGTCGGGAAAAACCCGGGAATTTTCTGCCACCACTTGATGCCCAAAACAATCACGTAATTGAGATGTAACTAAACTGATCATGAGTTAAATTTATCGAGTTCTAACCAGAATATTCGGAGGGTGTAGAATGGATCATTTTGGTGATTGCAATAAACATTATATGCCGAGTCAATCCAAACGCTCAGCGAATCAGATTTGTCTGGTAGACGTTTTTTTTAAAGTCAGCTCAGTATCCGTATCTTCCTTACCTGAAAGGTATGAAAACCAGTCTAGCATCTCAAGAGGCCAACATGGTGGTGGCAAAGCGTAGCCACTTACCGGATGGCCTAGAAAACTTCAAATTTTGTTAGATCGAGTGATACATGCATGAAATCGATATGAAAATTACTTTTTTTCTCAGAAATTGTGAGTATTAAAATCGTTATGTCTTTAATCTGCTGAAAGACGAGATAAAACTACGGCATTGATGAAATGTGACCTGGTACTCTCGATTTGCATTGCTAGTCGCATGAGTGCACAAATCTAACAACCCACATTTTCAGATGTTGTAGAGAAAAAAATACAAAAATATTAAATGAAAGTCGTATACTGGTTGTAATAAAAATACAAAAACAAAAGCACACAAAATTCTCCATATTTATATATTCCGAGAACAACTTCTGGAGTGTTGTTGTTTCACATGACTAACACGTTGATATGTGCTGTCTGCTTGATAAATCAGACTGGCCAGATTGCTGGTTTTTACAAAAAGTATCAGACTTTCATTTAATATAATTGAATTTCTGTACAACAACATTATAAAGGAGTTTGTTGTTGATATCAGGTGACTATTGGACTTCTGATGTCATCGTATGAGATTTGTGAAGTCATGTGACTAGTAATGAAAATGACGAGTACCGGGTCAGGTTTCATCTATGCCGTAGTTTCGTCTAGTCTGTCAGCGGATTAAAAACATAACGACTATAATACTTGTCATTTCTGAGAAATCATTTTCCTATCGATTTCGTGCAGGTATGAGTCGGTATAACATAAGTGTAAATTTTCTAGGCCCGCTATATGTCACTACCGCACGGTGGTGGCAAATTCCAAATTTTCAACATGCAGTTGCAATGAGCCACACCCCAACCTAGATGTCCAAATATAAAATATGGGGTGGGAATATTTGGAGGAAACTCTGATCAGAAAATGGACTGCTATTCGTTTTAAGCCAAATTTGTAGTTTAAATTGTTGATTCTCGGAGCTGAAATGAGAAACTGTCATCCCTTGCATTATATATTAAAAAACGTTACGAGCCCCCGTATCAATACAGGTTTGGGGACTGGTTTAACGAATTCCAAGAAGACAAGTTGATTTTACAAAATATTCAGTCCTTGTTTATACCACAGTATACAATTTTGAAGGTCTTTTGTCAAAATTTAAATCAACCCTTTTCAAAATGTTTTTTTTTTGTTTTTAAATGATGGCTTTTTAACCAGATCGTCTTAAGGAGATTAGGTTGTTTGAAAAATCTTGTTTGGGATTTTATTGGCACCGATAAATTCAGGGTTAAACTCTTTCATTACAAGACAAGATTCTTATTATTTGCATTTATTGTTTTTTTCATACTGTAATAGGAAATGTTACTTTCTATGAGATGTATATATATATATATATATATATATATATATATATATATATATATATATATATATTGCTATTGAGTTCTTTATAATTAAAGGTGTGAAAGGGAACAAAACATAATTTATGTTCATTATGTTGTTCCCACTTAGCAACGTAATGCAGGTCAGCAAAATAAAGTTAGAATTTTTATTCTGTACATTGAAATGACTTTACATGCCAATTTATAGGAATATGATCAAATTTGTTTCGTGTGATACATTTTGTGGTTTTGTACATGAGCATCTTTTCTGACTTAGATGTTTTGGAGAGTCTTGAAAGAGAAACATCTTTAGATTTAGAAAATGCATGTTTTATAATCTAAAATGTTCTTTAATTCCATTCACTAATGGTCATATGTGAACCTTGAAAAAATTAATTTCATCCTGGAAAAACCCTGGAAATGACCTGGAAATTTATCTTTAGAAAACCGTGGGAACCATGTATGAAATTGATACTAAATTCTAAATTGGTGACCACTCCACATTTGCTGGCTCCCGCGTATTTTTTGCAGGCTCAGCCTTTATATATTGTTCATGCCATTGTCTCTATTTAAATTATCTATTTTCTTAACAGGAGAACACAACCTGGACCCTGGTTGAAGACATTGAGAAGTTGAGAACTCATTTGGGGATAGACAGGTGGCATGTGTTTGGTGGAAGTTGGGGTTCTACACTTGCATTGGCATATGCTGAAACCCACCCAGACAGAGTTAAGTCCCTTGTCCTGCGCGGAATTTTTACTCTGCGCAGGTAGAATTAAATCTGTTCTCAATAGTGTGTTAGTGTGTGCGTGTGTGTGTGTGTGTCCATGTGTGTGTGTGTGTGTGTGTGAGAGAGAGAGAGATGGATTTTTAACGTAGCTTTAACAATTATCAGTCATATTGCTACAATGTCTGCAGTGTGGCAGTTTATAGTGAAGTCTAGCACTGGGACGTCATGCCGCAGACATGTTGCATCATGTTCTTCCTAGTCACATTATTCTGACATCAGGCTGGCCAGTCCTAACAATAACCTCATAATGCTGAGCAGCAAGCGAGACAGCTCCTTGTACCATTTTTATAAGTCTTTGGTGTGAGGGGTTCAAACCCATGACCTCCTGCATCCAAGGCGGACACTATCCACTTAGGCCACTGGAGTGATCCTGTTCTCAGTATTAAAAGCTATATAAGAAATGATGACTTCAAAAGAGATATCTTTCATCATACTTGTTTTGTTATTGATGTTTAAACTTACCATATTTTGGAACCTGAGGATTATTGCAAGAATTGCAACAATGAAAACAAATTTTTATTTACCATTAAAGATACTTTTTTCAAATCATCATTTTGATTTATGCATGAAAAATAGGCCTGTTTACTCAGTGCTACGTATTTGAGTGCTCAGCTTAACCGTTTGATGGAATTTCAGTGAGCCACACAACTTGCACACCTTTCAGCTGTACACCTGTGACTGCATACTGGGTGCTGTACTTGGTGACACATTACCTCAGTAGAGGGCAGCCTTCTCATTAACTTTTCAAGTAGCCGGCTCAAAATTATAAGTAGAATGCTAAGCCAGTGCAGCAGTATAACAAAAAATGTTACAGTGTGTGTGTGTGTCTGTGTGTCTTTGTGTAATATGTCATATAAGCTTAGATAAATTTAAACAAACTGAAACACAATTACAATCAAACTACCTTAAAAGTCACTGTTTTTATATAATCCGCAAGTTATTAAAGAAATTAACATCAGTTAAGAAGCCACCAATCATTCACACTTCCCCGAGGTAGCTGCCTGATACATATTGGACTATACTTTAGGTTTGAAGCTGCTTTCATTGCTTTTAATGTTAAAATTCAGACCTAGTGTTATGTGTAGGCTCGTACAAAAGTAACAAAAGAAAATAGTGAAGCCAACAAGCTTTGTAAATTTAACAAAATTGATTTATTTCCCTAAAAGACAATGTAAAAATATGAAATAGGACTTATGGTTTGTGAATATAATCTAAATATTAATCCTAGAATTGAAAAATATAAGTCCTATCACTAAACAGTTCTAATTGAATCCAGGTTGATGACGTTCCAGTATGGAAGACGATGAGGTCGTTGTACTGACAGCAACAGATCCTTGATTGAATCACAGTTTAAAATGTTTCCGTTTAGAATTTCCAGAATAAATTTCCACTGAATATCTTTCTCCCAGAACTTTTATAAAATATGAAGCACTTGTGTAGTTTTCTAGAGAATGAATTATTAAATTCCAAAAAAAAGACAAACTTCAGAATAAGCTGGCAACAACAATAAAAACCTCTTGAGTCCTCAAGGTTTAAAATACAACTAAATAGATCTAGTAGAAAATGGCTGTTTTAAGCCTCGATTTTAGATCACATGGTGGCGCACGTGATGGGCTATTTGATTTACTAATTTGAGCAGTGCATTAATAAAAATGCCATTTCACATAGGCAAGAAAGAACTTAGTGAATCTTATTATAAGATTCAATAAAAAAAGTAGTTTACAAATTAGAGCTGTCATGCAAGCAGATCATGACCTTGGTAATAGCCAGTCGTATTCACCCGATGTTTACAAGATCTGTGAACTATGGTGAGCTAAAAATAATGCTTAAGTCATACTTTTACGTTCTAATCAGACTGATATTTTTTTCAAAAATATCAAATCCCGTGAAAATAATCATTACAATAAAATGTAATGAAACAAAAAATAAAAAATAAAAAAGAATTTAAAAACTAACAGGTAATTTAATTACATATTCGTAACACTTTCCCCCATAAAGAAAAAGAAATATTTATGTAATAAAGCATTCTTTTTACCATATGTAAATTATACATGAGGTAAAATAAGATTATATAAGAAAACTCTTATGAATTATATAAAGTGTACATGAAATAATATTTCTATACATGGGAAAGTGCATCTGCAATCAAATTGTCTTTTCCTTTGATGTGCCTGATGTCCAGATTATATTCTTGCAAAAACAAACTCCACCTTAATAATCTTTGATTTTTATTTTTCATCTTGTCGATGAAAGCAAGGGGGTTGTGATCACTATACACAACAAGCTGAACTAATGTAAACTTCAAAATGCTGTAATGCCAATATTAAAGCCAAACATTCCTTCTCAAGTGTTGAGTAATTCCCTTTGGTGCTTATTTAATTTCTTAGAGATATAGCACACTGGGTGATCAACACCATTTCTATCTTCTTGAATCAATACTGCTCCAACCCCAACATCACTTGCATCAACAGATTGTTTTAAAGATTGATTGAAATTTGGAGCTGTAAGAACCGGGGCACTCTTGAGTATGGCTTTTAACCAATCAAAAGCCTCCTGACATTTTTCAGTCCAAAGAAACTTGCTTTTCTTACTCAACAAGTTTGTCAGGGGTTCAGCAATATTAGAAAAATTGGAAAAAAACTTTTGATAGTATCCGGCCATACCCAAAAATCGCATCAGTTGCTTTTTACTGACAGGCACAGGGAAATCAGAGATAGCCTTGACCTTAGCATCAATAGGTTTAACTTGACCATGTCCCACAATATTTCCTAGAAAAGTTACAGAAGCATGGCAAAACTCACTTTTAGATAAATTGATTGTCAAATTTGCATCAGTGAGTCTTTCAAAGAATTTCTGAATCGTTGCTAGATGTTCTTTTCAGGTGTCGTTGTAGATGATGACATCATCAATGTAAGCATCACAATTATCTAGACCAGAGGTAATCATATTCATCAAGCGTTGAAAAGTACTTGGGGAACCCTTCATCACAAAAACGGCATTACTTTATATTGGTAGAGTCCATCTGGAGTCACAAATGATGAAATTTCCTTTGCTCTTTCCATTAGTGGAATTTGCCAAAATCCTTTCAGAAGGTCAAATTTGGTGACATACTTGGCATTTCCAATTTTATCAATACAGTCATCAATTCTTGGTAATGGAAATGAATCTGTTTTTGTCACACTGTTCACCTTCCTATAATCAGTGCATATATGGAAAGTTTTATCTGGTTTCGGAACAAGCATACATGGTGAACTCCAATCACTTTGACTGGGCTCAATGAAATCATTCTCCTCAAATACTGAATTTCCTTTTTCAAGCATTCCTGTTTGAGAGGGTTCATCCTGTATGGGTGTTGTTTCACAGGTTTTGAATCTACAATATCAGTGTCATGAAAACTTTTGTTTGTCCTTGTAAGAATATCTGGAAACAAGTGCTCATATTCAAATAATAACTGTTTAAGTTCATTGCTTTCTTGTTGTTGCAAATGTAAAAGTTTCTGGTCCAGATTTTTCATAATTTCTGAATTCTGAAGATTTGTTGCTCCAAGAGCAACAGAGTCCGATTGAATTTCTTCACTTAAATCCTTAGTTTGTGGGACAGGTACAACTAAATTAATTGCATAATTTACCTGGCTATCTCTTTCAATGTACTAGTTCTGTATTAATTTATTTAGATCAGAGTACTAATATTGTAATTTAACTCATTCATTTTCTTCTTTACTTTGTAAGGGCCGTAAAATCTAATTTGAAGAAAATTTTGAATGAATGAGCAAGAGAGAATGAACTCTATTACAAGACTCAAAACTTCTCTCAATTAAAGTTCGGTGAAACCATAAGTGCACTTTTGACTTGAATTGCTGAGTGCCAAATTCAAGCATAACAAGCTGGAAAATTCCAGGCATAAAATTTGACCTTTGACCAGATTGAACAGATTTGGGAAGGCCAAATTGAGTAAAAACCTTTATCAAAGCTTTTACTGTGATTTTGGTTTTAATATTCCTCATAGGAATTGCCTCTGGGATCTTGTTGACGCACACATTCTACCATAATTCTGCTAAATGGTTCATCAAATGCAGGAATAGGTTGCAGATGAGCCTTAGGTATCTTCTGATTGGGTTTTCCTACCATTTGACAAGTATGACAGGATCTTCAAAATTTACAAACATCACTTCTGATTTTTGGCCAATAAAAGTGAGTCATGGTCTTGTGGTAAGTTTTATTTATCTCTAAATGACCAGTCAAAGAAGTTTCATGGGCCAAACTAAGTATTTCCTGTCTGTAAGATTTTGGAACTACAATCTGATTGTTCACTGACTACTCGTCACTAGCAGGTACCTCGGGAGGTCTCCATTTTCTCATAAGAATTCCATTTTTAATGAAATAACAGACAGGTACTTCAGTGGTTTCAGTTTCACTAATGGCCCTCTGAAACAAACAGGAGATCTCAGGATCTTTTTCCTGTTCGACGACAAGTGATTGTCGTTTATCACCCTGATTAGATAAAAGAGAATGAGTATTTAAAAGAGGATCACTGTGATCAATACCTTTTGACTGATCCAAATTAGAAGTGAAAGTGACCTCATCAAAAGCCTGACCAATACATGTATCAGCTAAAGGAATATTTTCCTTATCAAAATCATTCTCAAGAGCTTTCTTTGCCATTGCTCTGGTAACTGCACAAGCTGGGAATAAATCAGGGTATTCTTTTTCAATAGGATCAACTTTCTGATCCAAAGAAGGCTTGTCAGTTACAAGTGGATTAACCACAACCTTGTCTCCAGCTAGATCATTGCCTAGTAACAAATGAATGCCCTCAACAGGTAAAGTGGACACTTTACTGACTATCACAGGTCCTGAAACTAAGTCTGATGACAAATTTACAGAATGGAGAGGAACATTAACAAAGCCGCACTCTACTCCCTGAATGAGAACACTCTCATTAGAACAGGACTTCTCAGAAAAGGGCTAAGTACCTGATAATAAGAGACTCTGAGAAGCTCCTGTATCCCTTAAAATTTTAATAGGGATAGGATTGGCCAAATCACCCAAGAGTGATATAGAACCCTTCGACATGAATGGTTCATAATTCTCCATAATAAAGTCAGACGGGGGTTTATTAGACCCAACAAATGTATTGCTTTCAATACATGACTGCGACCTTGACCTCTTAGAAATAAGAGTATTGGGGATAGGTCTATCTTGATTCTATCTTCCACCACAACAGTCATAGGGACATGAAGCATTCATGCACCTGTATATCCATCCATTACACCTCTGTTAAGTTGTGCATGTAGGTTATTTCCTGCCTGTGGTGGGGCATCAGTGTTCCATGAGCACATTTCTATATTCTCCTGAAATATAGGGTTTAAATTCTTGCCTAGATACTGATGATTTGTACAGTTATGAAACACATGAGAAAAGTGTTGCACTGTTTATTGATTATATTATAATCACTGATTGATTCACCTCATTATTAAAATCATTGACTTACAGTTAAAATAACCAATTATAAAAATCCACTACCAATCATCATCAAGAAATTATTGTATTATATGAATTGTAAAATCAAACAATTTTATGGTAAAAAAATTTTAAAAGTCAGTATTAAAATATTGTATAAATAACTTTTTCATGATAAACGTGGCAGCTCATATATCTGGATGTTTTATAACCATGGAAGCCAAACTAGCCCGAATCGAAGCTGTCAACCAAATCTTTTTACACTTACATTGTAACATACATACAATACTATTTCCAGTTTGCACATTGAGTGTGTGTTCCCCACAATTTTGTGTCCTATGTCCCCAAATCATGACTGTGTGCCTCACTGGGTGCAATTCAGAAAAAAAGTGAAAAAATGTATGCCTATGGCTCATTAGTGGTTGTCTATCTTTCTGTTGACACTAGCAATGTCCAAAGTTGTGAAAGTGTTTAAAACTGTAAGATGGCAGTGAATGACTATTGTAAACAATGTATATAGCAATGAAAATATTAAAGGATGGTGGTCGATGGCTAAGTTGCAATGTAAAGTGTTTGAATGCCATTAGTGCAATGTATTTTTGAAGTTAAAATCACATCTACAGCAAGAGAGAATCAGTTTATTTTGAGGTTGGAATAATGACAAAAGGGACTAAGTTTATGCAAATATGCAATTTGTTATTTAATTAATGACTTCTTAGTTTGGAAAGAAAAGTAAATCAGACAACATGGCTATATATTGTAATAAATGCTGGCCTTGAAACAATCAAGATGCAGATATTCCATCCAGACAGACTATGAGTTCATGATTGACTCTTCTTGAAAACTGTGCACAAAGATGTTAAGTGTTGCTTGATTTCATGGTTATCCCTTGGTTGTGATGCACTTTTATTAGGAGGATCCCTATCATTATAATGTCCATTGAGTTTATAAAGCAGGGGTTTGATACTCTTGCATTTTCCCCACCTCTTTTTTTTTCTTATGTAAGTGTGATTGAGTAATGTATTTGACGGAGAAAAGACATTTTTATTGTAAATTTTCTTTCTCCAAGAATACTTATCCAACTTCACTTTGAATAAGTCCTCCTACACCTTGCCTCTCCTACACCCTGCCCCTCCTATACCTTGCAACAAATGCAAGCCTCCATGTTGATATATCACTAAAGTTTAATCTCATAAACATCTAGTATACATATAACCGCCTAACCAATACAGGGGAGGTAATTATAATGGTATATCAGGAGAGTTTCTGCCCATAGATGCTCATATTATAATCTGTATAGCATCCAAGATGGGTAAGACAAATTAGTCCTCATTCTGGGAGGGAGGGATTTGGAAGGTAGTGGACATTAAAATCCTAATGTAAATGTGATCATTTAGGTATTTTCAGAGAAACACGATTTACAGTAAAAATGTCCTTTCTCTTAGCTTCCTTTCTGTACCTTTCAGACATATCCACAGATATCCCACAATGCATGCATTGTATTTTGTAATCTTGAATCAAGAATAACTTAAACAAGTAACATCTTTTGTTTCAGGCGAGAGCTGCTGTGGTACTATCAAGATGGATGTAGTTTTGTTTTTCCTGATGCATGGGATGATTTTATAAAACCAATTCCTGTGGTATTTATTACATTTCTATTTCTGTAGAGATTCCATATTTGTAGATACTACATCTCTGCCATGTTATATCCTTGTTATAACATCTACCATTTTAACATAATTCTGGATATAATGCAGTACCACTATGGACCCCATGACCAAAATTACCATTGCATTTGAATTCATGTAACAAATACATGGTAATAGTGGTTGATAGAATGAAACTTAGTGTTACAATTTTTTTCTTATTAGGACATTATTATTACAATCATTCCTGCTATATCATGGTTCAATTCATGTGTGGTTCTGGCTGTGCAGTGGTCCCCCTCATGAACAGCAACCCTTGACCAGCGGCCATCTGTTTTAGAAGGCTGGAATCCTATATCACCAATGAGTTTATGATCAAATGTACCCCTCAAGTACAGCCACACCACTAACATGACCAGCAGCTGGCATTTTAATGCAAAAGCTGTAAAATTTACCCCTTGCAAGCAGCAACGTAATGGTTGTTTACTGATTGAAATCTTGGTAATATATTTTAATTTCTGGACTCAACACATCAACATTTGTCCCAGCATGCTGATAAAGTAACTTTAACCCATGCAGAGAGGAAAGTTACCCTTTATCCTTACTGCTGCATGTTCCTAGATGTTAGCTTTTGTCACTTTGATAATTACTTGCTATTATTACCACCTATAATTATCAAGATTACAAAAGCTAACCACGGAGAGGCATAGTATAGGTCAGCTCAAGTCAGCATGACATCCACTCACCAGATAGTAAATGGTATGTTATCCTTTATAGCTTCCCTCTCATAGATTACGATATGTACTTAACTGGGTACCAGACTAGAGAAAAAGAAAGAAAAAAGTTGATCACATGACAAGCTCACTTCCTTTGTAAAAACTGGGTAAGGTATACTGCAGATGTCAGGGACTAACAGGTATGTTCTGTCACATGGGCCTGACAATTTTTAAAAAAATTTCCCTATGTCATTAGCTGGGAAAATTATCTTGCTCTGATTTATAGCATTTTAATACCATTTTATATCCATTACATTATTTGAAAGAAAAAGAATTATCTTGAGATGAAAGAAAATAAAATAGCTCAAAAGAAACTCACCACCCCAGCCCCCACCAGTTAAATGGTCAGTACCTGATATATGGATGAAATTGCTATATAAATTGTAATCTGAAAACTAAGACATTGTGCTGACATTAGAGAGATTGTTGATAAAAAAGGAAGTATTGACACGGAAGCCTACGCTTTTACTAGCAACATTATTGATATTAAAGGCATGGAAAACTTTGAGTGGGATGCCAACACCCAAACAAGATATCTGTCAGAGAGATCCAGTGAACATAAAACATATTTACTCAAGAAATGAGAAAATATTTAGGTGACTTAGGAATTTATGTAAATTTCAAACAGAAAACAATTGCTCTCCTCAAAAGCTTAGAATGATTTGCAGTCTTCCAAAGGAATGCACATAGTTAACATAGTAACATACACTAGTAAATAACTTTTTTTAAAAATGACTTTTTTAAAATCTAAAATTTTTCCAACAGTTGCATTTGGTTTGAATATCTTTTACTGCATTCCATTTGGCCACCATGTTTGCATACATGAATAGTGTCAAACATATGATTAAATGGTCATCAATATAAATTTATTTGTTATATTCAAAATTTATATATGATAAATAAAACTTTTATAAAAATAAAATTATTTTCTAATGAAAAATGCAGATATGCAGTTAATATCATTATGATTACTTTGGAACATTCCTTACCAACATACCAGTATGGTGAAAAAGTACCATGTTATGGTACGTACCATTGGAAACAAAAATTGTGGTAAACCAGTATACTGGTAATACAGCACACGTCTAAATTGGATCAAACAAAATGAGAGAGAGAGTACACTGATCACTGCTGAGAAATTTGAAAGATTCAAATAAACATCAATATATATATTAACTATGGTGAATGGGAAGACGGAATTGATGGATGTACAGGGATAATTAAAATCAATGTTTATGTCCAGATTTTACTGACTAGGTAGTTCTGCACCATGATTGATGATTATTCATAGATTTAAAAAAAAAATAACATTGATATTAGGTTTATCAGTGATATTAGTTGTATCTCATTAAGTCCATAACCTGATAATATTTCAGTGATATTTAAATAAAAATATTAAAATATATAAAATTTGTTATGCATATCATACTTTATATACAATTATTCACATCTGTGTGATAACCCTTGAGAAAGGCCACCCCTTTTATCAGGCTGCTTTATTGTTGCCAAATGGGTTGCATTATAGGAAGCATACCACAGTACTGTAGTCTGGTACATACAATTTGGTTCTCATTATGCCATAATTCAGTATATAATGCAAGAGATGGTTATAGACCCCCAATTGCCACATTATATTGAGGGAGATGGTTATAGACCCCCAATTGCCACATTATAGTGAGGGAGAACTGTATTTGAGTTGGCGCTTTTAGTACTTCTCAACACAATAATTTGAACCAAAATAGACTTTCTGTTTCATGTGATTGATTAGTAGATTCCATGAAAAAAAGAATTTATATCACATTTGATATTTTTCAGTTTTATAGCACTTATTTATGTAGTCATTATCTTATTTTATATTTCCTGCAAAAACAGGTTTTAAAAGTTCTTTTACATTAGTGATGATATGTTATTCAGCTTCAGTGCCGATGATAGAAAGCACAATTAAATTCATTGTTTCATTTAATTTCTATCCCATTTGATAATCAGCTCCCTGAAGCACCATTCCCTGTTAATCAGCTCCCTGAAGCACCATTCCCTATTTCTAGTTAAATCGTTTCAAGGATATTGATCTGCTGTTTTTGTAAACTAATTACTATTACAGTGTTACATAGCAGCTTGTGTATATAAAATAGGTACTTTCCCTGGTGATAATTTTCACTGGTTAGCAGAGATACACTCAGATAAATTGTAAAACTTCACAGTCTGTGTCAATCCTTCTGATTTAGTAGTGATTTTGTGTAAAAACAAAATTCCCTACAGTAAACACTTGTTTATCAGAGATACCTAAAATGTTTTATAAAGGGGAGTGTGGATGTTTGAGATCAGGCTGTACCAAATATGCAGTGTTTGGGAGGAAATTTTCCCATGCTGTGCTTAAAAATGTTGATCTGTACAAATTTTCCTGAGATTAAAGTGCATCACAATAAGGCGTTTATTCATAAACATGGATACCTTTGCCAGTGGTAGCACATTTGGAGTAGCTGACAAAATACAGACTGTTGTAAAGGAAAACACAAGAGTCACCCATGCCTAAAATTAGGCCACAGTTACCTTCTTTTTTGTGTGACTGTGTTATAGTCTTTAGGATGGATCCACTTACACCCATTATCTGGGTAGTTGTCCAGTCACACAAACAGCCCTTAGAAGGTACACTCACTTTAGAAAAAATTACCTCGGAAATGAATATTGTTTCCAGTTAATGCATGTGTTTCAAAGACCAGTTATGTCCAGCTAGTGCAGTACTTCAGTCAGGTAGAATCAATCTCTCAATGTACACTCCTAGGTTATTTTGAGACTAGGTTCAAATTTACATGTCACTTTTCACTTGCTAATGAATCAGGAAATTATGAAGTCCAAAACTCTACCATGCATCTAAAATTGCATTTATGCAAACCAAAGCAACTCGTTTCTTTCTTTTGTTAATGTTTGTATGAGCATACATGAGATACAGTATTGGAAATGAGAGAGTCATAATCTATATTGGGAAAGTACCTGCCATGACAACACAGACCTTGAAAGCTGTTGATTTTGCCTCATTTTTTAAAATATTTATTTATTTATTTAGTAAATATTTTTATTTTGTTAGAATTACATATCAACGTTTCTTTTTTTTCTCAGTCTATCTTATCTGTAACACTATGACATGGCTGAACTTTGAAGTTGTTTTCTTTTAATCCATTTCCAGTAGAGACAA
The DNA here is from genome assembly GCA_016617855.1 of Megalonaias nervosa. Lineage (NCBI taxonomy): Eukaryota > Metazoa > Mollusca > Bivalvia > Unionida > Unionidae > Megalonaias > Megalonaias nervosa. The sequence continues at coordinate 64,764 of JAECUM010000554.1, forward strand.
AATAAAACTTCAGGCTTCACACGTAAAGAAGATGACATCTGTCTTTGATGATTATGGTATTGCTTTGCTTTGAAGTAATGTATATACTTGATTATAAGATGAGTCCAACTGCAAACAACATAGACTATGATCAGACATTGTATAGTGCACTGGCAGATCATGGTCTGTGTTGTTTGTTCTATTGATTACTCCTAACAAACTGCAGAGACGCAGATCACCTGGTACATTTTTTATGGCAGATCTGGGTCTGTGTAATTTGCAGATGTACTTGATTTGTAAGCAAGGATATACAGTTAGGTTGCCCTAAGACTGGTGACTTAGTCTGAGACTTAGTACAAGTATATCACTTACACTGGTATTAGGCGCTGATAGAATTGCAGCCAAAATGGCTATTGCATATTTATATCAGCAATATGATCCATTCAGTCTGGGAATATTAAGTATATTATTTGAACTTCCATGAGAGATTGCTGGAAATTGTTTTAAATTTTCAAGCCCCATTTCCACCTGGAATTATTTTCTTAAATTCTGCATCGGATTTATATATCAGTAAAGTAGAGTAGTTGCTTGCAGATTTAATTTTTCAGCTGCATGTTTTTCCGGCAGGTAATGCACAAATTGTGTGGATTATTAGCAAAACTTGTGTGACAATCAGATTTTCATAATATTGAAATACAGAGCAAGTGTATTGAATAATTACAATAAAAGTGAATGGTAAAAATAGTAGAAATGCTTTCAGTTTTTCATCTGGTATTATACTGAAATGCATACAATCTTTTGTGAAAGAAATAATCTGGACGAAAATATTCAAAGTTTATTTACCAAAGTCCATTCAGCTTTTTCTGGTTATAGTTGCTAAACCATTTTTTTTTCTTACATTTTATATAAGTTTTGTCCATAAGAAGGGTGTTTGGTTATTAAAGCTTGTGCAGATGTTGCATCAAATAAGGTATATTGTGAATTAACTTCCATTTGTGGGATGCCAGTATTTGTGGATTTTTGGGAATTGTAATCCCTTATGAAGAAGAAAGGAATATTACCTCCATGGTGACATATCTATAGTAGAAGTCACACAGGTCATGTATGCATTCAGCACTGACTATTTCAGTAATGGGCATCAGTTTTTAGAATTTGATTCTGCATACCTTTAAATGGCAGGTGTTCACATCATTTGGATTCTTATGCATCCAAATTTCTTTGGAAGGTCATTATTTAGATGCCATGAGAAGTGCATATGTCAAAATCAATGTTAAAGAACATAGACATTTTTGGATGAAATGAACCTGAAGGTGTTATCCAGTACTGTCCATATTGAATGTCACGCACTGTGATGTCACAATGAAAGCTACGCATATTGATACATGAAATCACACTACCCTATATTGTGACGATTCCGATTGACATGCTCTTTACTTGACCCAAATTTAGTACACGGCCACCATTGTAAAAGACTATAGAGATCAACACTTTTTGTCTGGAAGCCTCTTGATGACAGTTAAGGTGCAAAATATTTAATAATCAGGACTGAATAGACTTTGGTTAAAGAAAATTAGTGTTAAATTTTAAAAGAACAGTTTATATTTAATTGAAAATGAGTAAATGCGCATACATGACCAATATGACTTTTACTATAAGAATTAAAAAGTATCTGCAAAAATGCCCATCTCTATAAGAATCACATGGATATGGCTGGATGTGAGCTGTAGGCGGTACATGCCTGAAATAGAAAGATAGTGGGTGTGCTGCACTTTAGGCGATGACCATGTTTACAGAACTGTATAGTTCTTTTACTTATGCCCTTTTTACTTTATCCATCTTCATTATTTACACATAAAATTATTACCTTTTAAAGTTAGACTGGAAAGAGTTCAGATCTATATTAATGCTCTCTTCTAACTGTAGGTTTTCGTCTGTCAGTAATGTTATTTACTACATTCATATAAAGTCATGTAATTACCATATTCATATACAGTCATGTAATTACCATATTTATATGTGAGCCAGGCATTGTACAGAAGAAATGAACGCAGCACCCTCCGGTTGTGGGGTTTATTTAGCGTCAACGATACAAGACAAAAGAAAAACGGAAAAAAAACTACAATGGAACAGAACAAATACTTAATATACGATACTAAAGCAGAACAGAACAAATACTATACACAACCCACACGCCAGTATTCAGTATATAGGAGCATGATAATATAAAAACGACAACTTACCAGACACGAAGACCTGAAACATCCTGATACTACAATTCTTGCAAATTGCATTCATTATAATAGGTGTAGACAGCATGAAAAAGGTGTTGTTGGTCCAGAGATGATACGATGAGCACCAAGGGCATTTATTAAGTGCATGGCGCTCAACGTTATCATCCTCTTCATGTGCCTCATGCACTGATCGCTCACTCGCTCATGTACGCACTCATGACAAACACACACCTGAATCACATATATAGTTATGTAATTACCATATTCATATGCAGCCATGTAATTACCATATTCATATACTGTCAAGTAATTACCATATTCATATACAGTCATGTAATTACCATATTCATATAGTCATGTAATTACCATATTCATATACAGTCATGTAATTACCATATTCATATAGTCATGTAATTACCATATTCATATGCAGTCATATAATTACCATATTCATATACAATCATGTAATTACCATATTCATATGCAGTCATGTAATTACATATTTGTATAGTCATGTAATTACTAAATTCATATACTGTCATGTAATTACCACATTCATATACAGTCATATAATTACCACATTCATGAAAAACCTTATTTCATGTCCACTGCACAAGTTTTGATAACTGACAGTATGTGCACTTGGATGGCTTAGGTCTTGATGTATAGTTATGTGTAGTGGAGGAAACCAGAGAACCTTGAGGAGGTCACCAACTGTGCATGGACAACCACAAAATGCATGCCAGAAACAGAAATCAAACCCATGACTATTGAGATGTAAAGAAAATGTGTTAGCACTATACTGTCAGGGTCTGTCTAGGTTGCAAAGTTAGCAGAAAAAAATCAAACATCATCACACATTTCTCCTGCACAGGTAGAGAGACATGACATAATGAGTGCATACTACAGGCGACTGACAAGTCCTGATGCAGCCATACAGCTTGAGGCTGCCAAAGCATGGAGTACATGGGAGATGGCCACCTCCCGACTCATCCAAGATCCTCAACTGCTAAGTAAGGTGGAGGCAGACACCTGGGCACTACAGTTTGCACGGATAGAGTGGTTTGTATTTAGAAACTTCCAGGTATCACTTACCTGATTATTATAGGAAGTTAGTTAGTTCTTAATAAAGTAAAACATCTAAAATGAACTTGAGACAGTGAAAATTTCTTATTTTTACATGACAATGATACACAACTGATCACTTTATAATGATTTGCTGAGCCCATTAATAATCGCCTTTTCTATCTGTCTGTCTGTCTGTCCATTCACACTTTTGTAACCACCATAGTTCTGCGACCCTAATACATAATTGGTGGCCATCAGTTAGACAAATTGCCTGTTACATGTATATGGCCTTTTAAAGATTTCATCTTATCAGGTCCAGTTTTGATGAAGTTATTGCCCTGTCTTAAATCTCCTGTACAGCAGATTCTTGTAAGCAACAGGAACCATACAAAATCTCTTGCAGTATAATGTGTACATTCTCTTATTGGTATATACTACCTCTTTTGACTTTGTATTATCAACTACATTTTTAGTGTCTATTTGCCCGCAATGAAAAATGGTGCCTGTCATATATATATAGAGGGAGAGAGAGAGAGAGAGAGACACACACACACACACACACATACATAGTAGCATGTACATGTATAAACAACAATATATTTACTTTTTTTCCTTTCACAAGATGGATACTCATCTATAAATATTGAACTCACACAGTCAATATACATGCAATATGCAATTAGTGCAAATAGATGGGTAGTATATTAAATGATGCCCACAGGCATTCATGAATACAAATACATTTGTTTTCATTCTCATTTTAACTACATCCCTGAAGCCACTGGATATACTAGGTTTGGAAGAAGGAAATAGAGTGGGCATGTCTAATCTCAGCTGGAATACTATTCTAGAGTGAAGTTCCAGAGCACTGAAACCTTGTTTTATATAATTCCTTATTCGGTTTGGGAATTTTATATTGTTTAGTAGACATGGATTGCAGGTGGGGGAGTATTAGCGGATAGCCAGTTGAGGTCATCTTGAAAGTCTTCTTATGGCAGCTTGCCTTACATGGATGGAATTTTGACCAAACTTTGCATTAAGTTGCATTAAGAAAAACAAGTTGATTGTCAACACAGAACTCTGACATTGATTTTATCTTGAAAGGTCTTGACTGATGTTTCTTGCTGTACTGGCTGGTAAGCATAATAACACAAACAAATATGAATAGGCTTTTCTCCATCAAATACATTCCCCAATCACATTACTTTAGGAATAGTAGCCTGCTACCTCGTGAATCTAGCTCTACTAAATGATGAAAATGGTCTTTTTCTGTCCATCTCCATAGACAAAGGGCAATAACTCTTGGTTATTACCTCCCCTTGTCAACCCCAGGTGTCCCTCGTTTTGAGCTTTGCTGGTGTACTGGCATAATTTAACCAAGTTTGTAGATATATCCGAAGAATATAATGAATTATATCACTCCAGTACTTTTAGATTTAACCAGACTTAGCATTTGATTGTAACCAGAGATTGTCTGAGAAAGTTTTTTGTGTGCTGCACTTACATGTTTACTAACTAGAACATGTTAACTTAAGCTGAAGAAAACATACTGGTTACCAGATTAGGTATGTTGGAGTTTCTCAAGAATATCAAAGATGGTTTCAGTGTTTGAATGCTAAAAAGAAGAAATGGACTTGGATTACTAGAAATTATTTTTGACTACTGGAGCATCAGTCCCTTTGAGGATTACCAGTTGGGGGTTTGTAAGATAAGGATCAAATCCATGGGGTTGTAAGATGGGGATCACTGTAATCACAAAGTTGTTTTCAGTGGAGATGGAGAAGAAGTGGAGTACATTTTTGGGAGCAAGTAGCTTACTGTTCCTCTTGTCTCTGAATGTTGCTTTAAAGAATAATGCAAGTTTAGATGACTTATTGATGGAACTGATTTTATACTGTATTGTGGTTGAAGTGAATCTTGTACTCTCTATGTTTGGTTTGACTCCCTCCTGGGGATTTTAAAGAAGACATGCAGGATCACTTGAAATTATATGACTGGACATAATGTTGGCATTTCCAAGTGAAAATCAAGTATTCATAATGCATTCTCAATTGTGAACAATATATATTATTACTTATTGATACATTAGGTATGTATGGGAGGAGATATTGTTAATTGTCTCATTTGTTTTTCAGTCATTTTTTTATCCATGGTGGATTTTTTGAGTCTGACACTCAGCTTCTGGATAATGTAAACAAGATAAGGCATATCCCGACTACCATTGTTCAGGGTCGATATGATATGGTTTGTCCCATGGACACGGCATGGCAGCTTCACAAGGTAGATACATGTTTGTGAAGAAAAAAAACACCTGTATTGACCCCTCAACTAAGTGTGGCAGCAATCAGGCAAATCATTGTGTGAATCATTATGTAATGACATATGATAAGTGTACAGGCAGTTGATGAAGTCAATGACCTATGTAGAATACAAAAACCCACATAATTCTATTATGACCAATCATATCCCAGTTTCCTATATATGTATGACACTTTTTTTCCCAGTGTGAGAAAGCCGTAAGTTCACTCAGTGACATCTTAGATGACATCATTGTACTAAATGACATCATGAATGTCTGCATTTCTCCTAGTGATATTAATATTGAAAACACAGATTTTCCAAGATTCTTAATGGTAAACCTTGTTTACAATAATTTTTAGGTTATAAATTGTTGTGGTCTTTCTAATGCCCTAAAAATGTTCAGTGATGCTCTGTATTTCTGTGGGTACATCCATGCCCATGATATGCTGACCCTTTTTTTTCCCACTACTCATTCCTTGGTTAGAAATGAGAAAAAACAATCCATTATATGCATTGTTGTGGGATAGAGAAATCCCACCCTCTGAAATAAGCAAATCCCACTGTGTTGACTAGGGAAATCTACACTTTTGGGATCAGAATTTGTTGGCAGTCACTTAGCAAGCCTTGTTCAGCCTACAAGTTCTGATCCTCAGTTGGGAATTCCCTATCCAAGACATTGCATATAATTGCTTCTGTTAATGTAACTTTTACAACGCTTTACCAAATTTTAATTCAGTAAGTTTTTTTTTTTTTTTTACAGTTATAAGCCACTATCCACCCACCACCAACTTGCAAATATTTTAAAAGCTGGTCTCTTGGCTTATTGGAAGAGAAAAGCTGTAATGTATTCAGTTTCATATCTTGACAACTGTGACATTTTTTCAGCCAATTTTCATGAAATTTTCACAGTATAAGTGTGCCCTCAGTAAAAAAATAAATACCCAGCATTGTAATGCAACCCCTCTTATAAAACTGATATTGTGGGTATGGATTCCATTGAAGTGTTTTAAATTGCAGCTTGAATTATATCACTCTGTCATTCTTGACTACTGAGAATCATTCATATAGTTTCACATCATTAATGGACTAAACATCTTATTTGTAAGTTTTAATCCACTACAAAGATGTATCCTTGTTGGAACATCCCTCAATATAAGGTTCTCTCACCATAATATGGGTCACTTGCATGACTCCCATGCACTGTAATATATTGTGCTTAGAAAGTCATGTATCTTTTACTAATGTTTAAAAGATATACCCCAGTTTTGAAGGATTATTATTTTTATGACAGTATGTATTTGGAGCTTCCCTCTTTTTTGTGATTGGTTGAAGAGGTCACTTGCTGTCAGGTTCAGTGAAATGTTATACAAACAAACAGAAGTTAAATGTCTGGTCCAAAATTCCATTCTGTAATATGTGTTGAAATCTGTCAGTAAATTATCTCAATACAGTACTCCCTCATTATAATGCTGTTCATGGGAGTTATAGAGTATACTGCTTTATGTAGACCACCTTATAATGATGTAGATAGTCCCCTCATTATAGTGCTGTCAGTGAATCCATAGAGTATACTGCCTTATAGTGAGACCACCTTATGATGTACAAAATCCCTTGTTATAACAGCGTACCTGGGAGTCATAGAGTATACTGTCTTATAGTGAGACTAGCTTATAATGATGCACATAGTCCTCCATTATAATGCTATCCATAGGAGTCAGAGCATTCTGCCTTATAGTGAGACTGGTCTATAATGATGTACTCGTTATAACACTGTACCTGGGAGTCATAGAGTATACTGTCTTATAATGATGTACATAGTCCATCATTATAATGCTATCCATAGGAGTCAGAGCATTCTGCCTTATAGTGAGACTGGTCTATAATGATGTACTCGTTATAACACTGTACCTGGGAGTCATAGAGTATACTGTCTTTATAATGATGTACATAGTCCATCATTATAATGCTATCCATAGGAGTCGGAGCATTCTGCCTTATAGTGAGACTGGTCTATAATGATGTACTCGTTATAACACTGTACCTGGGACTCATAGAGTATACTGTCTTATAATGATGTACATAGTCCTCCATTATAATGCTATCCATAGGAGTCAGAGCATTCTGCCTTATAGTGAGACTGGTCTATAATGATGTACTCGTTATAACACTGTACCTGGGAGTCATAGAGTATACTGTCTTATAATGATGTACATAGTCCATCATTATAATGCTATCCATAGGAGTCAGAGCATTCTGCCTTATAGTGAGACTGGTCTATAATGATGTACTCGTTATAACACTGTACCTGGGAGTCATAGAGTATACTGTCTTATAATGATGTACATAGTCCTCCATTATAATGCTATCCATAGGAGTCAGAGCATTCTGCCTTATAGTGAGACTGGTCTATAATGATGTACTCGTTATAACACTGTACCTGGGAGTCATAGAGTATACTGTCTTATAATGATGTACATAGTCCATCATTATAATGCTGTCCATGGAAGTCGGAGTATACTGCCTTACACAAACCACCTATTAATAATGTAGATACTCCCCTCATTATAGTGCTGCCAATAATCCAGAGCATACCGCCATATGGTGAAACCACCATATAATGATGTACATAGTCCCTCATTATAGCACTGTACATGGGAGTCAGAGTATACTGTCTTATAGTGAGACTGCCTTATAATGATGTACATAGTCCATCATTATGATGCTGTACATGGGAGTCGTATAGTATACCACTGTATAATGAAATTGCATTATAAAATGAACTATGATACATATAATTTTACTACCCATTTAGTGGAATGATATCCTGACCATACTCATATGATATCTGGAATTGTGTTATAATGAGGGGCTTACAGGGAGGGAATGCTGTATAAAAGATGCACGACTCGTGTGGACATAAAAACCAATTTTGTGTCATGTCCATTCAAAATGCCTATGAAGGTCACTTTGCCTTGTATGAAAAATTATCATTGTGAAATTTATTGTGAAAGATGGATAAGTACATTGAGCTTCAGGAAGAATCCTTATATTTAGGATATCAGTCAGGTTTCAGTATGGTTAATTCTTTAGAAATCCTGTTTGATTCTATTTGTTTTTAAATGTAGTTAATTCTTTAGAAATCCTGTTTGATTCTATTTGTTTTTAAATGGTATTAGCAATAATCACTGCTTGCTAAATCTAAAAATTTAGTTCTGGAAATGTCCTGAATAACTGATAAAGATAGTTCTTTTTTTATTTGGGTTTCAGTAATTTTTCTATGGTTCTTTTCCCTGATAACATGGACATTACACATTCCAATAATCCTTGAAAGTTCGAGGCTTGTGTAATGTGGGTTTTCAACTTGGAAATACAGTATGAAATTATTAAAGCTCATGACAAGTAAAATCTATTTGTCTGTTTGTGAAGCCATTTGCATTATTGTACCTTTCAGTGCAGCACAAAGTCCAATTTGTGATGCCATTTTAGAGCCAGCTACTTAAATTTTGAATTGTTTAATTGGAATTGTTTGTTTACAACAAGTTTCACCTTTTAGTCCTGAAGCAGATTTACTGTATGGTCTTTAAATTCAGAATGCCATTCCCTGATTCACAGTGCAGTGCTAATGTGTTTAAATTCAGAATGCCATTCCCTGATTCATAGTGCAGTGCTAATGTGTTTAAATTCAGAATGCCATTCCCTGATTCATAGTGCAGTGCTAATGTATTTAAATTCAAATTGCCATTCCCTGATTCATAGTGCAGTGCTAATGTGTTTAAATTCAAATTGCCATTCCCTGATTCATAGTGCAGTGCTAATGTGTTTAAATTCAGAATGCCATTCCCTGATTCATAGTGCAGTGCTAATGTGTTTAAATTCAAATTGCCATTCCCCGATTCATAGTGCTAATGTGTTTAAATTCAGAATGCCATTCCCTGATTCATAGTGCAGTGCTGTCCTGTTTAAATTAAAAATGCCAAAATGCCATTCTTTGATATTAATAACACAAGTGAAAGGTTAAATACAATAATAGATGGGAAAGAGAAGCGAAAAAGTGTTATAGACTTAAGGGGTTGTTGTGACAAAGGATAGTGGTGCATTTTGCCCAGGTTATTAAATGATTAAACTTGCCACTTAAATTTTTATCACTCTGATTTTATTCAGAATTTAATAATTTAAAAACAGTATCTGTGGTCAGACATTAAAGCTTATGTTACTTACAAACTTGAACAAAAGCGGATGTACAACCCACTAGCTATGTTGATACCCGTGTTTGAGGCATATGATTATAATTATACCCTGTCTGACTTTTTGTATTTCTGTCTTCTTGAAAACTGCTTGGTAGAAATTAACCGAACTTGGTATATTAGTGATCCATAATTATGATAACCTTGTGTAAGATGGGTCTAATTTCTTGCTTCCTCACCTGTTGTCTCCAGAAATGGGTTCAAAATCAGCAGTACAAAAATTGCAGTTAACATTTTCAAATATTAAACTAAATTTGATATATGCACTCACATTAAAAAGACATTTAATATAGTACAGATTTTGGATGGAGGAATAGTAGGTCTTGAGTGATCGTGTTTCAGATTAGGCATGCATGTACCAAGTTTAATGGTAAATCAGCACAGTACTGGTTATATAGCGTAGTGTGTGGGTGTGATTTGGATTTTTAACGTAGCTTTAACAATTTTTCAGTCATATCGCTATGATGTCTGCAATGTGGCAGTTTATAGTGATGTCTAGCACTGGGGCATCATGCCATAGACATGTAGCATGATGTCCCACCCAGTCACATTATCCTGACACCAGGCTGACCAGTCCTAACACTAACCTCTTAATGCTGAGCGCCAAGCGAGGCAGCTGTTAGTACCATTTTTATAAGTCTTGGGTGTGACTCAGCTGGGGATCAAACCCACTACCTCCCGCATCTGATGCGGATGCTCTAACCACTAGGCCACCGGAGCGGTCCTATATAGTGCAGATTAACACTTAAATTCTCCAAATGTACAGATAAAAAAATAGCAAAAAGAATTTTTTAAAAATAAGTGTGAATATTTGTGATGGTGAGCCATCAAAGTTGCTAGAATCATGCCTTGTCATATTGATATATTCCATGTATAATCTTGCCTTGTGACAGTGATACGTTCCATTTAAAATTTCTGCCTTTTCACATTGATACATTCCATGTATAATCTTGCCATGTCACATTGATACATTTCATGTATAATCTTGCCTTGTCACATTGATACATTCCATGTGTAATTTTGCCATGTCACAATGATATATTTCATGTCAGAGATGAGAAATATTTTAATATGTACATGTATTTGTTCAATCCTATAGAGATGGCCTGAGGCAGAATTTCACATTGTGCCAGATGCTGGACACAGCAACAAGGAGATAGGAATTGCTTCACTTCTTGTCCAGGCTACAGACAAGTACAAAACTCTGACATTATAGCTCTTTGCACCAGAAGAGGTTGCATTCAAGAGGATGGCAGGATCCATGTTTATAAAATGGTGTTGATAGTAACATATTCCAGTTAGCTGTATGAATTAACATTTTATGATAATTGATACCAATCAGTGCATTGTGAATAACTGGGATATCATCAAAGTATAAGTACACAAGTCGGATTATTCATCAAATCTCTGTTTATATAATGTTGTGTTAATGTTTGCAGTATATATCAGGGACATATTTATTTAATTGGTTTTTAACTTTTTGAAAAAATTGTTGTTTAGGTTTGATCACCTACTTGGACTTTAAATACATTCGTACAGTGCCATCCTTTTTTAAAAAACCTGCATAATCCTTTCTGTCCCAGCATTCTCCTTTATTCCCAAAACTATTATTTTTACCAGATAGGCTGGTTATGCCCTGCTTAACCTTCTGCTGTCACAAATATCCTCCCATTCACCACAAATTTTCTCAAATCTCCAACAACCTTCCTAATGCATCAAATCTCCTTTTTGCCCCACCTCCTGCCCTCTGTTCATGACAGTTGGAATTATTGCTCTAAATGCAGATCATTATACTCTCCTATTCAAACTTTCTTTTTTTAAATAATTACCTTCTTCCATACTTATTTCATTATAGATGTCATTTTTAGTATCTTTTACAGTATTTTACAAATCCAGCAAAATAAATGAAGTATAAAGTTTTTCCATCCTCAAGAATGTCCCAATATTGAAAAATAACCTCTGACTTCTTCACCTCTAAAAGAATTCCTGCTTATATTTCTGAAGCATATGTAGGTTATGTTCAGTAAGGCTAGTATTACACTTCTCAGTTTGCCCTTCTGTTGTATGGACTGCTCAGGTGGCTGTAGCTGACAAAAGCCAACAATTGATGGAGGTCACTGGCTGTGAACAATGCATGTAGATTTTATTCAAATCCCAGATGAGAAATTGTGGTGGCTGATTGGTTAGCGTGTCAGATTAATGACCAAAAGTTTGGGTTCAAGTCCTAAAATTGGATCAGCTGGGACAACAAGGTGCTGTACTCCAGTTACCTCAGCACTAATTAACCTACGTATGTTGCAGTGCTGTAAAACACCAAACCAAATCATTCCAGTCCCAAAAGAGCTTGCCAACAATGAATTTGAAAGAGAGGTTTGAAAAACATAGATAAACTGTTAATTTACTATGATAAAGTTTGCCTGACATGTAATGAAATCCATTTTACTCAATATTTACTTCATAACATTTTTTAAGGTAGGTAATCTGTGAAGAGTATGGAATAAGAATTCAATGCTATGCAAGCATTGGTCCACTTTGTTAAAAATTCCTATGAGAATTCTGTAATATGTACATGTTTTTGAGAGTTTTTAAAATCATAATTCAGTAGAATTGTTCTGTCTTCTGCACTTCTGTAACCTAACTTAACACAACCCTAGTATAATGCTGTTCTTTCACTGTTTTGCATTTTTGTTTTTCAGTGGAAACTCCATTATGTATCAGTAATTGTTCAAAACCAGCTTTGCAATGCTTTTTACTCAAGTTCTAATATTTTTTTTTCTTTCAATTTAATGTGTATGAAAATGTCAGAATGATATATATACCAGCTGCATTGTCCACTTAATTTTAACAAATGAAATTTATCAATATAACAAAAAAGACTGGATAAAACACTGTCAGAAACAAATAAAGAAAGCAATACAGAGTTATTATTATTTCTAACACTGGCATGATAAGAACTCTTAGAATATCTGGGTAAAAAGTTGAAATATATAGTAATGGTTTGACATTGTTTTGTTTGAATACCAGAACTGATGTAGATAATATGTATCTTAAATAAAACTCTAGCAGAACACTATAAGATTGTTGATGCCGATGAACCTACCATTGTTACCGCCACTGCCGTAAGATACCATTTTCTCACCATTCAAAGTTGAGACAATAATTAAATGTTTATCTTCATTGCTCCCTTGAATAATGAATAAGTATTACAGGTTTATAGACAGATTTTAGTTTTTATCTCACCTACATTAATGCAGGTTTTGACGTTAAGAATTTAGGTTAGTTCTCCATAAGGCTAATAGTATGGCTAGGCATCATCCTCCATAAGGCTAATAGTATGGCTAGGCATCATCCTCCATAAGGCTGATAGTATGTCTAGGCATCATCCTCCATAAGGCTAATAGTATGGCTAGGCATCATCCTCCATAAGGCTAATAGTATGGCTAGGCATCATCCTCCATAAGGCTGATAGTATGTCTAGGCATCATCCTCCATAAGGCTAATAGTATGGCTAGGCATCATCCTCCATAAGGCTAATAGTATGGCTAGACATCATCCTCCATAAGGCTGATAGTATGTCTAGGCATCATCCTCCATAAGGCTAATAGTATGGCTAGGCATCATCCTCCATAAGGCTAATAGTATGGCTAGTCATCATCCTCCATAAGGCTAATAGTATGGCTAGGCATCATCCATCATCCATCCATCAACAGTTGATTCTTGCAACTCTAGAAGACATATTTCTGAGCTCATTTTGATTAGACCTGGAATATGGGCGTATATTATCAGGATTGTGGTTAAGTTCATTTGTGAACAAAATCAATGCATATTAATGAAGTGATCTTGCATGTGATTGGTTGAACATGTGACCATTCTGGAAGCCATATTTTCTGATCTGGTTTTGATCAAATTTGGAATATAGACTTGTATCATAAGTATCTTGGATGAGCTCTGTAATGAGTGAGATTCTCATATATCAATGAAGAAGATTGGCTCAGCTTGTTATCAATCTGGAGACCATATTCCTGAACTGATTTTGATCAAATTTTTTAAGATCTCGGATGAAATCAACAAAAAGTGAGATTAACACATACTAATGAGATTACTGTATCTGACTTGCTCAGCTGGTTATCATTCTGAAAGCCATATTCTCTGATCAGATTTTGATCAAACTTGGAATGTAGGCTTGTATCATCAAGATCTGGGATGGGTTCAGTAATGAGCAACCTTATTGCGAAGAAGGAAGCTACATTTTGTCTGATTTTCCTCAGAATTGGAACATGGGCTTATGTGATCAAGATCTTGCAAGAGTTTGATAGAGCTATGATTGTCCATGTAATTGGCTGAACTTGTTTCTCCTTTGAATACATTGCCTGATCACATTAACAATGCAAAAATAAATTTTGCTACCTCCCAAATCAAGCATTCCTGAAAAGACAACAAAAAAGACATCTTTTCTGCCTCTCAGTCATTTTAACAAAGGGAAGAAACTCTTACAAATAAATAGTTTGTATTAATGTATTTGCTACATGTTGGAATCATTCTTTGTCATTTTTGACCAGTTTTTATATAAATCTTTTAGCAGTTGTGGACTTGTTTATCCTGACCTTGAGTTCCAACATGGTATTGTTGGTGCATTTTGTTGGTTGTTTATTACTGCATTTATTTTTCACTTGTTTTAAGTAATTGGTTTTCATATTGTGATTTGTGAACATTTTAGATTCTTATTTTCCAATTTCTTATCATTTAAATTAAACAATGGCAACAAAATGCAGTTAAGTCCAAAATTTAAAGCTAGTGAAGACACAAGACATGTCTTGCTTGCATGAAGTGTTCATCATCCTCATCCTACAGTATTTGCATAATGGTCAAAAGTCATCTGACCTACTGAAAAGCATCAAGAACAGTGAGAGACCTGTGAAGTCTCAGATGGGAATGGAACAGTTTGAGCTTGAGCGTCATCAATTGCTAGTGAGGAACATTGTGATGGTTTCCCGCAATTATGCATATGATACCAACTGTGATGATTTCATTCAGCAGATGCTGATAGAATTGCAAATGTGGCACCTGCTTCCAGAAGAAATAATGCAGTTGCAGGCCACAGGACAATTTTCTTTCCATACATCCATCGTGAACCTCCATTGATGGTTTGGAGTTATCCCTCATCGACGCAGCCTAATCGGTGCAAGTCCCCCTGCATCTCAGAGAATGGCCTTTGGGCCTGTAAGCCTAGGCACATGGGGTATTAGTAATGGGATGTAAATGTCATTATCTTTCATGCCATATGCCACCCCACAGGTCTATCTGCTGACCAGCCTGTCCAGCTGGTTGTCTGGCCACATCTGTTGTCTAGTAACCAAG
This sequence comes from Megalonaias nervosa, assembly GCA_016617855.1. Lineage (NCBI taxonomy): Eukaryota > Metazoa > Mollusca > Bivalvia > Unionida > Unionidae > Megalonaias > Megalonaias nervosa. Next base: position 79,945 of record JAECUM010000554.1, read on the forward strand.
TATGTCACTTTTGTGAGCCATGCTGCATACTGGCCAGCAGTTCCATGATCATGATATGTGGAGCCAGATCTGTTTCACCACACATTCTTCTTGGGCAGTTCAAGAGCTGACCATTCAGCCAACAGCCCTGCATACCAAACACATTGCAACCGAGTCAGCTGTCCAGCAGGCCATCCATCACCCTCTCCAGCCATCCATTCTGGCAAGAAAAGCTGTGGTATTTACTCATCCACTGATTCAACAGTTGCCATTTGTTTACACTTATCAGTTGGAGAGAGACTGTGATACACTGTGAGATGAATGGCAATACCTCTGAGAATATTCAACATGGACCTGTAGCTAGTGCTGGATGAGGACAACCTCCACACAAGTATGAGGATGACCACAATGACTTAGCATAAAGGAATGGACTGAGTTCAGCTTTAAAGTGGCTGTCAAGAAAATATTACATGTATTGGGTTTTTCTCCAACTGTCCACTTGTGCCATCTGCAAGCTCGGGCTGCTGAATTCTGTAGACTTGCACGACAAGGAGGAGCTTTCAAACTTCCATCTTACACTTGCACTGAGCTTTCAGCATTAGATAAAAACATTGCAGCAGTTTGTCTTGGATGGGATAAGTCATGGGTGAATGATCTTTTATTTCATAAATTGCAAAAGTATCATTAAAACTGGTGGGGAAAAAAGTATTGAATAAGGATCAAGCACATGTTATTTAACACACATAAGTGAAAATTTAAATGCAGTTTCTTCCTAAAACCCATGAACAAAACATGAACAAATCGTAAACTTGACCCTCAGACTTTTCCCCATAAATTGCAACAAGCAAAATATCATATAATTGGGCTTAACAAATACTGAATTAGATCAGGCACATATTTTAACACACAGTAGTGCAGTTTAAATAGTTCCTTCCTACAAGCAATAAACAAAATGTTAAAAACAAACCCGCTGTCTACACAGAGCAAACTTTAAATACAAACTTTAACCTCTGACATTTTAACCTCTGACATTTTAACCTCTGACATTTTACATTGATTATTGGCAATATTCAGCATGATTTTGGCATGTCTGTAGACTTAATTCATACTGCTGTAATTGATTCATCTACCAACAGACACCAACACAGAAGTCTGATAATAGCTTTAGTACATTTCAGTATTATCGATTATTGAACATATGTAGTTCAGTGCACATGCATTCAAAGACTGCATGGAATGCCACACTATAGCTCCTTAGGGCACCAAATTTTGCTTCTTTGAATCAGTTATTGTACAGCACAACTGTTTAACGTAACAGAATATAGTAAGAATTGGGTGTCGCTATTGTAGGACTACCAAACCCAAGTGTGAACTTGTGCTGAGGTATCAACAACTACTTCTGCCTTTCATGATGTAGTTTGTAGAAACTACGATTTCGTATTTTCCAATTCATTTTCTTTAAGCAGTGACATGTAATATAGCCATTTTCATCACTCATTTTAAATTCATCAACTTTATCAGTCTTTGCTAATGCTTCTAGTAAATGATATTGAGCCTAATGCATAACTAGAGAAAGGCGTCTATAGAAAAAGTTATGTATGTGCATTTACTCATTTTAAATTAAATATAAATCGTTTTAAAATTTAACACCAATTTTCTTTAACCAAAGTCTATTCAGTCCTGATTATTGAATGCTCTACACCATAACTGTCAAGTAACTTCCAGACAAAAATTACCAGTCACTGTGGATGTTTATAATGGTACCATGTACATGTACTAAAATGGGTCAAGAAAAGAGAAAATTACGATATTTTCTTCCCAACCAGCGAATAAGTTAAAAATGGTAGTCTTATCCTAGAACTTTGTGGAAAATAGCAAAACAACAACTTTAAAAAAATCTAGTCAATATCTGCCTCTGTCTCATGATAACAAATTTGGTTTGTTTCTTCTTTATTTCAGAGAAAGCACAATTATTTCCAAAGAAGCAAAACTGGATAAGGAAATTATTTTCTCACACAAAATAGGGATTCCTAGATCTGCAGTCTAATCTATTCATATCCCCACGAAATGTACTTATTGCGTTGAAGTGTTGATATATCCAGAAAATGTGGACCTGATACAATTAGCCCTAAACTATACTCAGGTCTACAGCCAAAATACTTCTGAAATAAATGTGGTCAAACTTTACTAATTCTGGGTCACTGAGAATGAACGTGATGCTTAAAATTGTTAATTGGCTCTAGTTTTAAATATATGATACTGGGTCAGTATATATGACCCTTGACTTGGGAATGGCAGAGGAAAAGTGAGTTGTAAAGAGAAGCGATCTCAATTTAAACCATTAATGACTAAAATACATCGTTGGATCTATGAATAAATCCATGACTAGGTTTGGACAGTACTTGCTTTTTAGGCAAAACAATGAATGTGATGCAATCTGAAGCTGGTATTGCATCATACATTATACAAGTTGTATCATGTTATTTCTAGAAGTCATGAATGATGCATTCTTAACTAAGCTTTCATCATTCTTCTGAACAAATTGCCCTATATCAGCTTAGAAATCATACAGTGTCGTGCTCTCTTATTTGTCAGTGTTTGATTTTGCAAAGAGACACATTGCTGTTTAGTCAGAGTGAGCAGAGATGCATCATACTTCTGTGAACAATGCAGATAACTTCTGCTATGTTTGTGATGAAGTGTCTTTTTGCATCACAAAAGTGCAGTATAAAAACTATGATTAAGAAATATTGGAAATCAGGACAAGAGGTAGGTCTCACAGATATGCTGCAACACTTGTGCAACAAATCTTCGCCAGTGTTTGAACGGGAAAACAAAAACTATCTCTTTTGCAGTGCCAATGATTTGGAGAGAGAGACAACAGATCATATCAGCAATTGTTACTTCTGCATGGTGCCTCCAGTTAGGAAAGGTGTGTCAAAGAAGAAAACGTAGACTGTGTATTATCCTAACATTCTATCAGTTATACGCCCAGTACCTCACTGAGAAGGACTGCGGGTTCCTGATGCACCAGAATAATTCTCACTTGAGTCAGACGAGGAAGAGGAAGAGGATGAAATTTCTAGTCCTAAACCATCAATGTCACATGACCCATATTTTCTCCCATCCTCCTCCTCTGAACCACACCTCATAACACAAGGTGAAATGAATGACCCTGTTAGGGATTTGGAACTGTGCAAGAGTAAGGCAGAGCTGTTGGGCTCCAGACTACAGCAGTGGAATCTCCTGGCAGGTGGTGTTAGGGTTTCCATGTTCGTGACTGTCAAAAGGATCTTGCCCCATTCTTCTTCTTGGAAGGTGATCTTGTAGCCTTCAACAACATTGATTGTGTGATGGCAGCCCTCAACATCGTTCATGAGCCAGATGAGTGGAGACTGGTCATTGATTCATCGAAGACAAGTCTTAAATCTGTTTTGCTGCATAATGGCCATGTTTTGCCATTAATTCCAGTTGATCATGCAGTCCATATGAAGGAAACCCATGAAAACATGAAACATCTTTTGAGGTGCATAAACTATGACCAACATCTGTGGTAGCTTTGTGGCAATTTGAAGGTTCTTATTCCCTTGTTTGGTCTGCAGACTGGATACACAAAGTACTGCTGGGATAGTCATGCGAGAGATTCCCACTACATCAAGAGAGATTGGCCACTTGGACAGTCACTGGAGCCTGGGAGGAAAAGTGTTCAGCGTCCACTACTTGTTGAATCAAGGAAGATTTAGTTACCACCCTTGCAGATCAAGCTGGGTCTGATGAAGAATTTTGTAAAGGCCACAGACAACACGCAAGCAGCTTTCAAGTACCTCCATGGAAAATTTCCAAGGTTAAGTGAAGCTAAGATAAAGGAAGGTGTCTTTGTTCGTCCTCAGATTCATGAACTTCTTTGAGATGATGTATTTGACCGTGAGCTGTGTGGCATGGAAAGCATTCCAGTTAGTGGCAACAAATTTTCTCTGAAACAACAAGGCAGACAACTACAGGGAGTTGGTGGAAAACCTCCTTAAGGCATACAAAAGCCTTGGTTGCAACATGTCACTAAAGATACATTTTTTGCACTCATCTAGATTTTTTTTTCCCACTGAACTGCACAGCAGTGAGCAATGAGCATGGCGAGTGATTTCACCAGGACATTGCAACAATGGAGAAACGCAATCAGTGCAAATGGAGCCTCATTGCTTGCAGACTATTGCAGGGCAGTGACAAGAGATGCTCCATTTAATGAATACAAGAGACAAGCCAAGAAATGCCAAGCAGACACTTAATTAGGACTAAACGATGTACTTAGGTATACATAAGTTTGTTTGCAGATTGTTTCATAATAAATTTTATATATATAACCATTTTGCTGTTTTTAAAGTGTTACATAAACAGGACAGGTGAAATATTATTAAGTAAAGCAACCATAAACACATGAAAAGACCTAGGTTTACAATTTCTGATTAAAACTACTATCTACACAATATACATAGACGTAAAATGTAAAAACTTAAATATCTTGGAAACAGTAGCCAATCAGTTGTTTTAATTGTCATATCTGAATGCAGTACATCAAAATCCATAATAAATAGCACATTTTATCTCTGAAGCAGACGACTTCTAAAAAACTGTAGACCAATAGTTATTAAAGGCAAGTACAGAATCTAATGCTGCTCTCTATCGTCACATTTTGATGGTTCCTTAACTAATTATTTCAAAAGAAGGATGTGTGATTCCAGTAGGTGACAAGAGTGATAAATCTTGTATATCTAATTAAAAACCTATCTCCTTCCTTGGTTGTCGTGGTCAAGCATATAAGAATTGTGTTTTGCTGGGTTTTTAAATTTCTTATCAACAAATAATTTCATTTTCATGTAAAAATCCAAAAGTTGGACATATTACTTGCCAGCATAAAGGTGTTGAAAAATATCTTTTTTGATTCTTAAAATTCAAATCTTGTATTGCATGAATTTTTTACCTCTAAATTCATGGAAGCAAGTAATTTCTACTGTACTTTATCCTAGGTAGCTAAACCACAAAACTGGCAACAAAGTTTCTACTGTATATTTAGAACCCTGCAAACACTGGTTTCTCCAAAATGTGTGCTACTAGTTTCTGCCATTTTTTTTCAAACACATCTTCTCTGATGCTATTTCTCCAAAAGACTAAATAATTATGATCTGTGATTCATCTGGCATTTGCATTATGATCCATTATTAGCTATGAATAGCAATTATTCATAAAGGCACAAGAATGACAAATTTCATAATTCCTTTACATGTTGGTGAATTCCTCTGATACTATGCATCCCACTCAGAAAGTCCTTCACTTTTGATCATTTGTGACCAACTGAGAACTGTTTTCAATTAATAGTAAGTAAAAATACCAGAAATCTGGAAATTACCTGAAGATTCTCTGATTATATCACATGCCTTTTTGTCCAAAACCAAAATAATTAATCAGCTTCTTCTTGTCGTTTGGATTGAATCTCATTTTTGAGCACACGATAAGCTATACACAACGGCCAGTATAAATAGTGGTGGAAGAACCTGGGAAAACTCCAGTAAGAACTACTGACCCACAGGAAGCTACTGGCAGACTTTCTCACATACTTACATTGGCCAAGCCTGAGATCTGAACCCACACAGAGGGGAGAGATGGCAGTGATTGGTAAAGGCGAGCACTTTAGATCACTCGGCCACCCAGGGCCCTCATCAGTTTGTGGTCAAATAGATAATCAATAACGGAAGGTCACATGAGTGCAAGCCATTTATTAAGCAAAGGCTATTTTGGATACATGTGTGGAGATACATTAAAGATATAAATGTGCAAATGTAACTGGTCTTAAAAATGCTAATTTAAGTGAAATAAATTGCAAATAAACAATCTTTACAGCTCATTCTGACTTGAATTTCAACAGCTAACTTTAAGATTTCCATCCTCTTGCACTCTTAATTTGCTGTACTTTCTTTTACCTGCTATATTTAATACACAGCCAAGACCTTTCCAGTTGGCTAAAAGAGAAGTTGCAGACTCTATTTGCGCAACTCGGGTTTTGGATTATACCACAACTTTAAAAGAAGTGAGGGAGAGGGCCTTTTATAAAACTTACATCATTTATTAATGATCTACCATTTCTACTAGGGGACTCAATTTCATCTACAGATCTCTTTATTAATGATCTACCATTTCTACTAGGGGACTCAATTTCATCTACAGATCTCTATGCAGATGTCACAACAGTGTCAGACAACCAAAACATGAAGCAAGAACTGGAAATTTCTTTACATGATGCCCCTTATACAAACTGGACGACTGGTTCACGTGCAGTGGCATGGTGTTAAATACTGGTAAAACAAAAATATTATTTAACATGGGGGAAAAAACAGAACAACTCTTCATACTGATGAAATGTGTCTGACATGAAAGGATAAAAATTTGCAAATAGACTACTTGGTGTTTTGGTAGATAATAACCTATCATGGACTGAACATACAAAAAATATCAGTACAAAAGTTAATTCATGTTTATGGCTTCTTAGTAGGATATGACATTTTCTCCCAGAAAGGCACAGAAAACAATTTTATAACAGTTACATACAACCCTATTTAGATTACTGTAATAAAGTATGGGGTAATTCAAATGATATAAAGATAACAAAGCTAGCATATCTTCAAAAAAGAGTAACTGGGCTAATATCAATCCAAAAGAAAGCAAGGAAAATTTAGCTGGTAGGTTAAAAATATTACCTATTAAAGACCAAATCCATTTGAGAAAAGCCAAATTAATGTTGTACAGGATATCCAATAATAGTGTTCATGAATATTTACAATCACTATTCCATTATAGGTTACCTGGAAATACTCCCCCCCCCCCCACAATCCATGTCTACCAAACTGCAAAAAATTCCCAAACCAAATAAGGAACTATTCAAAAAAAAGTTTCCAATACTCTGGAACTTTGCTCTGGAATAGTATTCCAGTTGAGATTAGAAATTTCCTTCTTCCAAACCCAGTACACCCAGTGACTTCAGATATGCAGTTAAAATGAGAATGAAAATAACTATTTGTATTCATAAATGCCTCTGGGCATCATTAAATATACTACTCATCTATTTTGTCACTAATTGCATATTGCATGTATACATGCATCTGGTGAAAGGAAAGAAAGTAAATATAATGTGTCTATACATGTACATGCTGCTAAACAGTACTAATAGGCCCAAACACCCATACTTTATTAAATTCAGTGCTTCCAAACCTCAGTACCTTTAGTTCTGATAAATCCCTTTGTTCTTTATTATATCAAATTGCCACTTAAAGTAGTAATTAATATGCTCATAAAACTGCACTGCTTGTAATGCATTTTTTTAGTGAATAAATCAGCAGATTTAACTGTGACATCATTCTATCCTTGTGACCCAACCTCAGGTAAACAAAGTGTGAATTTAGTGGAATAAACCTGGATAAATGAGGACAAAAATAATGGATCAATATGAAATTTTATATTTAATTCTAAATATGGTTTTAACAAAATTCTTGTTACAGTTTCAAACAACCACACTAAATATACTACAAGTATTCTAAAACAAAAAAACCGGAAAGCTTGGTGCAGAATGTGTTTCAGAAACATTCTGTTGTCTTCTATAGTATAAACATTCCATTGTCTCATTACAATCTCTTTGTCTCTAATACAATTTTATTTATGTCTTCCAAAGGAGTGTGGACTCCCTTCAATTTGCTTTTATACTGTGGAAGGGGTTAAGCAAGGACTCTGCAATAATTTTACTTTTCATACTGTTGGATATTGTGGGCAAGGCCAAAGTACAATGGGGCGAGCTTGCAAGTTGCATGTATTCTGGGTGAGAATAATCTCTCTAACAGATAAATTAATATCTTCCTTTTCCCCTGATAATGCTTGAGAAGAGCAACATGGGTTTGAAAATGATGGGACTCACAGTGGGCAATTTTGGATTCTTTGATCTAAAATCTAATTCATAAAACATAAATCCTTCTACAATTAACTTTACGAACAACATTGATTGCTTTATGTTAATTATCTGTATTCAGATGGTTATACTTTAGTGCCACTGTACTGTAACTGCTCAAATTTATTTCAAAGATTAAATCATGCTCAAAACAAGGAAACATAGTGATTATATTACATCTTCAATATGTAAGTTGTAAATGTCTTTCTAAATTATTCAGTGAAATAGGGACAATGAATTTTAAATCCAGAGTAACCATGTCTCAAGAAGCTGAAATTCTGGCATGTGAGCTGCAATGAAGATATGTAAAAACTGGATGTTTTATCTGTGATGAAGATCACTAGCACATCGTAATCGAGGCATTGGACCTTTTAGATCCACTGGATTTTGTATGTCCCCTTGGTAAGTTCTACACAAAGTCGGCTGATGACCTGGCCCTGGTTTCACTATAATTCTCATTATTTCTCCTCAAACTGAGACTGACATACTTTGCATATAATAATATTAGCATCTCCAAAATTTTGTCTTCATATTGAGGCTGTCAGAAAGATGCAAAATCACATTTTAGTTTTAAAATTTAATGGATAGAAACCTTGCTATGCAATGTGAGGAAATCCTCAAAATTTCCTCAATACTTCTTTGCGGAAATTTTAAGATTTTATCACTAATGACTGCTGAATATATTAATCTATGGAAAAAAATCATCTTTATCAACATAGCAATAAGACAGGTATTCAAAATCTCAAAAAGAAGAAGAAATTCTGAGGTTTAGTGAACCTTGGTCCAGTCCTGTCATAAATCTTGAATCAAATCAAACTTGAAACTATTGTGACCAATCAGAAACCTACATTTTGTTGATTTTTAGTAAGTTTTCCAACTTTTATACAATACTGCTTGTAATGTAGTGCAAAACATTTCATGATGGAGGGGCCAGATTCGTTGTGATATTCCACGAATGATTTTACTCATCTAAGAAACTTTTGGTTGAAATTCAATATGGACAGATCAAAGATGACTCTGGCAACATATTGCAACTTAAAACAATGTACAAGACTAAAAATCTGGTATCAATGTTTGCGATATTCATCACAAGTTGAAATAATCGGATTTATGTAGAATAAAGAAATATCATCCTAGAGATCAGAATTTGAGGGTTTGTTTCCAATTTTAAATTCTGACCTCATGGGTGGGGTGTCTCATTCCACACTCTTGTACATATTACTTGTTTTCCATCATTACTGACTGAGAAACATTGGTTGGAACAATAACTGCTATACATGTAACTTAAAAAGCAATATTTTCCAAAAGTCTGCACGTTGTTCGATAAAAACATTAAAGCTTATTTTGTAGCGAAATGTTTCTTGAACTGCTATTTTGAAGTTGGCACTTTCCTTTCTTTGTTTCAAAACCACTATAAACAACAATCATTGTTGAAGCCATATGTTAAATTACATCATACAGTTTTGTACAAAATAAAGTACCTGGGTATATCCCAAATCATGTTTTCTACTGGCTAACTGTGTCAAATATACAGGACTGAAGAAAAATAACCACCCTACAATAACGTCTTTGTTTTAAATTTCAACGACATTGGATCAATAGATTTGAATGTTTACAGGAGACAAACATTTAAAATGGAAATAGGGAATATGTTGATTGTAAACAAATCAATGCAATGAATCTCTATCAGTTAAAACTTTATTCTTGCTGTGGTGTAGAGATCAAAACAAATGGGTTTGGTGTCTCAAGTCTTAATCCCCAATTATACAGATCTGCTGTTATATAATACACAAAGATCTTCGTCTATGCAGTTTGTTTAGTGTAATCAGTAGAAAAAAAACAACATAGACCCATATCTGCTGGTGCATTATTGACAGATCTGGGTCTATCTTGTTTACAGTTGCACCTGACTTAAGCGACTATATGGTATACAGAAACAAGTCAAGCTCAGGATTCTGCTGGTTGTTTGGAGTGACTTTAATATACTTGTGCCAAAAAGAAGCCAGAAACTGACAGAGAAATGGTGGCTAAGATTTTATGCTGCAAAATATATGAAGATAATAAACTGAATATGAAAGGCTTAAATATTCACAAATCCTTACCAGACAAAACAGTAGAATGCAGTCTGACAAAATCACACTTGTAGCTTTTCAATATGTAAATATATATGATATCTGATTATCCAGAAACAAAATCATACACATGCAATTTAATAATATAATAAGTGGTCTGTCTGACAAACATGAAGACCAAGGTAAATTGCTATATTAACCTTTGAAAGAAACAAACATCAAAATTAAAACAAATCCCCTACTTTAAGACACACAAATTCATCTCTATTTCCTATGCAATTACAGACGACTCATCATGTATGAATTTAAATTAAAATTAGATGTGTATCTTGAATTTCACATGTTTAATGAATTTCAGATCATACTGCATAAACATTAGGGATGACAGATAGCATCAACTTTTAAACTCTAGTTACAAATGAATGAATGTTATCGAAGTATGAGAAATTAGCTGAATTATTTATTCATTTTACATTTAAAAAAATGCACAATGAAATCCATGACAATAAATATACAGATGGCAGAGATGTCTTTATCCCCCCAGCCTGCCAAAATACTAGGAGACAATTTTTCAAAGGTTTCATAAATCGTAATTAATATTTATAAATTATACAGGGACATGATAGGCATCAGGAAGTTTGTTCTGGAAACAAAAATGTCATGATGGATTGATGAACAGAAAAGCTGACAAAATATTAAACCTCTTGAAACTGACGACTTATGAATAGCAAAAGCCATATCAACAAAACTAGTCAAATATATGTACCAAATTTCACATAGATATCTTAATGGGGTTTTGGAGTTTTGCCCCTCCAAACGAGAAGTATGGATAATGGATGGACTGTCACAAGGACAATTTATAAAAAAAATTTAACTGAAGAATTGTGAATAGTAAAATTCATGCGTACCAAGTTTCAGTGAGAGATCTGTATGAATGATGATTGGATAGATTAAAAGGCATGCTGAGAAACAATATAAACAATCCCGTAAAACATGTGACTTGACCCTAAAAGTCAAACATTTTGTTGTGAATGTCACAGAATTTTAGTCGTAAATTCTTAATGATTCATCCAATCTATGAACAAAATCCATCAAGGAGTTTGGAGAAATATTAAGCAAATTAAAACTTTAACCAAAACCGTAATGAAAATTATGTACAACTGTGACAAAGGGGCAAGTGTGCATAACAACATATGAATTGACTTGGAATCATGATGCTTTATCCCAAGTTTGAACAAAATCCATGAGGGGGTTTAGTGAATATAAGCAAATGAAAAATTTTTAACCAGGATGCTGTCAAATTTGGTCAAATTCTGCTGAGTGGTTGTTTATAAGTCACTTAAAAATTTTGCAATTTTTTTTGTGTGTAATGGTGGCCATATTTAAATAATGATCAGCATCTTCTGCCAATAACTGAAACCACTTCATGCCAGGATGCTTTCCATCAAATTTGTTCAAATTCTGCAGAATAGTTCCTAAGAAGAAATTGTTTAAAGGTCTTTCTATTTTTAGTAATAGCAGCCATAGTTGATGGATAATCTGCCTGATCTGAATAAGTTTGAAAGGCCTTCAGGCTAAGAAGCTTCCTGCCAGGTTTGGCTGAAATTGGAACAAATTTTTCTGATAAGTAGTCAACAACAGCAATTGTTGATGGATGCAAACTGAACACTGGGTCATACTACAAACTCACTTAGCTTTACAGTTATGTGGGCTAAAATCCTTAACCATACTCCTAACAGCTAAGAAGTTGGCTTAAGGTAGTCCTAGAAGTGAAGGAATATGAAGCAGCAAAAGCAGACCTTTGAAATTCATTCTGAAGTCTACTTGGTCACAAGAATATACATTTCTGATATTACTTTAAATGGATAGTATCTTACGTAAATGGCAAAATATGCCGTTTCAATATCATAATATTTCCAATCCAATAATCATAATCTCATTGCATTGCTTTCTACAAGTTTTAAGTCATCTCAACCAGTGATATGAGATTCAACTTTCCTGATGGATTTAGGAAATTTACTTGCCCATGTGAAACTTCAACTTTCCTGATGGGTTTAGGATATTTACTTGCCTATGGGAAAATTCAGCTTACCTGATGGGTTTAGGATATTTACTTGCCCATGTGAAAATTCAACTTTTCTGATGGGTTTGGGATATTTAGTTGCCTATGTAAAACTTCAACTTTCCTGATGGGTTTAGTTTCAATTTTCACATGGGCAAGTTGCCCATGTGAAAATTCAACTTTCCTGATGGGTAATCTGTATTAGGATACTTGCTTGCCCAGTTGAAAATTCACTTGGGCAATAGGCAGTGTGAATTTGAATGCCTAGTAAGAAACTAATGGCCTTGAATGAGAAATTAGTTGCCTTGAATTATGTCAGAACCAGGAATCCAGAACCTTTGTGATACAAGACAAGTACATTACTGCTGTACCATAAAGAAACCTCATCCCACCCCCACCAACTCATTGCTGACTCTACAGCAACCATCAACTGCAAGAGGAAAAAGACTCCTTTCTGTGACATATTTTTCTGGGAGGCTAACTGTCATCCGATAAATCTAATTAATGATTTATGAATTTCTTCATGCATGAAGAGTTTGGCTTCCAAAAGTTTTCATCTTGTTGAAATTGAACCTTCTACTTATTTTGTGTTCTCAACCTGCATTAGAAAGCCATGGTGGCTCATTGGTTAGTATCCAAGACTTGTGACTGAAAAGGCACGGTTTCAAATCCTGTAACTGGTTCAGCTCAGATCGCCTACCATGGTGTGTGCTTGCCTTGACAATGAATTGCAATAACACATAAAACCAAACACCAACCAACCAATTTTATCCCATTTTGTTCATTTCATCATAATCTTTGGAAATGACAAATATTCTGGATTTAAAAAATATTTATTTTATTCATTTTTAATGTGACATATTCCCATGGATAAATTTAAAATATTTATGGCAAAATTCAAGGATTTCCTTCTATTTTTTAACAATTCACAAAATTTTAAGGACAAAACCAAATTTTGTAAAATTAAGTTTACAAAGGTAAACTGTAAAATTAAGGATATTTTAAGGTCATACAAACCATGCTTAGACAAGAATAATATAGAATATACTTAATAAATGTTACATAATGATTCAGCTTTAAATACCATCAAAAATTCCCTACACAGCCATTACAGATCAAAATATTTAAAGCAGTGATGGCTGAAATGATATTTACATAAGATCAGGTAGAGAAAGATACTTCCAGAGATGTTGCTTTTCAGGGTTATATTATAGGAAGATAACTACATTAGGGTCAAATCATTACCTAAATTTGATTTGCCTCCCTTGACTCAAGATGTTGAATTTATACTTCCTTAGTAATTTATACAAGACCACACAGAGGGACTGAAAATCCAAAGCTAATAAAAACACGATTTTTCATACTACAATTGAAATACAATAAAAAAAACAAAACAACAATATCAAGATAAAGGACATTCATTACACAAAAATTGGCATAAAAAAGGTCATTCATTAAAATTTTACAAAAAAATTGGCAGGTGATGGTGAAATTTTCATGTATTAGAAAACATTAATTTTTAACTATACCAGAAATGTATAAACCTTATTAAAATACAGTGAAAAAAAAATATGTACAAGGTTTTTCTTGCTTTTGGGCAAAAATTCATTTTGTACAAATAACTCAGACAACTTGATGACAATGGTCAAACTACAGAATGATTATTAATGTATGCACTATATTTGGTTTGTTGTGTGTAAACATTTGCTGGAGCAGGATGAGAGAGCCTAAACTCAGAGATAACAAACTGTGTACCAAGCACAGACTCTGCATATAAATACCAACAAAAAAATTCTTAAACCCTGAACAAAAAGCACTGTTTTTTGCCAGCATATGAAGCCCACCTCGGCGCTTTCAGTAAATTGGTGAATAAGGATATTTGCTTGCCCATGTTAAAATTCACTTGCCCTGGGCAACAGACAGTGCAGATTTGAAGGTCCAGTGAGGAACTAATGGCCTTGGACAAGAAACTAGTTGCCTTTGTACATGCCAGAACCAGCAATCAAATCCAGAATATTTGTGATACAAGACAAGTACATGGACTGCTGCACTATACAGACACCCAATAAAATGGTATTGTACACATCAAGGTGTATCCAAATACCACATAACACAACATTACAACAAAGCCCTAATAAATCTTTAACTAATGTTATACATACTATTTCACGGTATTTAAAGGACAAGGTGCATGGACTATGACAATGTACATGTACAATATGAAATAAGCAAAGCAAACATGGTAAATGAGGTATTTGTCAGCAAAGTAAAATCGCATGCATACATATACATTTAAATCATGTAAATTTCTTTACATCTTAACAAGATAAAACAAAACTATAATATCACAGTGGTTACAACACTCTATCACCATGTTAATCAGCAATATCAACTTAGGTTACATCTGATTAGACAACTTGAAGCGAAGTGTGGAGTTCTGTCTTCACATGAGTAGTACATAAAAATGACACATTCAAATAAACCAAGAACACAAACAAATCAGCCATACAAATTTTAATATTCCATATAGAATATGTGCCTTGTGGGGGGATTGATAAAAGCTAGTGATGGCTTTTATGACCAGGAACTATCACTGCCATGACCAGCTACTTAAACCTGGGCATGAATGATGCTCAATTTTCTGAGTCCACTACATTGCCTAAGTGAACAGCATGCTTGTTATTATTTCTTATTTCCTCATTCTATTTTGTCTTTCAGTATTGTCATTCTGTTTTGTTATTAGCAAGCAAAAATAAGGTCTATATGAGTGAATATATAAGACTCAAGATTCGACAATTACTAAGTTTGTCACTATAATTTTACTGTTTTCTTATCTACATCCATCTTGCTTATTCTTGGCCACTGGGCATGAGAATGGAAACTGTGTCTCTAACTTTGTAATGCAACCAAATTATTATGTCCTTGTGCTTTATTCGGCAAACCCAACACTACTGTTATGACAAATCAAATGCACTCTTTTTAAACAAAAGCAATTACGTATCAATTAATAGGACTTGTTTTTTTCTTTATGGCCTCAGACTGATTTGAGTTCCCTCCCTCCTCTTTATCAACTTCCACAAGGTGCTCCTCCTGCATATCTGGTGTTAATGCAGTAGCTGCTGTTGAGGGTGTTCCAGGGCTTGTCTCATGTTTCTGCCATACAGCCCGTGCATGAATATTCTCCAAACTGTCATATCCTATATGGCCTCTACGAGTCCTTGTGTCATGCATGAATAATGCACTGTAACTCATGTCACTGGACATGAGCTCTAAAGTACCCTCATTGTACTGTTGGCGTCCAACAGAATGAGGTCCAAAACTGCCATGAATACTGTTCATATTTCCCACTGATTGCATACCTGGTCCATCATACTGAGAGATCGCCCCTCGTAGGCAAGTTGTCCCAGAGGGTACCATAGATAAGTTGACAGATGGTGACATTGCACTTTGTCCTGTTATACTGGATACCAAACTAGTGTACTGAAATGAAAACAGTAAATTACTATGACTCCAAGTATCGGCAAGCATAACAAAATTTACCAGAATGCTGTGTCTACCTTCAATATACTTAGTAATGTCACTGGAGTGTGGAAAGGTCACTGTGACCTATTTTGTTGTATGGTGAGTGTGTACAGCTCGATTTTCATGACTGTACATTCAAATGAGTTAAAGACAAAAAGCTCAACTGAAAAACTTGATGATGATGCAACAATAAAAATGGCATATGTCTGATATATTTCTTGTCAATGTTTTGTAGGTAAGAAAAATGGCAGATTAATGAATATCTTACATTTTTATTCAGTATCATAAACTGATGAATAAAATGGTCACATCAATTCAAATATTTAAATATTCAAAAGAGAAAGTGCTTAAAAGTTCAGGATTCTCAACTTTGGAAATTAAAAATCCTTCTGAATTTTAAAATTATGAAGTAATGTGATGTTGACATCATTAGGCCAAATAGTGTATACTGAAGACCATTAAACAGTATGGTGTTCAAATATTTGTTTTGTTTTCATTGGTTTTTAATGGCACTTTTAACATATTCATTGTCTATATCATGCCAATGAAATGGAAGCTAAGGTCCTTCCTCAAAGACGCACTGAGAGAGTCATCCCTTGCTAACCTGGGCAGGTACCGAACCCACAATCTCTCTACTAACTGAGCTACTGCACCTTGCTAAAAGTGAATGGATGTGAGTCAAGTTTACAAAATATGAACTATTTATAACTGTTCAATCTTTACTTTTGAGCAAAAATGTATTAAAATTTTGTAAGAGGTGTTTTTATGGTGTCACTTAAAATATGATTATTTTACAGATTGAAAATGACATTCATTGACTACAGGAAACAGTTTTGTGACTATTAAGCTGTATCAATTACAAGATCATCTAAATTTTTGTCTTAAATGGCACAGATTATTAGTCTTGATTAAAGATGTCAATAACAAGAGTGTAATCATACACAAAACATGGGAGAAAACAAGTATCTAGCACTGTGTAAATGTTTTGAATGGTAAATTGGTAGATCAACAACTTTGGACAAAAGCATGGATGAGAACAACTATCAGTCACTGAGTAAATGTTTTAAAAGGTAAAATGGTAGATTAGGAAACCCTTGACAGAAACACGGAAGAAAACATCTATCAGTCACTGAGTAAATGTTTTAAAAGGTAAATTAGCAGATTACAACCCCTGACAAAAATGTAGGAGAAAAGAACAAGCACTGACTAACTGTTTTAAAAGGTAAATTGGAGATTAACAACCCTATACTGCAACATCGAAGAAAACATCTATCAGTCACTGAGTAAATGTTTTAAAAGGTAAACTGGTAGATTGAAAACCCTAGACAAATATGTAGGAGAAAACTATCAAGTACTGAGTAACTGGTTTAAAAGAAACTTTGTAGAATAAAATCTGGGCAAAAATGTGGGAGAAAACAACTATCAAGCACAGAATATATGTTTTAATAGGTGAACTGATTGATTACAAAAGCTGTACAAAAAAAACCCTAGAGTGCTTTAAAATTCTATAAACATACCACAGTATATGATACAAGAAATGTGACCGAAAGACATTTTTAATGAATATTTTTCAAGAATGGCACTGCTAGCTACTTGTTATCTTTTATGATGTGGAAATATTCATTCTAGTTTAAAAGAAAACATATTTTATTTCATTTGGTAATAATGAAGCCATAGAATATTAATATTTTAATTTCATATGATACAAATCTTGTACTGAGACTGAACAATACTTTGTACAGTTTCAAAATTATTCTATTATAACAATGTGTATATATATATATATATATATATATATATATTTATACCACATACATTAAAAAACAACATGCATTTAAAGTGTTGGTATAAAGCAATTTGATATACCAATACTATTGGTATATCAAATTGTGATCTGCCCATGGTGCAATAATATGCCTATATAAACATTCTCACGAGCATCTGCAGTTGATTCTAGATCAATGATCAATTTCCACACATTAGTCACTAGTGACGTATGAAAATAACGATGAAAAGTATTAATAATCCCCTTTTTCTAAATCAATTTAATATGGTATACATTTTCATCACAATCCTTTCTCCTTTCTGTTCTCCCCTCCCCTCTCATGCATAACGGACAAACTGCGCAGAAATGTGGAATGAGAGAGTAAAGGAATTTGGGTTGGATTAAAACCTTGAAATAGAAATTACACCAAGTAACCTACAAGAATATGGTTCGTCATAACGATACATGTGCACTTTCCTTGGGATTTATCTACAGTATTTATCAATGATACAAAGTTGCAAACCAGTAAATTCCTCGGGTAAGTGGTACACATACTGTGATATATTTAATGTTATGTTTTGTTGTCTTTTCTTAAACATACCATAATGTTCTAAAAAATCGATTATTATTATTATTTAAATATGAAAATGTGCAAAGGCCTCTCTCTCTCTCTCTCTCTCTCTTGACCATTGTAGCAGGATACGGACTAAAATCTATGAAATGGCGAACGTAGAGGATTTTGGTTTGTGTCATCCCACGATATCTCTGGACTTATGAATGATGGTAAAAGTTAAGTCAAACCGACCAAAGGATGAGAGAGAGAGAGAGAGAGAGAGAGAGAGAGAGAGAGAGACAAAGACAGAGAGACAGAGTTTTAAAGTCAAACCGACGAGAGAGACAGAGACAGAGAGATAGAGAGTTTTAAAGTCAAACCGACGAGAGAGAGAGAGAGAGAGAGAGAGAGAGAGAGAGAGAGAGAGAGAGAGTTTTGTGGTCGGTTGTACTGTTGCTAAAGCAGAATAATGACTTAGATCAACTGTAAATATATTAAAATATTTTAATTACCTCTTGTTGGTTCTTCAGTTGGCTTAGTTTCTATTCCACATTAATTTCCATGCGCCGGTATCTGAATGGCGTAGCTATCCAAGTGTTGCTACAGCTCTACTTTTATCATTAAAGCCATCTTTCATGTTTAAATCATAAGTGTGTATTATATTGATTTAATCAATGTGGAGAAAAATAGAAACCAAGAAAAGAAAACAATCAACTTATCAATATGCAGAGGTGATTATAAATAGCCACTAAAGGCATAGAACTACATTTTGTAGCGGACACACTCGGGGATGTGAGGAGTTCATTCACTAGGTCAATACACGGCTGCCTGTAGTAAATCTGAACTCCGTTAAAAAGGGAAAATATATGTATTTGTATGTGATATAAATAAAATATATGTATAGTATTATGCTATATCAATGATATACCACTCGTATAAATTTTTCATTAAAAGGAAACTCAGCAAGCTTCATTTCCTTTTAATGAAAACTTTATACATCTCGTGGTATATCATTGATACAGCATACATACTATACATATATCCTATATATATATATATATATATATATATATATATATATACCTCAATTTACTGTATATGTACTTTTTTTTTCAATAGTGATCTTCATTGAGAACTATTGGCTTAGTAAAGCTTGCATATTTAAGTCCAATGCTAATTTCAGATTTGTTACCAAGGTAAACACAACAAAATGGGGCAGAGCATTAAGTAAAACTGACAACTGAAATGAATATCATGAACTGTAAAATTTTGATTGTCCAAAAATATGTATATTTACATACTGTTATGCGTAATAATGGACCTTTTCAAAACATATATTCCAATG
Source organism: Megalonaias nervosa (assembly GCA_016617855.1). Taxonomy (NCBI): domain Eukaryota; kingdom Metazoa; phylum Mollusca; class Bivalvia; order Unionida; family Unionidae; genus Megalonaias; species Megalonaias nervosa. Next base: position 99,227 of record JAECUM010000554.1, read on the forward strand.
CTTTTAATACATGCTACACTCCAACCCATGCAAACTATGACACTAGGGGTACAACCCATAATCCATTGCAAACAATTATGTGATGTGTCATCCTGCTACTAATGCATGTAACAGACAGACATGTGGACATACGGACATACTAATGAAAGGTAGAGGCATAAAGATAAATATCACTGTAGTGTACCATAAATGATGCTTTTTGTCATTCAGATGCTTGACAGCATAATTATGATTTGAGCAAAATTATTTAGGTGATGTCACTATTTCCATTATGCAATTTTTCTTAATAACAGCTATTTTGGATATGGTCTTTTATAAATAGGCACATGCTTACCCCTATTCCCAGTCCTGTGGCCCCACTTGGCACCAGACTTTGATAATGAGAGTAGCCAATTCCAGTAACGTCCTGCTGCATGGAGTTGAGAGATGTTAGATTTCGGTGAACTGTATAAAAATAAAGTACTCATTTAAGAACAGAAACTTCAATGGCATAAAATTAAGTAACTTTAAGGTACTAATGTCATGGGATTTTTATTAATAATGATGCTTGAAAAAAAGTATTTTATTCATAACTTGTCTTATACTAGTCTTGTGATTTTCAAAACAAAAAAACATGAACTAGGTGTTTAATAGTTCTCTCTGTTGGCATGGATAGGCATGGTTGACTCCTATCTGGTCAACGTCTGTGGTCTTGAACCATGCTTACTGTACAGAAACCATTATTTTCTAACTAAACATACCATGACTGTGACCTCAGATCTTTAAACCTCTGAATCTAAATGTTTTCTTTACTATCCTAAGTGCAACTCCTTCCATGGTTTTGTCAAGGAACTTACTCTAGAACAAAAGTTATTCTGCAAAAATAATATTTCTTAAGAGTTAAAATGACCATCACTTTTGACCTTTTGATCTCCACATCATCAAGCCTCGTCCATACCTTAAGTACATGTCTTCAACAACCCCGGTCTATGTATGCGGTCTAGAATTAAAGTTATTCTGCAATACATAATCAAAAACAATTTTCCTTTTTTTCTGTCACAGTGATCTTGATCTTTCACCTTTTGACACAAAAATCCGAAGACTTCTTTCTTTACCAATGTGTAAGTCATCCACATACTCTTTGTGAAGGTACATGGTTAAGAACTAACATTTTTGTGCAGAAACAATTATTCTTTCTTCAGTCAGTGACCTTAAAGTATAATATTTTTACCTTGAAATACTGACTTCTTCCTTACTTCAATATCTAGACATCCAAAATATTGGTCAGTGTCAGTGCTGTAGAACTAATATAACTGAAAATCATTTATTACTTTTTCAGTCTGAGTGACCTTGACCTTGACCTTTGGACCCCAAAATCTTCTTTACCTCCAAAGGGTAAGGTTCTTCTTTACCCCCAAATACAAACCCTCCACAAAGTTTGGTACAAGCCTGTAATGTACAACTAATGTTATTGTGCAGAAGACATTTTTTGTTTGTTCAGCCAGTAACATGAACCTTCAGCCTTTTGGACCCAATAATTAAAAGGTTTTTGCCTTATCTCAAGCACAAGCCATCCATAAAGTTTGGTCCAGGTCTATGATGTAGAACTAATGCTATTGTGTTGAAACCATTTTACTTCTTTCAGTCACAGTGACATTGACCTTTGACCCCCAAATTACATCCTTACACCAAGTAAAAGCCATAAAGTTTAGTCCAGATCTGTGATGTAGAACTAATGATATTGTGTGGAAACCATTTTTCTTTCTTCAGTCACAATAACCTCGATCGTTTTCCCCAAAATAGATATGATTCTTCAGAAACCATTTTCCTCCTTTCAGTCACAGTGACTTTGACCTTCTGACCACAACCTCTTAACCACAAAATCGACTAGGGTTCTCCCTTACTCCATGTGCAAACTATCAACAAAGTTTGGCAACTGTAGATGGTGGAGAACTTGTTACTGTTCGGAAACAAAATTAACAACTGATGGACGGACAACATCACAAGATAATATGCTCTGCCCTATGGAGGGCAAATAAAAAGAACTTCTATACATAAAAATTGTCAGGGTTGTTATCACTAATGATAATAATCACCAGGAGTTTCTAAAATAAGAAAACAAGAATTATCAATCTACTTCCTTGCATACTTTACAAGCTCAGTTACTTAAAAGTTGAGAAAAGAAAAATTAACAGTCTTCATGGATACAAATAAACATTTTTTGCTGGAAATAAGTTTTCTGAAAAGATTCAAGATTAGAGTGTATTATTCAATTACACACTTCACATACTGACTGATTCAAAGTTTTCACTCACACACTACAGAAAAACACCAACTAATAATAATGGAAAGACAATGCAAATATATTAGGTGAAAGATCTGTGAATGGCTAGAAACCATTAAAATTATATTCAATGTGACTTCAACTTTCCCAAAATTTGATGCAGTGGTAGGAGTGATGAGAGATTTCTGTAAGTCGTGATGTAAATACAGTTTAGAACTGATAATAATATTGGTATTGGTATTTTATCCACAATCTAATGGCAATTTGTGCTAGAAGAAATCTGTACATGTGGATCTGCCTTGTTCTCTGACATTATTGATAAACATGCTGCAGTTTTCTGGAGGTTTCCATTCTGGATTGGTAAGCTAAAAGAAAGAAAGAAAAATATATTTCTTAAAAATGCACAAAACTTCTCTGGTTCTAAATTGTCATTTTAATAATCTGAAAAAGATGTGCACTCAACTTAAGTTATTATCCCATATTAATATTTATGAAGCAAAGAAGAATGTCAATGGAAGAGTGAAAAGCTAAACTGGAAATAAAATGCCATAATCCTTGTCTTTTAACATAACCATCTTTTAGGTGTGATTAAAATTTGAACTCCAAACGAACTTTTATAATTAATGCACACTTTACATTTTCGTAATCATCAACAGCAAAAGAAAACAATACATTTAGCACTGTCTAAATCTGCATTGTAACTGATTACAAATATGACCTATGAACTGAAACAGACATTTAAGTCACACCTTAAAATTTAATGGTGTTTTACAAGTTTTATGAACTTTTCCAACTCAAAACTACAACATTAATACAACATCATGTTGACACAAATAACATTTAATTATCTTGTCATGGTGCACTGGCAAAGAAAGAATTATTTTCTAAGTACATTATGTGATAGGCAAAGAGGTGAGTTGCAAGACAATGGAAATGAAAAATATTTATAAATAAATGAAACTGCAAAATCACAATAATAACTTACATGGAAATGCATGAGAGATAATTCTATCTTTCCATCCTCCCCTTGGTTGTATTGGTTAGCATCCGTGTCTGCTTCACTAACCCACTACAAAACAACACATATGTACAGTAAAGTGAGTGTTGCCAGCCATGTTGTTTCATTCCATGTACCACATAATTGTCTCTGATACAATGTATATAGTATTACATACATGAATAAACTGTAAAAAAACACAGGAACATCCAGCAGGAATTTGGAAATTTAGTACCTGGGTCATAACTTGGGTCATTCAAAACTGTGAAAAAAAGCATCACTTGCATTGTTGCTGAAATTTATTGTAAATCAGACTAAATCACAAGAACAACCAAAACAGAGTTATTTGTTGAGGGTTTTTTTTGTTGTCTTTAATATGTTCAGATAAAATAAAAGGTTTGTGAAATACTTTTATAATACATTTTGGATTCACAATCAATCTTTAGTGTACATATGAACAATACTCTGGTGGAATTTTTTTCCAAAACAAATACAAATGTACATACAGTATTCTTTCAAAACCTTTACATTTATAACTGTTACTTCATGATAGACTAAAATTCGTTAAAAATGGGAATTTAAAAAGTGTAGCTTTTACTTAGGTAGGCATAGTATTTACGACAGTTTTTATAAGCAAGTCTCAAGTAAGTCTCATTCAACCAGATCTCTCGCTGACTCAGGGACATCTCTGCCATACAAGGGTCTCATAAAATGATTCACTGGTCACTGGTCACTGACAGAAGATGCTTTGTGTGTAGACATTGAAGATTTATTTCACCAGCTTAAATTTACCACGACATACTTTCTGCAATAATTAGGTCAAAATTCTACTTCATGCATGAAAGAATATACAAAATCACAATTTAAACAGATGCTGATACAGGAAGTATGTCTCAATCAGTTGGTGAAACTGTCATCTCACAATTACGTATGAAGTCACCTTATTTTCACCAGGCAATCCAACACTTTTCTAAATGTTTGGAAAGCTTCATTCTGGCCTTACAAAGAAAAGTGAATTTTACCAGACCCACACATAGCAGAATCCCACAATGTCCCACAAGAGGTTTGGTTCAGTGAGACAAGGTTTAAGCAGCATTTTTGTTCACTTCATTCAAAGGGGCTGAAAAGAGACAAGAAAAGTATAAAATTACAGTGTGTGTGTGATTTGGATTTTTGATGTAGCTTTAACAATTTTCAGTCACATCGCTATGATGTCTGCAGTGTGGCAGTTTATAGTGATGTGTAGCACTGAGGCATCATGCCACATACATGTAGCATGATGTCCCACATGGTCAAATTATCCTGACACCGGGCCAACCAGTTTAAGGTCTTTATTCTGAGCGCCAAGCAAGGCAGCTGTTAGTACCATATTTATTAAGTCTTTTACAGGGCCAAGTGTTTATACCTCACCTATGCAAGAGTTCTACTGACTCTGTGGCATTCCATACTAGGTCACTATTGTGTTAAATCCCATAAAAATATACCAAACTATTGACTCTGTATCATTCCACACTGGGTCACTACAAAACCTATTCTGTATCATTTCATATTGGATCACTAATGAACCTACTCCCTGTATTGATGGTATCATTCCACAGAAGGAATATTATTTGATGGGTCTTTAAACTTGTGGTTCATAGCAACCACAAAAACGATGAAACTGGAACCCAAAGAATACCTTCCAACCTTCCAATGATAGTTGGGGGATGTCTGAGACTCAAAAAGTGTGTTCAGTAAACTTCACCCAAATAAGCAACATTGCACAATTATCAGCAAGCTACCAGCACATACAAGTCCACAGAAAATGACTGGATATTCAAATTTGATGAAATTAAAATAAAAAATGTTTTCTTTTAAGAATTTAATACACTTCCAAGCAAAAGAATAGCTGCTAGACTTAGCACTGTCATATATCATCTCCCCTCATAAACACAAATGTGTGCACACTCACATAATTACTACCACAGACATAAAAATTAAAAAAACACCAGACTGTGGAATACAGTATTAATCTGTGGTTCTTGACCTTGTTACTGTCAGTAATTAACTGGATGGTTTATTGATGATGCAAGTGTCATTACTGTTCATCTTTGTCCTCATTAGATACTGTTCAAATAACTTGTTGAATTTTTCTTAGCACTGAAAATGTTCTTTTCTGACCTGATGCATAGTGGTGTTTCTATGTCAATGGCTGTTGTATACTCTAGAATGACTAATGTTGCTATGGTGTTTGCATTAAGCAAAATGTACGAAATGATCCCCCTTGCTCATGAGCTACACAAAGTCAAACTCCATGAACCAGAGTTCTGGAATTCAGCTTTGCTGGGCTTTTCTCATGTAACAGATGGATCATCCTTCCTTGAATCACAGCTGCTTTTAGACATTTTTCCTTAAAATATGAATCACATTTTCACCTTTACCATCCCAGCTAATAATCATATTTTGCATATTATGTATTCAGTAGATAAAGCTTTGTGAAATATTGCTATTGATACTAGCCAATAATCTTTAATACTGTGTCTAGAACAGTTTTATTCAAGGCAATAAAGTGTATTAACTTTTATTTCTTCAACATGTACATCTCCATTTTACCTAAACACAAACCAGTTGGGTTGCTCTACTTCATGTATGTCACCTATGCAAATTAACTTTATGGGTTCTCACACAGCAGTACCCAAAGAACACCAAACAAAATCACCTCAGCTTTCACCAGTCCATTAAGTAATCTGTGGAATGGTGGTGGTTATTTTCAGCATTCAATTATCACAACAAATGTGTGTCTGAAATTTGTTTTCATAACTACCTAACTTGATATCAAATTAGTAGCACACACTTTGTAAGTTCACATTATATTTCACTGTCTTTCTCTGTTTTGACAAATTGTGGGGACACATAATTTCCAAGAGACAAAGAAAAATACTAATAAGAATAAAACCTATGCACCAGTAGAAGTAAAAAAAAAATTTGAAAATCTTGTTTGCATATTTACATCAAGATCTGCACTGTGCTATCTTTTCCTTGGCATACTAAATTACTGTAATAAAAGTGTTATCATGTAACCAATATAACCAATATAACATTACAAGGTCTGAATATCTAGTTTATCTGAAAGGAGATACATTATGGAATTTCCATTGCAGATCTTGGTCTTGTTTAGCTGTAGTCTACATTTATATTTTACATAACAGTTCTGATTTTCTCTTGATTATTTTTTTTCTTCAAAATAATAACTCATTGATTAAATGCAAAAAGTTTCTACCTTCAGAAATTGAGACCTTTCTGTCATTGATTCAACCTCAAAAATACATTACAATATGTGTCTTCAGTGACCCTGTACTGAAACTCAAGAGTAAACTTAACAATACTTGAAATGTTTAGATTGCCAAATATGTTGCTTTAATTGCACTTAAGTAGAAGGAAAACTCCAATTCCAAACCTCCGCTGCCTTGCGGCTATACCCACTCACGGGAAAGACTAAGGGAGTAAACCCCGACAGAAAATCTGGAGACGGAGTCCCTAAGGCGGCCTGACATTGACTTTAATGTCATCCCGGCAACTCCTGTGATGCTGTTGGTGCCAAGCTGTATAGGCATTCATTGTTCCCTTGGGTCCACCAGCTGCGTGGAGAGAGGGGATCTGCTGCATAGGTAACAGCTGATTCTCCATACCACCCTGCCCAGGCTTCGTAGCTCCACTGGAAAGGACACTCCAGCATCGTTGTAAGGCATTGGCACAACGCGGGAAGCAGCAGTTTACTGGTTCTAAGCCATAGCTTGATTGGCGTAGAGCTTGGCGGCAGGGGTTGCTTCCGATGGTGGGAGAGATCACCATGTCTCATTGGACAGCTACCGCCCGCCTCAAGCTGGGCAGCCCCAAGTCAGTAAGGTGCTGCCCTGCCATGGCCTGCCTGCTTCACTGGGTGCGTGGAACTTAGAGAACCATCTTGACAAGCAGGCCACAAACTCTGCACCAGGCAAGATGCAAAGAAGAAACAAGAAGACTCCAGCTCTTCGTTTCGCAAGCTGGAACATCAGGACCATGTGTCCTGGACTCACCGCTGACCTGCAGCAGATCGACGATGCATGGAAGACTGCAGTCATTGACAGGGAACTCTCCCAACTGAACGTCGATATTGCCTGTCTTCAGGAGACCCAACTGGCTGACAGCAGCACCATCAGGGAAGCCAACTACACCTTCTTTTGGCAAGGGAAGTCCTCGGACAAACCTAGGCAGCACAGTGTTGGCTTCGCTGTAAAGAACATGCTCGTAGCCTTCATTGAGCCTCCATCATCAGGCACTGAGAGGATGTTTGCCCTCTGGCTGTCAACATCCTCAAGCCCAGCCAACATCTTCAGCATGTATGCCCCAACCCTCTGTTCCACCCCAGAGGAGAAAGACCAGTTCTACGAGGCTCTGGATCAAGCAATATCCAGTATCCCCAGCACTGAAGGCCTCTACCTTCTAGGAGACTTCAATGCTAGAGTGGGAACTGACCACGAGGCCTGGCCCACTGTCTCGACTCTCACTGAAGGGGCAAGATCAACGAGAACAGTCAGCGACTGCTGGAGATGTGCTGCTCCCACAGCCTATGTGTGACCAACACCTTCTTGAAATGCAAGGAGATCCACCAGGCATCATGGAGACACCCACGTTCTTGCCACTGGCACCAGCTAGACCTCGTCATCACCAGGCATGCAGAACTGGCCAGTGTCCTCCCCACCCGCAGCTACCACAGTGCCGTCTGCGACACGGACCACTCCCTTGTGGCCAGCAAGGTGCGAATAATACCCAAGAAGCTGCACCACACCAAGAAGAAGGGTCGCCCACGCATCAACACCTGCTGTGCAAGCAACCCAGAGAAGACACAGCAGTTCATCAGCAAGCTGCAGGAGGCTCTCACCAAAGAGACACCTGATGACACCATCGACTCCAAGTGGTCTAACCTCCGAGACGCTGTGTATAATTCAGCCATTACTGCCTACAGGAAGAAGGAGCACAAAAATGCTGATTGGCATGAGGCCAACTGGGAGGAGATGGAGCCTGTGACTGAAGCGAAGAGGAAAGCCCTCCTGGCTTACAAGGCCGTGTCTAGCCCTAGTACACTACAAGCCCTCAGGACTGCCAGGAATAACACCCAGCAGACCAACCGCCGCTGCGCCAATGCCTACTGGCTGAACCTCTGCACCAGTATACAGACAGCTGCCGACACCGAGGATGCAAGAGGCATGTACAAGGGTATCAAGAATTCGATAGGCCCCCCCCCCTCCAAGACCGCCCCCCTCAAGTCCAAGATGGGCGAAGTCATCACAGACCAGGGGAAACAGCTGCAGCACTGGGTTGAGTATTATCTCGAGCTGTATGCAACCCAAAATGTCATCACCGACACCACCCTGGATACCATCTCAGACCTGCCAGTCATGGAGGAACTAGATACACTGCCCTCCCTGGAAGAGCTCAGATAAGCCATCGACTGCCTCACTTGTGGGAAGGCCCCTCGGAGCCACGGCAACCCACCTGAAGTCCTTAAGAGCGGGAAACCAGCACTGCTCCAGCCCCTGCATGAACTCCTCTGCCTCTGCTGGAAACAGGGATACAACCCCCAGGACATGCGAGATGCCAACATTGTCACTTGTACAAGAACAAAGGACACCGTAGCGTTTGCAACAACTACTGGGGCATCTCCCTCCCTCCTCCTCAACAGCTTCCACCTGAGATGCCTGCGGTACATTCTGCGCATCTAGTGGCAGGACAAAGTACTCAACACAGAGGTTCTGGAACGCACCAGCATGAACAGCATGTTCTCCATTCTCAGCGAGAGGCGCCTTCGCTGGCTTGGCCACATCAAGAGAATGGATCCAGGCCGCATTCCCAAGGACCTGCTATACAGCGAGATAGCTGAAAGCGCATGACTTACTGGACGGCCACGTCTGCGCTACAAAGATGTCTGCAAGAAGGACATGAAGATGGCCAACATCAACGTCAACAACTGGGAGAGCTGTGCTGACAACTGCTCCGCCTGGCGCCTTGCTGTCAGACAGGGCGTTCAGAAAGCCAAGGAAATGAGAAACACAAACCTTGCTGCAAAGAGAGCCAGGAGGAAGGTGAAACAACAACAGCCTCAACAAGTATTGACGTTCACCTGCAGCAAGTGCAACAAAGACTATCACTCTAGGGTCGGACATTTCAGCCACTCGCAAATGTGCAGAAAGGACATCCAACCAGAAGCTAGACCATCGTATCCCAAAGACGGACGGACGCCAAAGCGAATTGCAGTGAATTTCCATCTGTACAATCTGATCACCTGTGCAATTCTGGTGATTGCTGGTGTCAAGAGAGACTCAGAAGTTTATAAATGTTCTCATAACTAGTGTGTACCGGAGAAAAGTTGTGAGTAGATTTTTAAATTTTCCCTATATACAAATTTTGCGTGAAAACAGCAGTCTCTTGCTAAAGATGCAATCCTGTGACAAACTATATAAAGCAATGTTAATCAAAGTAACAGAAACTCAATTTTTTGGTCAATGTTTTAAGCTATTTCAAGTTTTGTAGGCCGATGATAATAGAAGGCTTTATGCTGGGAGAGAGTATCTGTGTGACTTATATTTGAGATACTAAACTTTTAATTTATAATGGACTACATAACATCCTATCTAAAATTGTGAATCCTTTTATATGACTAAGCTACACATTAAATTGGACAAATTGTCATAGAAGAAACTACCTATCATCAATATTCTCATGCTAAATAGATTTTAGCATTACAAGTTTTGTTCTTTGGGGTTATATGCCATTTTTCAGTGCATGACAGGCTTTACATGGCCGCCAGCATCATCTGTGAATGAAGACCCCAGGGCAAATACCAGTATGAACCAATGACCCACAGGAAGCTACTGGCAAGTTTTCTCACATACCCAGTGTCTGAACCCAAGACATGCACCAATGTGGACAGAGGCAAGATGGCAGTGATCTGTAAAAGCAAGTGCTTTAGACCAGTCTACTATTCAGGACCTCTCCATCACAAGGTTTAACATGCATATTAATTTGCTCATAACAAACCATTCAAAACTGAGTTTCAGTGTACAATTAAACTAAGGAGTTTCGTGGTTTGTGTATGGGTCCTGACTCTCCCTACCAAAGCCTACCTGTGGATTTCCATGTTTTCTTATGTCCATTTGAGCAAACGAGCAGACATCCCCCACCCCTACCACCTCCACAGTGAAGTAATGAAAGAAGTCCACAATTTCAGAAGCTTTCCTCCTAAAGCAGAACATCAGGATGAATGGGGTGATGATGGGGCTGAATAACTCCTCTAGCAGGCATACCTGGGGAAAACAATAAACATATATAAAAGTATACTGCCAACAAATCATACTGATGATGTCACAATCATATCATTTCAAGCTGCAAAGCGCTTATTTTTCAACAAAAGTAAACATTCTTAAAACAAGAACAAGAATTCTCTACAACAATTCAATACTACGTGTAAACCATAAATTGTGACAAGATCTAAAATTCCCCAAAATGACCCTGATAAACAATATCATAATATTCATAACAATGATAACCAAATGGACATTACCATCATCACCAGAAAAATACTTCATCTAACTTATGGCTTTCTGGAGAGACTAATGGAATTCATGATATGCAAGATACTAGTTATGGAAATTCCACATGGGAGTCAGATTTAAGGGCAGGAACACTGGAATGAGTTCCTGCCAACAAAATCTTAACTGTAGGGTGGGATTTCCCTCTCCCATACCAATGCATATAATTGATTTTGCTTTGTTCCAATGCACATTCCCTTATAGGATGAGTCCAACTGCAAACTGCACAGACCCAGATCTGCCAATGCATAATGCACCTACAGATCTGTGCACTTTGTTCGGAGTAATCAGTAGAATAAATAACATAGATCCTGAAAACAAGATGGGAGAGCATGGATATAAATGTTGCATACAAATAATATGAAGTCTGCCAAAACAGTGGATTAAAATAGCATAAATAGCTTAGTGTAAAAATATTTTTTTGTTGCAGAATTGAATTTGTTATTTATATAGCGATTAAACTTCCCTTCAAAACTAAATTCAGCACAAATGCTTAAAACATCAATGAATATAATAACCATGATCAAGCCATCTAGTGTCTTTGAGTTTACTCATGTGAGATAGTTATCCAACATGGCTTTCTCATCAGGGTAAACTGTCTCACACATATATTGGAATGCAAGAAAATAATGATATATTACAAAAAGATTAGGACAAATCAGATAGAAAAGGAATCTAACATATACATATTTGAAAAAGAAAACTCACAGCCTTGTATTGGAAGAGCAGTGAGAACTCATCTCTGACACGGTAGGTATGGGCATTACCCTTCCAATTATCAGGGATGTAGTGAATGTGGGCCAGGATGTTCCGCATCAGGATCTCGGGACAGTGGACAGTGTTCTGTACAGAGAAAAAGAATAGTCTGGGATTTTCACAAAAGTATTAATAAACAAAGGGTAGGTAAAAATAGTAGGTAACAATAATCATGAAATGTATCCTAACAAAGCAACATTTTGACAATTATCAAAATTTTTATTAAAAAAAACAGCAATATCTATTTCAGTGATTTCTCCTGGATTTTTTCCCTCTAGCAATTTCATTTGTGGGAATTTTACATTTATAGAGGTAATGTTTTTATATGAGAACAGTAACAATCAATACACCCATTCTGTTGTGTCTCAAACTATTTGTAATTCGTAACATCTGATGAATAAGGATAATTTAAGTTCTTTATCTTCATTACTGACACAGCAGCAGCAATCATGTGCAATTACAATTGCACTACATAAACTGCATCAGATCTGCATGTAACAGCAGAGACAAATACCACTGTATACCAAAAACTGCATGTAACAGCAGAGACAAATACCACTGTATACCAAAAACTGCATGTAACAGCAGAGACAAATACCACTGTATACCAAAAACTGCATGTAACAGCAGAGACAAATACCACTGTATACCAAAAACTGCATGTAACAGCAGAGACAAATACCACTGTATACCAAAAACTGCATGTAACAGCAGAGACAAATACCACTGTATACCAAAAACTGCATGTAACAGCAGAGACAAATACCACTGTATACCAAAAACTGCATGTAACAGCAGAGACAAATACCACTGTATACCAAAAACTGCATGTAACAGCAGAGACAAATACCACTGTATACCAAAAACTGCATGTAACAGATTAGGGGTAATTATCTTTGTGCTGTAAACGACAAAACATTCTGGATCTATGAGAAAATTGCTGTTACAAAATATAAGAATAAGAATATACAGTTAAACAATGCCAATATTTGTATTGCCATCTTTACAAATGTTACAATATGCAGTTAAACAGAGACAATATTTGGATGGTTGTCTTTCAAAATTGTACAATATGCAGTCAAAGTGTGACAATATTTGGATGGTTGTCTTTATAAATGAAGCCCTTGTGTGTTTACTGAGGTTTCCTTGTGTTACTGTAAGGTGCCCTTGCTTGTGATTGTGAGGTTCCCTTGTGTTATTATGAGGTTACCTTGTGTGTTGCTATGAGGTGCCATTGTGTGTTATTGTGATGTTCCCTTGTGTTATTGTGAGCGTCTTTGTGTTATTCAGGTGCCCTTGTGTTATAGTAAGGTTTCCTCGTAGAAGTAGTGTTGTTGTGAGGTTTCCTGTTATTGTGAGGTTTCCTCATATGTTACTGCGAGATTTCCTTGTGAGTTACTGGTATTGTGAGGTTTCCTTTTGTTTTGTGAGATTTCCTTGTGTGTTATGGTGTCCTTGTGTGTTTTTATGAGGTTCTCCTGTGTTATGGTGAGGTGTTTTTGTGTGATACTGTGAGGTTTCCTTGTAGAAGAAATAGTAGTAGTATTATTTTTCTGTTAACATCATTATCATCATCATCATCATCTGTATTTTACAGATGGGAGTGTTGATGTGGATCAATTATCCACAGACGTGGAAATTCTACAATAGAATTTTCATCTGGGAGTGAAAAATATATGGAGTATAAATTCTATATGACAACATGTTTGTTCCTCAGTCCTGGTATGCTGTCATCCATCCATGGTAAGTGGTTTGGTTTTAATTCTCCAACTTCCTCCACCCTGAAAATCTTTCAAGTCACAAACAGAGTAATAATGTGTACAAAATTTATTTAACGACATAAAAATAATTGTCATAAATGCAAAATCTTACCTCCTGTGGGATTAACACTCTACATGATGTCACAACCACACCTGGGGAAAAAAAGCAGTGACTTACTGTTTCTTACACAAATAAGTGAATTTTATACAAAGTGATTAACTACTTTAAAATTCAAATTTATCAAAATTACCAAAATCATTTATACATTAAAGACACATTATTTGAGTGTATTCTGTGTGTAGCTATTGTATTCTCAACATTACCATTATCCCTGGTGAACATGGTATTATAGCTCAATCAACATGTCCTGTCCTTTTGAAATTTAACTGAAACAGTAACTTGGGCTTTGCCCATTCAACACACAGGTATGGTGGCATGCATGCACTGTGCATAGTTTATGTGAGCAAGACAAATCTCAAATACTTTGCATACATGCACATGCACTGTAACACCTATTTATCAAGTGGACTTGGCCTCCCATGAATACTCCATTAAAAGGTCCAACCACAAAGGTCATTCTGGTTGAACCGCTAAGTTCATGTTTTTCCACTTTTGTGTTATTATGAGGCAAATATACATTAAAACTAAAAAAAGGACCCCAAAAATCACTACATTTTTCTCATCAGAATTTCTTAATTATTTTGTGTGTGCTCAGCAAAAAATGAAGTCCATAAAATTGATAATTAAAAGGCTTACTTGCATAAAATTGAAGCAAATGCAGGTAATAGTTGTTAAATCATGATGAACTTCTTGAAATATAATAGGAACAACTTGAAAGAGATCTATTTCAAAACAAATAATACTGTTATTATTCAATATGTATAATGGGAGTCAAATATTATATTTACATCGTGAGATACAGTACAACCGTAATAACTCAAAACTTCCAGGGGCTCTTGTTGGAGGCTGGTAGTTTCAGCCAAACAACTTTAATTGCACCAATTCAAGGCACTGTAAAGCCCATGCTTGAGGCAAAGAAATTCAATTATACTTCCATTAGGCCAGTCAAGATACTGTCTTATGTCTTGAGGTGACTACTCATCAACATGAATCCCTTAACCAAACAGCAGCATATATGGAGTAGCTAACAATGTAGAGGCCGATATGAAGGACAGATACTGCAGTAATGGTAGTTAAGTACCTAACTCAGAGATAGTAAATTTTTCTTGTAAATTAAGCTACTTCGAGAATAATAACAAGATCACATTTACATTTGGAAATTTAACTTCTACTACCTCCAAATCCAACCCTCCCAAAAAGATGAAAAAGGTTTTCTTTCCTGCCTATATATCCACCATACCAATAGTATCTATGAAAAGAAACACTTCTGATATACAATAATAATGCCTTTAATTATTTCAAGGCCTGTTTTCACTACGTGGATACCTGTATGCCAGTCGTTAATCAGTTTTAGCTGGAGTGGCAATCAGGATATGGGATTTACAAATCAACTCAACTGACTCTAGGGACAAGCTCAAATTCGGCTTGGGTGAGCTCAAGTTTTCAAGTCACTTGCCCATGGGCAAGACAAAAGAACAGAGTTGGGAAGTGTTAGCATTCTGTTTGTAATGCCACAACATGTATTTCCACCTTGTAGTCAATGTCAAGGTTACTCACATTTTCTCACAAAGGTGTGATAATGTGAATATTTACTACTTGAAGCCATTTTTTGCAAATAAGGAATAAATATTGATATTCTAACTCATCAGTTACATTTTAATCATAACACTTGTATGTATCTGGGATTAGCTGATGTTCAGGTCCCTAACCTAGCCTCCAGCTGTTTGTTAGATGGCCGAGTCTAAGGACTGTTTTGATGCACATCGCTGTCCTTAGGTGAGTAAGGCATTAATTGTTAATAATAAAACCTGTGAGATTTCACTGATAGGTGTCTTTGGAAATAAAAGGCACTCATCACTACCCATTATCTGCTAAGATTTGGTTCAAAGCATGATCGATGAAACAAACATTTAACAACCACACGTGGTGTTTATGATCTGTTCTTTATGTGGTAATTAACAGGAGATCAATAGTCATATATAATTACAGCTTGGAAAACAATGAAATGGATAAAAATATGTGTTCTCAATCTCAAAAGTCGGCTTGTCAAATATTTTGATGTATGTCAGTGATTTAAAGGTGACTATATGATAACTGTAAAGTACACTGACAAAATCTGTGTTCACCAACCTTTAAGTTACGAGTATAAATTAATCAAAATAATGAGTCGAGCTTTCATTATTCTTGACATACTTGATGAAATGAGCCTGCTACCTTATTTAGGCAAGAAAAAGAAACTAGAGGACATTTCTAGCTCTAATGAACCCGTTTTACAGAAAAATAAACAGTATGATCCTGCTAAACATGCAAGAAAGTTTCAATCCTTTTGGAAAATCAAACGATTTCAAAACCATTTTTCACCTGACAATTTCTGGGGCAAGCTCAATTATCCCAATGGTAAGTTAACTTTTCTAGTCAGCTTGCCCATGGCAAGTGGACTTTTAGAAAATTTAGTACATCCCGCAGGATCCTTGCAATTTGTGAGATGTGTGGGAGAGCTTATCCAAAATGTAGTTCTCATGAATATAATTAACAAAATAAAATTCTTTTGCAGAATACATTACCAGACCACAATTATATGAGGAGAATAGGCAAGATGAAGAGGAGAAACAAGAACATTAAAACCCTACTTTGGTGACACAATTGATAGGAATCTTCAAGAGATGGTTAAGACCGAGGCTGCTTTTAATAGTTTGCAATAACTGAAAGGGAATGCAACCAACTCTGTCTGCAAGCCAAAACCAAGGCTATCTTGAAGTACATCTTGTATGAAGGCAGCTTCACTAAAATTGTGGACAACAATACAATTTACAGGAGCAGCACCAGATCTGAACCCATGAAAGATTCCATTTCAGAAACAATGTGAGAGACCAGGGCTAACCAAGATAAAAAAGAATTAGGCAATGAATAGGTGTCTGAAAGTGTCCCTAATTGTAAAGTAATACCCCTTAAAAGCAACTGGGTCAATTTATCTCCTCAAAGGGCAAAGAAAGAAACCAGCCAGTGGCAGGATGGAAGCCTATAAAGAGACAATGTTTACTATCCTTGTATCAGCATGAAAATATAAACAACCTTCTCTAATACGCCTTTAAAGTGGAGGGCATACCACAGAACGTTTTCCAAATTAGAACTGATGAAAGTTAAAATTTATCCTTATAAAAAATATTAATTACTTATTGTTAACTTCATATGACATCCATCAATTAGATGTGATACTACAGTAATAATATCAAATGTTTTTATGTTTCTATTTTCCCATGTGTAGAACTTGTGAACTTAGGGTGAAAAGGTCATCCCATTGCCGACATTAACATATTAATTGGTGGGATTTACGTAAATAATAGCAATGTTGCTCCAAGTCACTTGTTATGCAATACTTCAAACACATAACAATTATAATTTTTTTTCTTGACGTTTTTTCTTTTATCAGAGCAGTATATATATTTAGATTCTACTTAGATAATCATTCATAATTTCATAAAAGAGTACAAGACCTGATGACCTTTATATAAAGAAACAAGTAATAATAGTAGCTCATTAGTACTAGATACATTGAACCTACTAACTATATTACAAAAATGCAGGGTTATTTTAATTGGAAAAAGTTGGCTAAGAAAAATAAATCTATGTTGGTGTTTGTACCAAGACAAGGAAATCCCAGTTGCGGGGTTACATTATCTCCCCACTCAGCATAGCCTTTTGGGGAGACAAATAATATAACTCCTTGACTGAGATTTCCTTGTCTCTGTCCAATCCCCAACATATATTTTATTAATGATGATTTAAACAAATGCCACAAAGGTAAGGGAGCTAATACAAAGGGTGCATGAAGAACCTGCATAGATGAAAGTTTGTGTCTGCACTGAGAAATATTCAAGGAGTGCAGAAACTCTCTCAGAGAAATTCAAGTCTTCTTGAAGACCACTGATGCCTTGATATGGTATGCCTGACCTGAAGACAGTCATGGAGATACGAACCTATAAATCTTTTCAATCTCTTCATACACATGTGAAACACAATTAATTGTGAACCCACAAACTGTAGGGGTGGATGAGAAGCTGATCAAGTTTCAGTCTGTTAAAGAACTGGCAAAACCAACGGTGGGCTGGCTATGCGGAGTGTCAGACCAAACGTGTCTCTGCAATAGCCCATTTAAGACAAAATGACCAACTGATTTGTAGTCCAGTTTGATGCAGCAAACAAATTCAGATCATAAAAAGTGAAAAATACTAGCTGGCTGACAGATGAGCAACTGATGATGTTAGGCTCAGTGAATGAACCAGCAGAGCCAAAGGTGTGATAGTGGCTGAACATGCTGATGGGATAAAATAATTAGGACTCAAATTTGTTTGGGGGGAGCAGATTCCAAACCATACACGTTAGTCACCTTGTGTTAATTTGTAGTGAACGTTGTCAGTATTTTTGGGGTTTGTTTTTAAACTCACATAAATGAATGCATATGCCTGCCAAAGCTGTCTCAAATGAATTCTCAATTTCAAGAATAAAAAGGCAAACAACTAAAAATCATTCAATACCGCTGAAGATTAAAGTAACTTGTATAGGGTAAATATCATTCTGTATCGATTCTCCGCCTCTTGTATCAATATTGGTATCAATTTGGAAAAAGTACTGATACATCTATATACTGATTAATCATTTCATCCCAAACATATAATGAAATGAAAACAATGTAGTTGAGTTTAAGTTATCAATGAGGAGATTTAATATGAAAATCCAAAGATTAAGGCCCAATTGCTGAAAGAAGATCAAGAACAATAAAACAAAAGTCTCTGTAATGAGGCTATTGATATTTCTGATTTCAGGATGTGAGAAATACAACTTTACCTGTACAAAGTAATTCAAGTGATAAACATCCAGTAAACAGGTAGCCACTCGACTGAGACAGGAGAGGTTATGGTAATGGAACCTCTTAAAAGTTTCGCCCAGGTATTATTGCTATAGGCCATATAGTATATGTTAAAGACAATGGATGGGGGGGGGGTCTTTTGGATGGGCTAAATTTAGATGGCAGCAGAAGTTAAAATCCCTAATGTTAAATGTGGTTATTCAAAAGAGAAACACTATAAAAGTGAACCCAGGGTGGTATGGACAGGATTTGAACCTGTTCATAACTTGTTTTGAGTCTAAGCTAGTGACTGAGTCACCAGGCAGAGGAAGAAAGAAGAAAGTTTACTGTAATATACAATTATCCCTTGTCATAATGAACTTAGCTATTAAAAAATCTCAGATAAAATAAACACCAAATTCAATGATCCCTTGTCATAATGTAATTACAAAATCTCGGATAAAATGAATACCAAATTTGGTCACCCAAAGATAAAACTTACTGTATGTAACAACACAGACATTACAATAGAGAACCTAAACTGAATGTTTGCCTTCTACAATGTTGCCATGTGTTGTAGGTACAATACTTTTAATAATTAGATAATCAATGAAAGTTTCAATAGCACAGATTCACTAATAGTAAACACAAGATTATGGCACCTGATCATGAAGTCAGGTGCTTGCATGATTAAGCTAAATACCTAAATTTACACCCTTTCTGGTCCAAGTTCAAATTTTGTGTTCAAGAAGTTTTGAAACTAGGTGCTATGATGTAACTACATGCAGCGTGATTTTACCAGCCACTGTTAGGGTTTCTAGGATGCAACTACATGCAGTGTGTTCTTACCATCCACTGTTATGGTTGCTACGTTGCAATTACATGCAGTGTGACCTTACCAGCCAGTTATGGTTGCTAGGATGTAATTACATGCAGTGTGATCTTACCAACCACTGTTATAGTTGCTAGGACATAAATACATATAATGTGATCTTACCAGTCACTGTTATGGTTGCTAGGAAGTAATTACATGTAATGTGATCTTACCAGCCACTGTTATGGTTGCTAGGAAGTAATTACATGTAATGTGATCTTACCAGTCACTGTTATGGTTGCTAGGAAGTAATTACATGTAATGTGATCTTACCAGCCACTGTTATGGTTGCAAGAACATGCTCTACAGTTAGAACATCTTCATCAATCACTGTTAGCACAACCAGCACTGCCAAGATTGAGCCAGCAAAGAAGGCAATATTCCTGGGAAAAAATGTGAATCAAAACTTTGAAAATCTCTGAAGAAAAAAATAATCCAATAATAATCATACAATTACTTTTCAACACATACTCACAAGAGTGCCCTATGAGATATTTTATTTAGAAGGTATAAAAGAATGATGTAATTATTTTTTTGCATGTGTACTTTAATAGAAATAAATATTTTGGCCTTTGTTGAATAAAGATAACAAATCAACATCAGATCTATCAAACAGCTAATAATTATAAAATATTAAACTGATGTATCAAATCAAGTACTTTAATAAAATAGGAAAAACGTGTAGATTTTCTGTAATAGTCACTCTTTAATGTTCAACGAAATCCTTATATGATGTCATGAATGATATGTCATGAATCACTCCAACATATGCAAGTACATATTATTGAAAGCACCTATAAAATGCTGGCAGGTTTTACTGTATGATATTTCTACCAAGACTTGGATTAATTACACATAAAAATCAAGTTGTAAATGTTCATTTCTACTAAACAAATGTTATAAATGTTAAAACCCAAATTTTGGAGTCAAATATGTCTCTTTAATAATGCACAATCATAATACATAAAGAGAACATCAACCACCTTGCAAATCCAGCCCTCCCAAGCAAGAAAGATCTTAATCATGTTGTTTGGCTTGTTTTAGTATTATCAATGCTCAAGTCGGCTGCTTTCTAAGACAAAAATCTGAAAAGAGGGGTCTTCCCCTTGCACAGAGGATCTGGTGCCAAGTTTTGCAGGATGTAACTGCTGGGCATGTTTGGTAGGGTGCCCATATCATAACTTAATATTGTTAATGAAACATTTTTTACTAAAAAAAAAAAAAAAATACTGGTTTCTTCTTCAAATACATTACCTGATCATATGTTATGAGACAGAAAGGTATGAAGGGAGTTACATCCCGTTAACCTGGAGTTGGTCTTGGCTCCATTCTCCAATGCATGCAAAGCAGCAAGTCTTGTCTGAGAAACAGGTCAGGGTTAGCACAGGTCAATGAATGAAGATGGTCTAAAGAAAAATTAATTTTCAACCACACAGATCCAGATGAAGTATTAAGCTACAAAGATACCTGGGAAGGTAGCCTGTTGAGCTGCTGATATAGGTACCACCAGGATGAACTGAGCTCTCTGAATGAAAGGTATCTGAGGTTAAAGCTTGTGAGCCTGAAGAACCAATATGAATAAGAAATTCATTTGGTCTTGGGTTAGTTCCCTGTACACTGAAAGGATAACTCTACTGATCCAAGGCAAACTATCATCCATTCCTTCTCTGACTGGTGAGAACAAGTTATATCTCCAGCTTCTGATCAGATCAATTCATTTTAGGTAGAATTTCAAGGCCCTAATAGGTTCCTATTGATGCCCTTTGCGAAGAAGGTTCTAAAGAAGACAGTAGCTTCAAAACAAAAGACTGATTTCCAACTAGTAGGAGCCCATTCTCAGCAATGAAACCTGAGGAATGCATGATAGAAACTAAGGATGGCAAATTGCACACTGTTTGGATCAACAGATAAGGCTTGAATTTCACTGAGGCTGTCTGCTGAGGCTATAGTGACCATGAAGTAGGTCTCATATGAAGGGTGAGTCAGCAAGGCTCTAGACGAGTGGTTTCCAACCTCCTGTCGCATACCAATCATATTCACAGGGGGTCCTCAGTAGGGTTGTGAAGTGTCATCAGAAAAAATTATTTGTTATTTTTTTAATGCTGAAAAGTGCCAGAGCGTCAGGAGGTCCTGCTGGTATCCAACCTTGGGTTGCAGCAAAAAGACAGCTGGGAACCACTACTCAAAAACTAGTCTGAAGGATGCCTTATTCAATGAAGTCAGAACCCATGATGGTTTCATTTCAGACAAAGGGCTAAGGCTGATGATCAAGACAAGTAAAAAAATGATTGAAAGATTACAGAGGTCTTTGTTCTGGCTAATGTCCTTCCTTCGATAATGATAAAATGTATCCGAGATTGTGGAATGGCAACCCCTGATTGTGATCAAGAGCTAAATTATCCTCAAAAAACTATAGGAGGAAGTAAGTTATTTATTGTAACAAGGCTTTCTGGGATGTGAATTTTTATGTTTGCACCAATGAGAAAAAACTCCTTCATATGTTTTCAAAGGTATAGGCAATCTTGTCTGAACAATTCTGTCTGCTACTTGTTTGCAGAAAAGTCTTTGTTCAAGGGCTTGCTTGATATGAACCAGATGTGTAGGTTCAGCATTTCTGGATGGGATGTAAAACCTGCATGTGTGGTTGTTTCAGCAGGTGTGAAGAAGGCAGGATTTACTGTGGAATCTCTGCTGCTGGATCCAGAAGATCGGTAATCCATGATTTTTCCATCTCGGGTGGAGCATTCAGGAGTCATATGCACTTGGATTTCCTTGCTTTTAGCAAGACCATGAGAATCTAAGGGGTTAGAAGAACAATGTACGTATAGTGACTGTTCCAGTTCAGTGAAAGATCTCAAGTGACCAGGCATTTGGATCTGGGATTCATGATATGAAGGTTGGGAGGTTGGCATTCCATTTCCTTAAAAGACTGACCCAATACAATCTAGATTCAATTTAAGACCAAGGAGTGAATGGACCAAGCTGAATCATTTGATTCTTTCTGAACATAGAGTTCTGTAGGTCACTAAGCCTGCATGACACTTTGAATCTGGATTAATTGATGAGGGCTGTTCCTTTAAAACATATACCCCCCGGGGGGAAGGCACTTTCAAAATCAACCAACCCACAACAGAAGCAATTTAAAAAAATTATGATCCACCGTCAGATATGTTTTAATCGAAAAACACTGCCCCCTAGAGAAGCATATTTTTTTTAACATAATTTCTGGCTATGGGTTAGTGGGTGGTAGAAGCGATTTTAATATTGGGTTGGGGACAGAAGCGATTTAAATGACAGCTGGCTGGAGGTAATCTACTGAATTCTTATAGATCATATAATCTACTGCATATTTTTATTTGTATTCATTCATTATAATCAATCTTTTGTCCTTTTGTTTGTTTGTCTGTCAGCCATGTATGTCTCTGATACTGTGAAATCACAAATTTTCTTGGTGGCTTATTATTTGTAGATGTCATTGATCAGTCCCTTAATAACTACTAATTTAATATCCATGAATATAGATTTTATATTAGGGATTTCTATTCTAATACAGAAATCATGAATTTGTATCCTTACTAAACTGTGTGTTTACTAAAGTGATCACTATGTTTTGCTATTTTTCTTTGTTCTCAGGCATGCTGCTTTTGATTAGAATAATAGTTAAATCTTGTATTACTTTAAATGTGTGGTCAGATGCTATGATTCCGTTATTATTTTTTTCAATAAATGTTTTGGTAAACGTATAATAAATGATTTGTCAGAAAAAATCATTAATGCCTGTGAAAGTGATGTCGCATTATTTCTGCCAACTTTTACACTATATCATTTCTTGTAAGGGATCATCCATAAAGGATGTCCGCAAAGATGGGGGGAAGGGGGTTGTTCAAATGCAGACAAGGGGGGAGGGGGTTTAAAGGACCTTGCGGACGTCCGCACGCTAGTATTTTCTGTTTTGATATTCTGTGTTGAACAGCTGCTTTATGCCTACT
This sequence comes from Megalonaias nervosa, assembly GCA_016617855.1. NCBI lineage: Eukaryota > Metazoa > Mollusca > Bivalvia > Unionida > Unionidae > Megalonaias > Megalonaias nervosa. The sequence continues at coordinate 122,440 of JAECUM010000554.1, forward strand.
GCGTGTATTCCAGTATGTTTTGTGGACGTTCTTTATGGGTGATACCTAAGTATAAATTATTTGTTAATTTCAATTTGTACGATTCATGCCACAGAATATATATGAATGGGTTGGCATTAATACATAGGCCTGGCCCCAGTGCCTGAGGTTGATTACATGGCCCACATATCAACCCTGCTAGATGGGGACGTCCGCAGCCACATGCGAACAAAAGCGGACAAGGGGGGGGGTAGGAAAACGGGTATTATCTGCGGACGTCCTTTATGGATAACCACTAAGAACATATATTTCAGTTACCGACGTCTTATTTTTATGCCTTGTTGCAAGACTAATATAAAGTTTTAAAAAAAAAAAAAAGAAATATAGCAAGTCAAACATTTTTATATCATAAATTATATTTTTAAAAATGGATGAAAGTCAAGGAATCATTTTTCCCCAGAGTATTCATAAAATCAGTGTCATTGCAGTTAACTGTATTGTCAACAGCATCATCATCATCACTGATGGTCTAGCAGTAACATTCTGCACTTTTAATCCAGTTGTCACAGGTTCTATCTCCCACTTCTAGTCTTTCATACGAGACTTATACATATGGTACAAGATGATTGTCTTGTGATACAGATCTGAGGGGCTTCCAAGGCAGAGTGGTACAAGATGCTTGTCATGTGATTACTTGCCTCCAATGTGTTCTTCCTCCACCTAATATACTGTTAACCCCACCCCCCAAAAAAACAAACCAAACTAAATCAACCAAGTAATCAACTGTGGCAACAGCAGCAAAGGTACTAGTCCATCATTTTTGCCACAGCTTATGAGTTTATAAACTTTGACTCTAGTAATTTTTGTAGACCTTTGAATATTGTCAATTATGCCTTTCTGACCGTTACCTAAAAGTCATCATCAGTTGGTACAAATGGACTTTTCATGGTAAACATACGAGATGGAGAAGTCTTGAGCAATTCTGCATCACACGCTGCCAAAAAGTTTACATATTAGCTCACTTAAAGTTTCTCTAGCAATGTCCATTGTTCCAACCAGAACTGTTATAACTTATTCAAGCTATATTCACCGACACTTGGAGATGTGCATCTGTAATAAATATTTGTAACAAAAGTATGAGAATGCATCGGTGTTTTTCAATGATGCATTTGAACTGAGCAACAACCAGAATCAACAAACCAAGAAATGAAATTATTCACATCTCTCAGGCAGAAGTACAGTGTATAATCATAATCTGCCAAAAGATTTTTCAATCTTTAAATTTGCCAAATTTTTTTCCAATCATACTGATTCAGTGGACATAATCACCAGAATGGACAGAAACTGACCGAAACAGATATAACCAGGTTAAAATCGATTTGAGTAGCTAAATTCATGTGGTTTAGTTAACTGTACACCCTTTATTATCTTCCCTTTGATGCAATTTCTTACTGAAGCCGAGAAAATAATGTTGCACACATCAAAAAAGAGGCACACTTCTACTCATTATTGTTGTTATTATACTTCTCCATTCCAGCCTATTCTTATGATCTTGTCCCCCCACATACTGTTTGTCTTGTTTATGATATGTATCTAAATTTGTCACTTACTTTTCCTACTACTATACTGTTTGTGAATATGCATATCAATGTGAAATGCAACGGGGAGACTAAATCCAAGATAGAAAACCTCTACAGTTCTGGATGTATTCTGCTTGGATTCCATGTTTCTGCACAAAACTCAGTTCAAGACTTGCTGTACTAATTCAGTTCCCATTGTAAACCTGTGCAAACACCATGATATTAAAATTCAATAACTTAAAATTTTGAGTGCTCATGATCACATCTGTATCAGTATAGACACATCTATGAAGACAGCTTTTGAGAAAAGAAAACCATAACAGCTGCACGATTTTCTGGATTGACAAAAATTTGAAATGTGTGCTTTCAATACTACACAGAAGAGTCAGCTGCTGATTTCAGTAACGAGTCTTCCAAACTCAGGTCTGTAAAGTGACAGAAATTATGTTAATAAAACAATGTCCCTGACTTTTATCAGTTACATGTAGGACAAGTTCTCAAAAGATTCTTTTTACTAAAATCTTACTCTCATTATCAACCAATCAGGGACAATCAAACCATGTATACTCTATTTTATCTTCACTGATTTATAGTATGGTTCTCGTTCTTTCATATCTGTAATAATGCTAGTCCTTCAACAACTCTCAATGGTTGTATGCCTTTTTCAACCATGCTGACTGGACACACTGTAAGATAATGTTCAAGTAACAGAAATACCATGGGATAACCAGAGACCAATAAAATCAAATAAAATGGTCAAGTTATCTACCCTGCAGGGATGCTGCCAGGATTTCAGGATTTAATCAAAGTTTTGTGTGTGTGTGTGTGTGTGTGATCTCCAATGAGGAAGTGGTGGCAGGAGGAATAGCCATTGTTAAATATCTCCCTAACACTTAAATATCTGTCACTCTTTCTTACTGTTCCACTCTGTTAAGGCTCTACTGAAATCAAAATACTCAAAGAGATGTCATCTCTAGTTGTATAGCGATTATTACTGTGATGTCATTGGGCATGGTCACATGGTTGTGGTGGGGTCTTGGTTGGGATGGCAGAAAGACCATAGGCTTACTCCGTATTTTACAGCTAATTACGATGTTGTCAAAAGAATTAAAATTTTTCTAACAATTCAGTTGGACTCGGATTATATAGTTGATTCATAGTCAATGAATAGGTTCTAAAATTGATGTGTTTATTTTGGAACCATGTTCCTCCATCACATTCAAGATTTGAATATACCAAAGGTGAAATTAGAACAGTTGCATCCTAAATTACTATCATGGCTACTTTAAATGTTATTTAATGTGAGACTTTAATGCCAGAACTCATAGGTTCAGTGATTTTTGGGTTAAAAAATGAATTTCTTCCCAAACAACTCAATTTGGTGCAGATTACATTGTTTTTTAATGATACTGAGAATTCTTGATGTGTAAAAATTGCACAAGAAACGAACAACATCAGATCAGGAAATTGATACCACTTGGGAAAAACTGATAGGAATACGCAGAAATAATGATAGTATTATTTAAATGGAATATGTGGTTACAATACGAGTGCTGGTTCTACAACTTTGCAAAATACATCTTGTACAACTATTCTGTTGTTTCTAACAACACTCTGTAATATGGCCAGAGATCTCGGAAACGCTTAATTACACGTATTTGGACGCAAATTTTTTATTTGGGACGCAGAAAATCACTCACACAGTAGTCCTCTGTACGCACGTATTTGTTGCAAACAGGAAAGTTTTGCGGCAGAATAAATATATTTTAATCACTATGAAAACTGAAGCAATGCTTTTATTTTAGTTTGTTGCTGACTTCTTTGATCAAGGTGCGTGTGTTATTGAAGGCGCCATTAAAGGCTCCCTTTGAAGGACCAAACAAATACCCGTTTGTTATTGCTGCAGCAACATCAAATAATTGTAGAACATTGAGACAATTTTTTTTTTTAAAATTTCCTGAGTATATAGCGGTGCTTCAGAGGTAATCAGTGTTCATTGAAGTTACGGCAAAACTATTTATTTTTTTGTTTTTTGTCTTTTTTTTTAATTGCCATTATGTGGTTGACTGTAGTCATTTCACGTTCCCGCCCTCAGAGGTGGTCGATTGTAGCTAGTCAGTTGCATGGCTAGTTTGATTATATTACAGCATACATTATCAAGGCCAGATATCAGCATAAGCAGATTATGATATAACAATGCACTGTTACTGTGGTTTGTAAATATGAAATAAGGATTTGTTTATGTAACAATAGATTCCAGTGCATTTTTATATCCAAGTTTGCGGCTTCCTGTCATGGTGCCTTTGAATTTCTCCACTCCAAACCCAAGACTGCATATATCATTTTTATCAGCCAAAAATGTTGTCGCCAAAAATATCGCCAGATGGTATATTTTGTCGCCAATAACGAAAACAAAACCACAATTTGCGACATTGGCGAAGCCCAATGCGATCACTGTTATTGATTTCATTTCCGATTGTTGCCGTATAAATATTGCCTGCGAACTCGAAATCAAGAGACTTGGACAAAATGCCGTTTGCAAATTTAGACAAGTATTTTGGGGTTAAACGGAAAAAGGAAGAAGATTTCAAAGAGATTCAGAAATGTGCTAACGTTGCTAGAACTGATAGTTCGGATGCGACAGGAGCCAAGTGCAAGAAGAAAGTACGTGATGCCTGGCTTTGTGGAGACTGCAACTTTTGCTGGTGGGACTGCAACTTTTGCTGGTGGGACTCCTATTTTTACCAAATTAGGAGTCCTGGACTCCTAGTTTTAAAATCCTAGCGAGACCTCTGATGGCAATAATTTTTGCACACATGAAGTTGACCCACTTTATACTTTAGTCTCTTGCTAATTAATAGTTTTAGATTTTACAACAAAACTATGCACATTTTACCTTTATCACACCTTTAATACATGATCACAAATATTTAGACTGTAAGAAAATAGAAGTTACAATTTTATTAAAAGTATTGGTACCAGTAAAACTAAAGGAATGGTAAAAAAGAATCAGGATGAAACAGATTAGTAGTGTAGTAAAGAATCCATATATCAGAATGACATCAAGTATTTTTTCATCAATTTCATCATTAGTTAATGACACTGCTTCAAAATGTTGTGTACTAGATAATAGTAATCCAATTTGTAATACAAATACCAAATGATGGCTTGGAACTAAGTGCCAAAAGGTCTGCAGAAAATATCACCATCCTCAAAATATACATAAGAATAACCAAACACAAACAAGACAAATTTTATCCATCTTGCTTTGAGTTTACACAGTTCAGTCAGTTTCTTATGCTTAATGTCATTTAATTTTTGCACATAGAGAGCATGTACTTCATTTGGTAATACATCTGCATGATATGAAAGTTAGTCTCGTTATTCTTTTGTTGCCATAGTGGTTCTGCCAACTAGAGATCTACACACACTTAATTATGTTGTATGGGGATTCTCTGATGTTCCCTATGAGCATTAATATGTTGATTGTTTCTGAATATGATCCTCCTCCTCTGTGTACGAATATTATTCTGTGCTGAGAACTCCCTTTCATTGCCTGCTGTCTGAAGTGCATATGCATAACTAGCCTGAACAAGTTACTGTTCTTTATGGTTGTGCAATTTTCAACATCTCACAGGTATGGCCCCATGGCCATGGGTATTCTCTTCGATATCTCTGTTCCAAAAAGAAAAGTTTTCACTAACATGAACTCTGCCAAAGATTCACTTCCATGAATCAGTGCTTTGCTGCCTCTTATGCCAGATTTTTTCTCTTCCATAATGCTGTATTAGGGTTTTAAGTCCAACATTCCCATAGTCTGCTTGTTCAGACATGAGTATCTTGAATAAATATAACCGGCATCCTGTCCATCCAACATGTACATCGGACTCGCACTCAACATCAATTTTGGGCCCAAAATCACACACTGGTATTTCCAGTGACATTTTCCCAATGTCCAGCAGACTGATATACATGAAATTCATTGTCATCATAGCTATCACCAGCCAGTATTTACCGACTGAAAACGTCGTCTGACGACAAACCCTGTTGTGATTCAGCCATTTTGGTTTCTTGTGTGGCCCTTATGTGAAACACGCATTTGTAAAACTTCCATGATGAAGTAAGGTTAAAACTCCCATAAATGCTTGTTCCAGGGCCCAATGAACCAATCAAATTTAGTTTAACAGCCATTCATGTCGAACCGAAGTATCCAGCTATTTTAACATTTGCCTTCCTGAATCTGGATGTCGCATCAAACGCTGCTACACTGCTACTGGCAGCACAAATTACGTCGCGAAATGCACTTTTAAAGTTAAAAGTTGAATAAAAATTGCATTCTGCGCAAAGCATGTTTTATATCCGCGACGTTGACGTAATTTGGGGAACACGTATTACTGCTTTAAAAGTACGCGAATTCGTACAAATTAGGTGCACTCGCATGTACTGGCATCATTTTCCGACCCAATGTTTTATTCACGTTAGACTGCTAGGAGGGGGTTAGATGCGATTTTAAATATATATTCGTTATTTTTTCTGACAACCCCACCAGCGATTTCTCATTTTGTTAACACAACCCACAACAGAAGTGATTTTCCTAATCAACCTTCCACTGTCAGAATCAAAATAGTTTGAAACACAACCTCCTACAGAAGTTTTTTGGAAGTGACGTCCCCGGGGGGGATATATGTTTTACTGGAACAGCCCTGATGACACCATCAGAGAAAAATCCATAACGAAATGGCAGAAATCTGGGAACTTGGTTCTTCTTTGCCTTCTGAGATAATTGAGAACAGTCACGTTGTCTGAAACAATTAGGAGACCAGTTCCAGATAATGACTCCTGCCACAACTGAACAGTGCTGCTACTACATCATAAGGAGGCTGATGTGCATGGAATACTCCTGAAGGTCCCAAACCCACTCAATTCTTGAAAGAAAAGCAGGCGATAGGTACCCCAGCTGGCATTTGTGCAAATTGAGATTTCCAGTAGTTTATTGTCTGGTGGAAGTTTGACTGTAAACCACAAAAGATCTTCCAATTTGCTGAGATCAGACTTCATCTAGTCCAAAATTCTGATCATTTTGTTCTAATGGGTAATGTTTTGGCTGCCACAACATTAGGAGGAAAATCTGTATAGTTCTCATGTACAAGAGGTGCAAAATGAGAAGATCTGCAGCCCAAAAAGAAGGTCCAAGTAGCAAAGAAATTCCTGGGCTGAAATATTACTCTCCAAGTGGATGGAAAATACCACAGAGATGTTCTTCAAGGCACATTACTGAGGAAGAAAATCTCAGTTCAAAGAGGTTTTGAACTCCATGCCAAGATGTATGAAGTGACACGATGGTGTTATGTGTAGGCTCATACAAATGTAATAAAAGATGAGTGAAGTCAACAAGCTTTGTATATTTTAACAAAAATTTATTTCCCTAGAAAACAATGTAAAAAATAGAAAATAGGACTTACGGTTTGTGAACTTAATCCAAAATTTAATCCTAAGATTGAAAAATATAAGTTCTATCACTAAACAGTTCTAATTGAATCTGGATTCAAATCTCGATGAAATTCCAATATGGAGGCGATGACGTCAGATGATGTCTGCACTGATGGTAACAGATCCTCATGGAATCACAGTTTATAATGTTTCCGTTAAACTCCAGAATAAATTTCCACTGAATTTCTTTCTCCCAGAACTTTTATAAATATGAAGCACTTGTTTAGTTTTCTAGAGAATAAATTATTAAATTCCAAAAAACAGATGAACTTCAAAACAATTTGGCTTCAACAATTTAAACACCTTGTACCTTCAAGGTGTAGACATACAACTGACTGGAAAGCTCTTGGTATTAAATCCAACTAAAACATCATCCCAGTCCCGTGTGATGGGTCACGTGGTCTCTTAACATTTGAAAGCGCAATAAAAAAAATGAAATTTATCATGTAGGCAAGAACAGCCCTATCTAAGAACCAAATTCTCACACTGCAAATATATAAAAAAGAAAGGCTGTTTACAATCCAGCTAATGTGCAGGCCAAAATGACCATGGCAATAGCCAATCATCTTCAATCAATGTTTACAAAATCTATGAACCAGAGTGAGCTAAAAATAGTGCTAATGTAATAACTTTTACATTCTATACAAACTGAATTTACTGGAAAAAATATCGAATCCCATGAAAATAATCATTACAATAAAATGTAGTGAAACAAAATTAAAACAAAAAAAGAATTTTAAAACCAACACAAGCAATTTAATTACAATGGAATAAGAAGGCAGACTGGTCTGAACTGCACACGGACAGGTGAACCTTGGCTATGGCACCAAAATGATGGATCCGTTAAGCAAAAAAAAGGAACTCCAATTTTTACCCTTCTGCACATGTGCGAGCAAGATAGCCAACAAAAAATGAAGTTTTTAACGCAACTAGGCATCCAGCTAAATGAAAATCTCAAGAGGTTAATGAGTTAATGGGTGAACTTTGATGATGTTACACAATCTGAATATTCCCTGCGTATTTCATCATTTGTGCATCAATATTGCACATAATTACAAAAATAGCCATTCCTTGACAATTTGTAAGAAAGTTCCAAAAACCTTGTTAACTCATTAACCCCTAGTGCCACGTTTATGCATCACGAGATTGTACCCTACTTCCGAGCTCTGTATCATCAAAATCATTTAAGATAATCCAAAGTGGCTAGTATTACAAAAAAGTAGATAGGTGTAGCTCTAAAATGATACCAAATAATCTGGACTTTCTACTAGCATTACAAAATAGAGAAAGAAAAATGTAATTTTGCGACCCGATTTTTTTTAAACCAAAAATTTGTCAGTTGTTGGAGCTGGATTTTGTGTCCAGATTTAGACTTTTTGGCCAAAGCACACAGACAGGTGAAACTTGGCCAGGACACTAAAATGATGCATCTGATAAGCAAAAGAACCCCAAATGAACTCCAATTTTTACCCTTCTGCACATGCATGAGCAAAATTACTAATAAAAAACGTTTTTAACATAACTAGGCATCCAGCTAAAAGAAAATCTCTTGGAAGTAGATGTATTTGGATGTATTCAGAAGTCACCCCCAAAATGTGTTTCCTACTCCATTTCAGGCAAAAATGACAAAAATCTCCAGGGGTTAATGAGTAAAGCATATTGTCAAAAAATAAAAATTTGACTTTAGTTTTCATTTCACTCCAAAGAGCAAACAAACAAAAAAAAAAGGAAACCATGAATGGAAATGTTCAATGCAACACCTAAATGTAAAATCATGATAGTTCAAATGGAACATAAAAAGGAATGCAAATGAAATTAATTCTGAAAGTATTTCCAATACAAATAAAGTGAAATGCAAACAAAATGCAGATTTGGTCATATGACCTGCTTCAGGGTCTGTACCTTACAACAAGGGCCAGTACTGAAATGAACTGCAAGTACTAGTGACCATCAAGGTATGCAAAAAAAGATGGTGCCAATCAAGACAAGTGCAACATTTTTTGTCTGCAATGATGATAGCACAAAATACAGCAAGAAAATATATGGTATTTGCAAAGACTCTTGTGACAGCATGCTTACCAAACATAATAAGTGAAAACAGTAACTGACAAGTGATGGGATTTGCTGCCAATCCCATCTGACATATGACTTTTAAGCTTGATTAATGCAACAAGAAGCCAAAAATCATGGTTAATGTCTCATTAGCTTGGTAATGGGATTTGTGTGGAAGCAAATGTTCTCCTAACATAATGTGAGTTTTTAATGTACAAGAAGAAGAAATTATTGATGACAAATGAAGGGAGTCAAGGAAGGAATAAACATAATTTATACTGTAGGCAACTGTACTCACTTTGCTATGATGGTTAGGAAGGGAGATGTGAAAATGCTGACGTACACACTAGCTGCGTGGTAGCCTCTACTCATCCTGAAAAATAACATTCTGAACATGACAGTACAAATGTGTTACATAATCACCAAATGAAACTAAATTTTTTCTTGAAATGAACAACCATCAAATGATGCAGAAAAAAAAACAAATGTTGAAGGGTAGCATATAAACCTAAATGTCTCTTAATTTCAATAATGCCTTTATTAGAAAATGAACTAGCAAAGTACTAAATAAGGGTTAAAGTGATTTACATATGATCAGATGGAAAAGAAACAGCTATTCGGGGTCCTATATACTATCAAAAATATGCTACTCTGAATAATCTTTATAATATTTTGCTCAATTTTCTTTGTTTATATATGTCATTAGGAAAATTTTTATTAAGATCTGAAACATTATTGGAGACATTACTTTGGTGACCTCCATGTAAATGCATATTCTACTGTTGTTTAAAAAACTACTAGCAGTTTTAATATCCAAGGGAGGAAACTATGGTAAGGTATAAACATGTTACCTCAATTTGATTTGCATCCCTTGAAATATAAAAAGTGACCAGAAATGCGTGACTAAACTTTACTACTATTAAATACTAACAGCTGGCAAAAGAAAATGAGTACTATGCCATACACATGGAATGTCAGAAATCCATCCCAGGCAAGTAAGAAAAATGTCAAAGTCTATGGAAAAAGACAACCATCCATGGCTGCAGGACAAATTTAATATAGGATTAAATGATCATGGTTGGGTATTTATCGATGTGTATTACATCAATGTTTCCGAAGTACTTTATGTTAACTCTGAGTGATTAGGTAAAATTTACACATCGATAAATACCCAACCATGATCATTTAATCCTTATAATTCCAATTTACTTTCATTCTAACATCAGATCAGCAGATTTAATCAACAAAACATTCACTTTTATGTAGATTTAAGTTTTCTTTCATTAGCTTCTTAACTACAATAGAATACATTGTACATAGCCCGATCTTCGCTAGCCAAGATTCATCGATACTTTATACAGTACTCTGGTAGAATGCCATAGAGGGTCATGTCAGTGATATATTGTTATGATCATTATTTTAATATATAGAAAATGGTTGTTGAGGTTAAACCTGGAAATTTCTTTATTTTTTAGAAAATTATGCTTGTGTATGGCACATGTTGTTATAGCAACGTTAGTTTTTACCTTCTACGCATTTCAATCTTTCAAAAGCAAAATCATGTCCATTTTTAGTGAGATCCCTTGTTTGACATATGACTCTGACCTTTAATAACCACTGTTGTAACATGTTGTCAAGGTGAAATCAATAATTTTCGAAGACTGGCTTGTAAAGCCTACTACATGCCTTCATCGGCAAAAGGGATGAGTGGTGGAGTGCAGGAAGGTCTGTGCAGTTACATTGTTTTAACTTATAATGGTCCATTTCTATCTGTGGTTGGTATCTTTTGACTGGAAATCACAGGAGTTGGTGAGTGGGTTTTTGTTGTTGTTGTTATTATTAGGGTGTAATGGGTTGATATAGATAAAACTTCAGATCAAATGACATCGAAACAGGGAGCCCAAAGCTGTCCGCAGAATTTATCAATGTGTAAAAAATACCACTTCAGTGTCACGTGACCGTTTACATCCAATCAAACTGCAGAAAACACATTCAATTCATAAAAATTGGAATTATATATCTTTAAATTTTAGCCATTACCATACTTTCAAGAAATTTTTAAAATAATCTGTTTACTGTTCTTTTCCACACAGGTTTTTATTATTCAACTGGTTCCTTAAACGTTTTCCTAAAACCAGTCTAGCGATAGAACCATCTAGTGATAGAACCAGCCTAGTGATAGACCCATTTGTGACAAAACCAGTCTAGTGATAGGAAAAAGTGTTAATAAAAACACAGTTTCATGGTAGATATTGAATACCACAAACTGGATCTAGAAGACCTTTTGAAAAGTATGTATTATTTTTTAATAATTCATTAATTAATATATATATATATATATATATATATATATATATATACAGAAATGCTCAATGCTATCAAAGTTGCCAATTTCACTGCTCTCTGTTGTATAGGCTTCCATATATTTCTACAGAAAAGGAATGCAAACATTTTTCAAATTTATCCTGTAACTGAGGGATGACATGGTAATGACAACGACCCCAGCATGACTTCAGCAGCACTGAGGAATGCATTTGCGACATGTTCTTCACAAATCAAACATCAAAGTATTGAGAACACTCATGGCTTGAAGTACTTAAGTGATCGTAATTTACACAAGATACAATGGAAGAACTCTTGCGATACTGCTACTCATGGTCCTATTTAATATCATAAATTAATTACTCAAAGTAATCTTTTTTTTTTGAAAATTTTTCCATTCTTTCTATGTCACTAATTTATATTGACATTTGAAACATTAGTTGAGAAATTAATGTGATCTCCTTTAAAAAGTTTTCTACTATTGTTTGAAGCATTCCTATGAATTTAACAATGTCCAAAGGAAATACTATTAGGCGTAATCCTTTTAAATATTTATAGTTGCCTCCCTTGATTTAAAACAACCCACCCCATCCAATGATACATTTTTTGAAAATATAAAGACAAGGTTTCGTTATAATATTAGATCTACTAGCTACACGATGGTGTAACCCCTCCCTGTATTTGAATTAAAAAATCTTCAGCTAAAACTTTTTCATTTAATGATGAATTTTAAGTCATGACCATATAATCAAACAATGACTAAATCGATTCCAGCTTTATCTGACCTGGCATCAAACTCATGATCAAGCTCATTGTAATGTCGCAGGTACTGCCTGGCATAGTTACTCCTGAAATTAAACAAGAAAACATCTGAATGTAATGATGAAAAGAATATAAACTGAAATCCATAAATCATAACAAATATGCATATCTAACATTGTATTCTATTATATATTATACACCATGCATTATAATGTTGTGGTGTTGGTTGTTGTTATGGGGTTTAATGCCATTTTTCAGCACAAGAGAGGCTATACATGGCAGCCAGTAACAATAGTGGAGGAAGAGCCCATGAAAACCTTAGAAAGAACCACCGACCCACTGGAAGCTACTGGCTAGCTTTCTCAAGTACCCACATTGGCTGAGCCTGAGACTCAAACCCATGCAGTTCTGGTGCTGGGAAATTAGGTCAAAGCTTGAACACAACTATTTAGTAAAATTTTGTAAATTACAATGTTTACTTATTAATTGGTACAAAATACCATCTAAACTATACGGAAATAGTTTTCATAAAACTTTCACACGCTCATTACATTAGCAAATTGAATGTCTTTGCCATAGCAAGAAGGTCGTGGCTGTAAAAAGTGACCATGACATTAAGGTCAAAATATTGCACATGCATGTCACAGAATGAATTTTCCTAACTTCATAATGGCTCATCCCAATTATGAAAAGAATCCATCAAGAAGTTTAAGAAATATAAGGAATTGGGGCAAGGAAGGATGTCACTGAATGAATTGTCTTAAGTTTGATAATGATTAAAATCTATGAAAGGGTTAAGAAAACATTAGCAAATGAAAACACTGGCACCAAAACCTTTGCATAACTGTTCTCTGACTGTGACTTTGTTCCCGAAGTCAAAGGGGCATGCATGCATGTCACCAAATGAATTGTCTTAGCTTCATAATGATTCATTTTAAATATAAAGAGGTTTAAAATGAATAAACTGGAACCAAAACATTAACAGGGTTAGCAGCAATTTCTGATCTACAAATTTTAGGCTTTTTTAAGGATTTTTTAAGGCCTTTGTGAAAATTTTTTAGGTTTAAAGAATTGTGGTGTTCAGACTTTCATGCACACAAATAACAGCATACTCATCAATTTTACATTATTTTTAATAATATGACTTGAACTTCTTTTCCACAACCTTAGCAAGGTAAGATCTAAATAAACTTAACAAAGCATTGAAACGTTAAATCATTTATATATATATATATATATATATATATATATATATATATATATATATATATATATATATATATATATATAAACAAAAGCAGAGCAATATACATTGTACAAAGTGTCATGCAAAATTCAGACATATTTCATTGCTTCTAGTTTATCATCGATCTGTTTGTCCAGATCCAACTGTTCTTCCAGTTTTTTTTTTCACAGATGTCCTTAAGCTATTTGATGTGCTGATGAAAGTAAGGTTCCTCTGATGTTCAGCTTTTAATGCATAGTCATCTGCTAACTGTTCATTGTTTCTATATCATAAGTTAGTGCTGATTTTTTCTTTTTCAAATCCATGATTTCCTCATCCAATGCTTTTCTTTTCCTATTTGTTTTCTCAGTCTCCTTTTTTTTCTTCTCATCTTGAAGAATGCTTCATGCCTGCTGTATGCACTGCTGGCACTGATAAGCAGCCTTGGGGTGATTTCAACTTTATTGATTCCACCAGCAGCTCTAACGGCATCAATAATGACCCTTTTGGCAGTCAAAGTTCTTTCTGTTATATTTATCTCTTCAACTTCTTTATTTACTGAGAACCCCCTCCCAAAAGTGGCTTGCCAATGTGACAAGAGAAGCAAGGTCTTCACAACTTGCCAAAGGTTGGAATATTGCTGCTGATGAGCAAGCCTGTCATAAAGAAAAGTGTCAATACGTTCGGTCTTTCTTGAAAAAGATCCAAGTGATCCATTGCTAATGGCAGAGACAACAAATGCTGAAAACTCATTAAGAACAGCATCACAACAACTGATATTGAACTTTCTCTTGCTGACTAATGAGTGCATGATTCTCTTCAATTTAGCCTCTGCTTGTGCTTTACTTTCTAAAATGGCAGCAGGGTCAAGGCATGCCATGTCTTTCACTAAACCATAGTGAAGTGGAGATTTTGTGAGGAATTTGTCAGCAAAACAAACAAGAATACTTTTGCATGCATCCTTAAATTCTAAGATTTTGTAGCTCACTCACTTTTTGGCCTTTTTTAGTTCATTAATCATAGATTCTGCTACAAAGCCAATGGCAACCTTGTGTCGGGTTACATGATTTAATGGGTCAGTCGCTTGAAATATAATCATGTCTTTTGTTGTTTTGATTTCCTGTCCTCAGTCTTTTCTGGAATAACAAACCTCTTCATGAGGCCAATGGCAATAGCGTTTATATCATGATGAGCAAATTGTAGCATTGGTGCATCAGTTTGGTATTCTGTAAGGTAGGGCTCAACATGCTTGGAAGGTGAAATAAAGAATGCCAATTTAGGTGCCAAAACTTCATCCTTGAAAAGGGCTTCTTTCATGATCTTAAAGGACTTGGTCTTTGGGTCAGAAACATTTGATTTCATTACCTCACCAACATATTTTCTTAAAGGTTCCATCAGATTTAAAGCCCTCTGAGCAACGGTGGTGTTCTCTAACCACCTGTTTTGCAGAACTGAAGAGGAAAGGTGGAAGTACCAGTAACATTTACAAAATCTTCTCTTCTTGCTGGTGTGTCATGAAAAAGCTGGAAAAGGGATCTCAGAATTTTATCTAATTTCCAATTAACAGCATCCATTGCTGTCTTGCATGCACCATGGACCTTGTGAAGTGAACAACTTCCTGCATTTAACAATGTAACACCATGTTCAGTGGCCAGATCAGTATCAATCTTCTTATAAAAAGCCCAATTAACATTTGGCCCATCCATAGATAATTGAATCAAATTGTTCAAATTCAGGTTTGCAGTCACAGATTCAAATGCTGAGACCATATCTGAGGCAGTACAATGACCAAGGAAGTTTGATGTTAAATACCTGCTCTTGACTGTGCCCTGATCCCAAAAATGAACATGGAAATCCATTTGTTTAGTTTGAAGGACATCATTCATGCTCTCATCAAAGAGCAAAACAAACTCTTCACATTTTATCAGATCCTCCAAAAGAGATGTAAAATATGGAGCCAATCCAAATGAAGCCAAATATGATGTCTTCCTGTCTGAAAGACTGAACTTTTTGGCAACTGCACTATCAGGAAACATGTTCTGGAATACTTTTGCTAGTCTGGAATTTGATGAAAAGCTGCAGTGTTTATCTGTTGTATGCAATGTCCAAATAATTTCTGCTTTTAATGCGTCTTCTTTTGCTACATGACCTTGCATAGATGCTGAAGTAGTAGACACTACTGAACAGGATGGTTGAGAATTCGGATTTTGTGGTAACAGTACTTTTCCTGAATCAGGCTGTTGGCGCTAGAAAAAAGAAAACAAAACAACTTAAGTTTTACATTTATATAACATTAAAGAATATATTAAATATTATTTTAATTTAATTCTGCCTTTTTCATGCCATAATTTTTATACGGTGGTACTTTCTAATCAATGTACCGCAACATATAGCTTGTCGGAAGAGTTTCATCACAAATTCTGTTTACTTTTCTAACTTTATTTAGTTTTATCATTATTAATTTAAATGGAGCCCACCATAAAAGTAATAGAAGGTAACCACCTTGAATAATTATATATAAATTGTAAATTTGAAATTTTGGGGACGTAAGCTTACTGTTACAGTCATGACACAATTGTTTCCCTTTTAATACCCTTATAAATAACTTAAGTCTCGGATAATAACGATGATAAAGCAAAATTATGCAAAAGTAAAGAGTAATTAAAATAAACATATATCCTAGAAAATACTAAAATAGGGAGTATTTCAGACAATTAAACCCTTTCACTGGTTTTTATTTTTGCTCCCAGTATTTTCCTTTGTTCCGGTAAATAGTCTTTACCAGCTTCAGATTCAATGTGATTTCTGCAAAATTATTTTTGATGCTATAATTCAGACAGGGAGAAAGATAGACAGACAGACAGATAATGTATATTTATACTCACAGTCAAGACTTTCTTCAAGCTGAAGGTGGAGGATATGCTCTTCTCGTTCACTTGATGTTTAATTCCTTTCGCGTGTATTCGTAAGCCACTTTCACCCAATCTCATAATACGGAACAATTTTTTTACACAATTTACATCTAGCAGAAAACACATCTTCATCATTTTCCAACCAAGGGGTGTACTGCGGTTTGGACAGCCAACTCATTTGAAAACTCGCCATTACTGCAAGCCAGGATAAACCAGACGTGCAAGTTGCTCATAACCCGGATGTATGACTGCTGTAGTTGATTTCTGGTGCAGCTAACGTTTTTTTTTGTACAGTGCTAACTGTTTCGCATAAAAACTTTAATCTGCTTTTTACTGCTGATTCAGGTTGAAGACTTTTAAGGTTTTCTTCTAATTTATTAAGTTTCTTATAAAAATTTTAGGCTTTTTAGGTTAAAATAAAATATTAGGCTATATTAGGTCTTTCAGGCTCCCAATGAACCCTGCATTAATGTACATTTTCTATAACACTGACCTCGACCCCAATGTGAAAGGGGTGAGCATATACATCATCAAATCAATTGTTTTAGCTTCATAATGACTTATCCCAAGTCTGAACAAAATCCTTCAAGAGGTTCAGGAAATACAAGCCAATGAAAAAACCTGAAACAAAACCTCAATGCATATTTTCTATGACTGTGACATTGACCTCAAGGTCAAAGGGGAGAGTGAACATATTGTACATGAATTGTCTTAGCATCAAAATACTTAATGCCAAGATAAGATAAGAATCTATGAAGGGGTTTAGAAAATATTTGCCAATCAAATTTTAATTAACTGTTGCTGCTGTCACTGCTGCTGGAAAGGTACTATATCTCATTTCTCACAAACATAGTCTACAAAAATGAATGGCCCACCTCAGTCACTCAAAATCACAACCTGACCCAACAAGTGTACTGACAATGGCAACACTATGTGACCCTACCAATAATGATGGTGTGACATAAAAACATACTTCTTAGAGGATGCTCAACTGTACAAAAGCAGTTCTTGTCAGTCAACAAATTTTTACATGAACTTACTTCTTATATAAATCTAATGATATCAAAAAAGGTTTTCAAATACATACAGGCAGCAGAATAATGAAAATGTTACAAAAATACTTACAGGTCAAATATGGACTAAGATATCTGCTTAAACTTTTTATTTCTTCCTTACTTGAAAACCCTATTTTCAATGCGAATTTCCATTACACTGTTTACAAATAACTGCATTTTAAAAGTATTGCCCTCACAAAAGTTGGCACAGCTCTTACCTGCCCCTGATATGTATGTGAAAGTGGTGTATTATTAGAACAAAGAACTTGCTAATATGTAAAGAATTTGTGACAGGCCATGAAATAAATGGTAATCCTGGTGAAATTTTGGAAATTAAGACAACAGATCAGAAAAAAAAGAAAACAAATTATGACAATTACTCGCATAAATCTGGAAAATACTATACATTCAAATACAGTAGAACAGTTTCAGCATATTTTCTAACTTTTATATTACAAAGGCCACACTGAAGAAATGGAAAAATCATGTCCATATTGTTTGCTAAATATTGTCAACAAAATAGCTCTTTAAAAGTAGCCTCTTATTTCCTGACATAATATTTCACCATGTTCTATTTGATATTTGCTACTCTTATTTCTCCATCATAAATCCATAAGGCAAACATTTAATAAAAATTTGAGTATGTGTGTCAAATTTTCTCTACCCCTATTAAAGAGATAACTTTTTTCAACTTGTCTTCTCTCTCTATCTTGCTTGTTAGCACTCCAATTTTTTCCCTCACAATTCCAAAATTAATATCCAAATCTCTTTTCAACTTTTAATTATCATTTGTGATGGTATGATCACTTGTATTATTATTTAAAAAATGCAACAAATATTTTTTTTTAAAATTGAGCAGTACAGCCTACACAGAAAGCTATTCATAATATTTCCAGGTTTTACATTTTGTCATTTTTTCATGCATCTCTCTTCATTTAGAAATGGAAGGAAAAGGAAAACAACCCTTTCTTTTGTTTTTATCAAAATTTGTGGCTGTATACTGCACAGCCATGCAATCTATATACTTTTATACTACTGGCTGGTTGGCCTGTTCTACAATAATGTCACACATTACAGCCAGCTGTGCCCAGAAAAGGGAGGAAATTCAATTGGTAATTTTGGAACACTTCATTAAATTTTTAAACAATTACAGGATTTTGATTAGAGAAAATTTTAAAGAGAAATTACCAGGGAATTAGATTTTTAATCTACACATAATGTCATACAAAAATTTAGGAAATAATTTACATTTTGGATATTTTCTCCATATTTGACCTGTAAGTATTGTTTTAAATGCAAATCTTACCATCTTCTTGCTCCAAGAATTGCTGGTTTATTTTTCACTAACTGGAATGACAGTAAATAATGTTGAAGTCACAAAAGCTTTCAATTATATGGCACTAAATGAACATGGCAAAAGCTTTGTCAGTCCATTGCTATTTTGCTTGGGGGTGTGTGGAGGATGCAAGTTAATAAACTCGAACTGTTACGAATGGAAATAATGAGTGGACACTGGGATGGTGGTGGTGGTGGTGAAGGGGGACCAATAGGATAAAATATGCAATCAACGTTCGTTAATTATTATTATGAACATATTTACATAAAATGGTAATGACAATAAATTATTCAGGTTTGATCATTTAGATGCTATTGAACTCGCTAGCATTAACAATAACACTGACTCCAAATATAAATTTCATTGTTGTAAATGTCATATCTTGCTTTAATAAACAGATGTCTATTGTAGTGCACTTTTTTCAGTGTTGTACCTAGAGTCCCAAATCCTGGGAACTGACAAAATTTCACAAAAACAAAGAAATACGTATAGAAAGATCTTAAAGTGTAAATTTGCTTTAAACCAAGGAGATTTCATCTCCGATACTTTCTGGTAGTAATTGGGTTCTGATTGGTCTATTTTAATGTCAGATTCTGGGCTAGGTCAATGTTGTGAACTAGAAATGGATTTTGTAATTGATTGATCAATAATAACATCTTCCCTGGAAAATTATTTTGGTTTAATTTACTCAGTAACATTTTTTTTTAAAATCATAAAGTCAAATCTGTTTCAAAGATTCTGCCATCATATAACTTATTTTGTCATCTGTACTGTGACCATCATTCTTGGTGGACATTTACAATAGTGCAGCAGAAATCTTATCAAGTGCTCAAGAAACTGTTGACTATTCATGAATTTTGCATAACCCTCTACTAAAGTTGTTATCAACCGACTGTTTTTTTTATTTTTGAGTCCATTCAAATTTGACTTTTTGCTAAAATTTCAGGGTACCAGTTTTTTAAAATAAATTATCACAAACTCTCACAGGAAAACAACATGATGATGTTTTACAGCTACTAGGAACAATATAGTTCCATAGCATCAGTTGATTAAAATACTTTCTAAAAAGGATAAAGTAATAAACAGGCCACTCCCATCATCATTCAATGCTACCGAAGATGGATAAGGTAATAAATAGGACACTCCTACTGTCATTCAGTACTTCCTAAAAAGGATAAGGTAATAAATAGGCCACTCCCATCATCATTCAATACTACCTACAATGGATAAGGTAATAAATAGGCCACTCCTACTGTCATTCAATACTTCCTAAAAAGGATAAGGTGATAAATAAGTCATTCATATTCATTCATGCTATTAAAGTTGGCAATTACAAGTTTCAGAATTATGTTTCATATATTTTCATAACAGACATGCGCCAAGGAGATTAATTAATTTTTTGTCCCTAAAAAAAATAAAGAGTGCACCCCACAGTGGCCAAGATTTGGGAGACACAAGACAAAAATTTTTGAGAAAATCCACAATCCAGCACTCATGGTGCAACACTTATTTTTTGTAAGCTTTCGTATCTAAATTTATAATCGAATGTTTGTATGGTTTATATAAACAATTACAAATAAAATAAAGCCACAATTACAACATTTCATCCATTTTATAGAAGAATCAATATAGTTCACTGAAAAAGGATTAGAAAACATTTTAATAACATAAATGTAATGATCGTTGAGTATTACCTCAGCATATCGGAAGAAGAAGTACAGTATCTGCCACAAAAATATCAGTGGGCTGAGAGCGAGATTTGCTAATCCAAGCCATCGAATTTTCTGAGCGAGACTGAAAAGAAACAAAATGTGCAATCTATTTTTTATGTCATTTCAGAACTAATCACAATTTCTATTAAAACTGATTGCAACAAATGTACAACTGACTATCTGAAACACCCATAAATTCAAACTCAACACAACTTTTTACATGAAGCTTAATATATTACTTGTTTATGACTGACTGATCAAGAGATAATTGTGTTTTATTACTATGTGACTAACATGTGCTGCTTAAAAGCTACTTAGTTCATGTTTTACAACTAAGTGACTAAGATCCACTGGTCAGGAGCTAATTGTGTTATACGACTGTGACTAACATCTGCTCCTCAAAAGTTAATTAGTTTGTGTTTTACAACTATGTGATTAACCTCCAATGGTCAAGAGCTAATTGTGTTTTAGGACTATGTGACCACAATCCACTGGTCAAGAGCTAACTGTGTTGTAGGACTATGTGACTAAGATCCGCTAGTCGAAAGCTAAATGCATTTTACAACTATGTGACAAACATCCACTGGTCAAGTGCTAATGAGTCCATCTTGACAAATTATTCATAAGACTATAAAAGTCATACATTTTTGGGAACAATAATAGTGGTTTTACTTTTGGAAACTGAATAACTCACCACCATTAAAATGGAAATCTGAAACAGTAAAATGCAATAAGAAACTTTCTAAAATTTTCAAGATTTGTCCTCTTTCCAACACAGTACCCAAACTGCATTTTTCCATGGCCCAAAATTACTGTTACAGCCATGATGTCACAACTGCCTGAAAAGAGCATACCCATTATGTAAATGTGTCCAGCACTGACCAAAGCTGTAATCATCTACGTAATTCATATATTTACCATATATACTCGCGTATAAGCCGAATAATTTAGGAAAAAATAAAGGCCTGGAAGGGGGGGGGTCAGCTTATCTGCAGCTAATGTCTAAACTTGACAGTTTTTAAGTCTTTTTGTTGCTTTTTGTTGACTAATGTAAAGGCTATAAATCTTGGGACACGAAAAAAAAATTTTTTCTGTGCCCTAAGACATATGCATGTAAAAAAAATAATTTTAGGTGACCCGACACTTATTAAATTGTTATCAAGTACTATGATGGATTTTGTTATTATTTTGCATGTGCATATTTTCTGATTTCTCCAACACGAAATTAAATAAAGGTAAATACAGACTTACCAATTCATGGGCTGGATGAGTTTACCCAGGAGACCAGGCTGTAACGTACAGTACTTAAACAGTGCAAAGCATACATAGCATCACTTAAATCCTTATTAAGTCTCAAACTTATTAGATGCAGATTTTGCTTTATTCATTGTTTTGACCAAATTGCATTCTTCCAGATAACATTTCAACTAGTCCTTAAAAGCTGTTTCATTTAGGCTGAATCACGCGCTCAGGAGTTATTCATTTTCAATGATATAAGCAATCCTACAAATTAAGGTAATATTTATGAAAAGGTATGCACGTTTAATTGAACAAGGCACATAACCAGCATAACTTAAATGTTCACGAAGAGTGGTAATAATAAAGGCTAAAATTCTCATTATAGATCAACTAAGATCATCATCAATCTATGTTAGGCTGAACAACATCATAACTTTCCACACAATTTAAAGCTTGATGTTTTGGCATCTCCTTTGTTGATAGTTGGTGGATTTGTCTTTTGTTTTCTGAAAGCAATACAGGCCAGTTAATCATTAAAACCCCAAAACTGGCTTGTGTTAAGAAGGAATTTTGACTTGCAACTATACCAGTACATTGATGTGTAATTGTCTTTCATTCCATAATATTAGCATGATTACCGTAGTTTTGTAAAACGGGTGTAAGGCATACCTGTCAACTTTTCAAAAGCCAAGTAGGGAGACGGAATAAAAAAAATAGAGAGACTGGGACCTAAAATCGGAAGTTTTTCATGGCATTTTTAAAGCCTTGTTTTCACTAAATATTGATCGATCTTCTGGGTCTAATATGGGCGAAATTCACAACGGACATGAGGTTTCTCCCTGTGATGCACCTTATATTTCCACAGGACGTGCCCTATTTTCATATTCTGGTCAGCTGTGGCCAAACTGCACAATTGCTAAAGGTTAGTCTTAAATGAACAAGCAAGAAAGCCAGCGCAACTAATTAAAAGTTAATCCTTATCGATGCAACTATTTTGTGAAAACGACTGGCCCCACCAGTCATGATTAAAAGAAACCAGGTTTACACTACTGTGTGTTACGCAAACACCAGCAATTGATTGGCAAATAAAGGATTACCCATTTTGTTGAACTAAAGGTATCTAAATAGGCAGCCTCATGGTACCATATAAGTGGCAACTATTTTCCCCTCGTATATCTGACCTTATTCCCTTATTGTCAACTTGTAAGGCATTTAGTATTGTTTACTATAAGACATATGTATTCTGAATTAGTTTTTTGAGGACACGTGCTGCGTGGTATGTATTTTCATTCCTTCTCTAATTTAACGATGCTAATTAAAGTTCATATATACGGTATAAAAATGCCAGGTGCTCACTCGTGTAAGTTTCTTTGGTGGGAATGGAGCTACAGCATATGGAGCTACAGCATCCACAGTGATCATTCTTGGGATTGAAATTAATTGCCGACAATTTACTGTTGTAGTTTATTTTTTGTTCCATTTATTTTCTGATTTTTGTATTGTTGTAGATGAAAAAAAATCATAAATTTACGTGAATAATGTTTAAACATAACATCCTATTTAGTGAAGAAGTTAATTCTTCTAGTAATTATTTTGTCACGACAATATTCACAGATGACACAACAGAATATGGCTTCCATGGATTGCATACGATATATCTATTTATGTAGGACTTTTCTTTTTTAGGAGAAATGAAAATCGAAGACATAATGTAATAATCGGGAGTTCTCTGCAAAAATCAGGAGATATTATAAAATCGGGAGGTAGGCATGGAGTGACCCCAAAAATCATGAGGTTTTTTTTTCTTCCAGCGTGAGTGTTGACAGGTATGGTGTAAGGTCGCTTACATCAAAGCAAGCTACAACTTTGCTTTTATGGTATTAGCATAATTTTCGAAGGATTATTTCTTAAACGTCATTGTTGTATTTTGGAGATATCATTCAAGTTTAGTGCAGTGGTGCCCATGATTCGACTCTAAGGGATGTACTTCATTCAGTGGAATGTACTTCATTCAGCACATGTTCAAACCTACAATGTACATGCAATGGTGCCATTATGTAAATACGTTCAGCAGCCTAATTGCGAACGTTGAATCAAACCGTATTGTTGTTTGTTGTGTTGTCATACTGGGATCAAATTTTAATGAGTTAGGAATTTACAATTCCAAGGCAAAATAAAAATGTAATTACTGGTGCACTGATATTAAATGTCCAATGCAATAATGCATAAACAATAATTGGGTCAGAAGGGAGAGGTAGTGTTACATCAACTTGCGATTGCTCAATTCTTGTCATCATTCGATCACATTATACACAAATCTAAATTAGGCAGAAACAATAAAACAGAAAATTAAATAAATTACTTTTCAAACAAGTTTATATAATTTCTTTTTAATAATCATATATTAACAAGCCCGAGATAAGTATATGTGTACTTTTTGTTAATATAAGTTTGCCTAAATAAATGCATTTAGAACTTACCGCGTGCATCTTGTGATGTCTCAGAGTTGTGGGTCAGCTTATATGCGGGTCATGCACTTTTTAGTGTTTATACCTGTTCAGTTGGGGGGTCGGCTTATACGCGATTATATAAAGAAGGTACTTTACTCTCTTATTTCTGTACTAGCTACCCCCCCCCCTTTCAAGCTCGTGATTATACAACTTATTAACCCAAATGTTTAACATATTCAAAAAGTGAAATTATAAATGTATGCACAGAAAATGAATGCCCATCCCAGTACCTGAGAAAGTGACACACAAAAGTTCACTTGACAAATGGACATACAGACAAGGGTTATACTATTGGTGATGGAGCATTAAAGCTTTCCAAAGTTAATCTGTATGTGAACATGTTTTTTTGCAGCACCTACTAATGTAGAACAATGATCTTACCACCAAAATCCAGCCAGATCATCCAGTCTGGCTTTTGGGAAACAGCAAATTTGAAGTAAATTATGGGTCTCTGAGAATATTTACCTGATCACATTAACATCTGGAAGAAGCTCCGCTAACTCTCAAATCCAGGAATTGTATAAAAGATTAAAGTTTATTCTTTAGGACACACAGTGCTAACTCTATGGAAAAATGGGAACCAGCCTGGAAATGGGTGAACATAAAATAGAGTATATATGGGTTTGGCTGGCCAGGATTGGTTAATAATGTAAGTTATGTTTAAGAAAAAGAATCTTTTGAGAGCTTATCCTAGTTGCAAGTGAAAAAAAAAAGAGACGTTGTTTTATTGATGGAAATTCAGTCTTTTAACAGTCCTGAGTTTGGAACACTCATTACTAAAATTAGCACTTGACTCTTTGGTGCGGAATTGAAAGCACATGTTTAAAAAAAATGCAGGTCCACAAAATGCCGAGGTTCATATCCTTTTCTCTCCACAGAAGCTGACATCCAGGTTTCATCAATACTGATAAATATAGGTTTGATAATGAGCACTCAGAAATTTTAAGTGACTGAATTTTTAAGATCATGGTGTTTGCATAAGTTTACTATGGGAACTGAATTAGTACCGTGAGTCCTTTAATGTCTATCATTCATATAGACGATGGGAAGAAACTCCAACCCATTACCTCCCTGACCAATTGTTTACTTAGTATTAGCTTGAACAATACATCTACAAGGATGCTCACATTTGTGGGTTGGTGTAAGTGGGTTTAATATTAAATGTAATCTGGCAAGTATTCCTGAACAACATACTTAAGTAACTTATTTTCCCTAGTCAAATTAATGTTAGAAGAATAGTGCAGAGCACCTTACCCCTATCATGGTTACCCTTTGAGGCTCCATTGCTAAACATCACCATAAACTGCCACACTGCAGACATCGTAACGATATGACCAGAAAATTGTTAAAGCTACATTAAAAATCCAAATCACACACATACAGACTCAAGGACTGTCCTTATTGAGTAAAGATTCCAGACAAATCCAGCAAAAGCACCATTCTGTAACTGACTGTGCCTGCCAGCCAATGTCTTCTATTATGGCTCAGGTTGCAACATTCTATTTGCACATTAGGCTTGCAGGGATTGCCCTGATGTTCATGATGCATCCCAGATCTCTTAAGTACAATGAATGTACACTTAAGTCATGATACAAGGGCTTGAGTAGTAATATCTTCCTTCACCAAATGAGGCATTATCAGGCACTGAGTGAAGCTGAATCTTTTGTCCAGGCTTCTGTGCAAATCCTCTGAAAGATTGGCACATGGATGGACCATTCTGTATGGAGGGTCTGGCCCCTTCTTGATAATAAATTGGCCAGAAAATTTAGCATGTTAGGGATATGTCTGATTTGGACCATTATACACCTCTCCCTTTATAACTTGTGCACAAGAGGGTCCAAAAACATAGAACGCACTGTAAGCATGGGCACAAATTACTGAAGGACCTCAAAATATTAAGTAGGGGATGCCATCCCTGATGGACATCAAGAAAACCCAGGGGGTTAATGGGGTTGTTTAATGACTGAATACTCATTTTATAACTACGTTGTGAATAACTGTCAATAAATAGCATTTTCTAATGAAGTTGTTCACTTTTAACTCACCGAATCCCTATTCAGGAATTTTAACTTCACTACAAACTCTGAACTCACTTCTCCAATAAGAACCATATATGTGAAATGAAGCCTGTTATTCACCAAGTATTCATTTTGCTCATTTGCTTGCTATCTTTGATTACATTTTTTTAATAAGTAGGCTAATTTAAGGTCGTTAAATTATTTACATAATAATATTTATAACAGTGTTTGATTAATCAACTGAAACGAGTTGACCTGACACAATTTGCAGGACTGGGATGTCTCTTAACTTTTCTTTTATTTCTGCTCCTTTATTTGATTTGATACAAATGATGCAATTATCACGATAAAGCTAGTCTGCATTTAATTGAGTGCATCAAAACAATGAATACTTCTGCAAGTTGGAGACCAAAACATGGTTGGCACTAAATTAGGTTCTCACAGAAACGACTGTGGACATAGCTGTGATGGTCGATTGACATTTTTGAATTCAAGAGGGTATATTAAACATGAATTTGACTTGACAAAACTTATTAATTTTGTATTAATTTTATTAAAGTGTTGCCACCAGTAGGCATTAGTGAAATTTTCATTGAATATTGCTATTCATAGTGTAATGAAAATGGAAAGAAAATTTAACAAAGCGTATGACTTATTATTACAAGATGATAATTTGATTTTTATTCAAATTTCCAGGTACTAACAACAGTTTTTGATAATAAAACAAGCAATATAAAGGTATATTCTATTACCAGTTTTGATTGTGATTTTCTTCTTTCCATTCATCAAACAGGGATTACTTTTGAGGGTATTTTCTAGTTTTAAAAAAATGTGATCCATGCCTAACCTGTGTAACAAGTGGGTTCATGAGTTATCTGGGCACATCATACCAAGGCAGTTGTTTATCTTTTGTGCACACTAGCACAGAGAGTCCCAAACTAGGATGCATCTCTAACTGGCAGTAGAGACTAATTCAGTCTGAAAGCTGGTGAAGGCTGCAAAGCAAGATGTGATACTTGCTTCCTCAACTCCCTATTATCCTGCCAAACAGCACAGGCATGCCAATGTGTGCCAATTGGAGAGCTAAGGAGAGATGGGTTTTTAGCATGGACATGTGTCTTGGGTTACCATATCAAGATTTGCTGAAGCTATCAAGGCATTTGTCATTATATATATATAGATATATATATATATAATGTGTGTGTTTTGGATTTTTAACGTAGCTTTTAAAAAATTTTCAGGCATATCACTATCATGTCTGTAGTGTGGCAGTTTATAGTGATGTCTAGCACTGGGGCATCATGCCGCAGACATGTAGCATGATGTCCCACCCAGTCACATTATACTGACACCAGGCCAACCAGTCCAAACACTAACCTCTTAATGTTGAGTGCCAAGCGAGGGAGCTGTAAGTACCATTTTTTGGTACGACTTTGGTACAACTCGAACCAGCGACCTCCTGCATCCAAGGCAGATGCTCTAACCACATTATATAGTGTGCTGCTCTGTTAATAACATTGTGCAATCCATGCCATGGACTCAAAAGCATGGTCGCTACCTGCTGTTTTCACCCAGTCAAAAAACTGCTAGAGAAACCAGATCTAACAAACGCAAAGTCACGACCATGTTCTGTACTAATTTGGACATGGCATGTAGGACATTCTTATCCACCTTACAGAACAGTGGGTTTGGATATAATCACTGCTGCAATATTCTTATACAAGGATGGCAGCTGAGTGCTAAATGTTTGATGAGTGGGAATGGTACCACCATGATGAAAAAGATGCTCGTAACTGGCTTTCAAAAAAGAAAGCCTTGGAGTTGCAAAGATTCCATATTTTGTGTCATGCAGTCACAAATTTCCTTCACCTTTGCTGACAAAGGCAGGAGACAGAAAGATGGCCAAAGTCTACTGAGGCCCTGACTTTACAGGCCTGGATTACCACTGACAGGGCCGGTCACTCAGAATCAGCAAAACCCAATAGGTCTCCTCCACAACTGCTTTGAACCTTGAAGTTAAACTCCATCTACTCCATTGTGAAATCAGAGCAGCTGGGGTTGTTCTCCTCAGGTATTGTGTCTACATCAGTGTAGAACTTTCCCAGGGGTAGCGACATGACAATGTCAACGTCCCTGTGTAAGTCCTTGTACCTCCCCAATGGGTATGTTGTCAAGAATTGCATCGGTGGCTGGACATGAGTGCAGGTTGTCTTGTATTTCCAGAAAGTTAGCTGGACAGATGGCTGGATGGTGGGCTGGGCTTTTGGTTCATCTAATGACTAGACTAATAGCACAGTTATCAGCTGGTCAGTTGTTGCCTGACTGGTACATGCAGGGAAACGGTAGGACTGGCTAGCCAGATCCCCGTATAACTCAATGAATCATGGTGTGGTCAGCAGGCATACAGCACAACTTGATGAATTGATACTCATGACCAGCCATGAATCTGCATGGCCATCCAATCAGCAGCCAGAATGGTAGTGTATGGACTGAATGGCTGGCAAAATGTATCATCTAAATCAGAAATATACTCCATGCGAGTTAAACTCACAGGCCCTAAGGCCATGCTCAGATATGCAGACACCCACTGGGCTGCCTAATAAAGGAAGGACAGTCTCCTGATAATTCCAAGCCATCACTGAAAAATTGTGAAATATGATGGGGGCCAAATTTACCTGAAACCATCAACTGTGTCATTGCTACTTTCACTAGTAGTCTTGTCCATAACTCCATCAATGGCTTTGAAGAAAGCAGGGCTGGCAACTACACAACCCTTTGTTCTTCTCTCTCAAGTTGTGCCAATAGAATGGTTGCAGTTGTCATTGTTCACATCACTTTCAAGGGGAACCACTACAATGTCCCCTACTTAGCTGGCCAGTGGTAATGCTTTAGGATGTAAACTCTGCATGTCACATTCCATCACTGTTTTTTACACTCTCTCAGCATGGTATACCAGGCATCTTCCAACAACAATGCACAAATACCGCATGTTGTAACTGAAGGACACTTGGAACATGCTAGGCATATATCACGTGTTTGCACTGTGGCTTTGCATCTCTTGCATTTAATTCACCTGGTCATCAACATCTATCATTTTCCCAAGAAGACAAACGTGACCAAACATTCAGAAACTAACAACCTGAATGCGTACACACATGCAAAAACCAATACCTGTCTCTTAAAAGGTGAGATTTATACAGGCAGCTTGTGCAAAAATATCCAACAATGGGTACCCACAACACTGTTGGAGCACTAGGTCAGAAAAAATATTAAGTCCACAGCTGTTAAAAACATCCACATAAATATTAACCAATTCAAGAAGTAATGACTGCAACATATTCTCAATACCCTTATAATCAATGCTATACCAACTTCGCCAAGTGATGATTAAAAACTCTGTGGATATTACTTGGATTTGAGAAGCACAGGATACAATATTAATTGTATCCAGTGAAAGCTAAAACCAGGTAAACAACCACAGCTACGTACTGGTAGTCAGGGGAGGTAATGGGTAGGAGTTTCTTCCCTTTGTCTATGCATTACATAGTAAAAGTGAACATCTTTTTTACAATTGCTGGAATTGAGAGACAGCTGAGTTTCTTCAAATATTAATGTAATCAGGGAACATATTTAAGGAGAACCTTGTGTAGTGGTCTAAAAATACAGTTACTAACACTCAAAGACAAGGTGATTTTTAAAATATTTGAATTCTTGATAAATTTCAAATCAACTGATGCACATTCAAGTAATGCCTTGCAAGGTCAATGATGTTCAAGTACCTTTCAGATAGCTGTTTTCTTCTATGTATGTTCTTATCTTTATACTCATCCTTCAAATGCCACTTATTTTCAAATGCTGACCAGGGACCCCCTATAAAGGAAATAATCATATTATATATTAATCACCTAAAGAAGAAATATTGTACTACATTCCATATTGTTATGACAATATTATAAACATGGCCACCCTAATCTGCATGTTTATATTAAAAATGTAAAAAGAAAGTCACTACTGTAAATAAAACAAACTCTCAGTCTGGTAATATATTCTGTGAAAATGTGACCAATTTTGTGATAATGTATCAAGTACTATTTAGTAAATCAGTGATAATGCATCAGATACTAAGCAGTAAGCCCAATGTATTCTGTCATAATGTATCATATACTAAGCAGTAAGCCAAATTTACTCTGCAATAATTTACTGGTAACTATGCAGTGAGCCCAATTCACTCTGTGATAATGTATTATGTACTATGCAATAAGCCCAATTCATTGAGATAATGTTTTAGGTCCTATGCACTGAGCCCAATTTATTGTCACAATGTATTATGTACTATGCAGTAAACCCAATTCTGTGATGATGTATTAGGTCAGGTGTCAGCAACCAATGGCACATGTGCCACATGGTGGCATGTCAAGAAGTTTTGTGTGGTATACGAAGGGCAGCCAAAAATCTCGATTTTAACAGGTTACTCTCTTACTGGTGCCACACACTCCTTCATTTTGTAATTAATTGAGAAAAAAGAGGCAAGCTATGTAAAATAGGTTGCCGACCCCTGTATTAGGTCCTATGCAGTGAACCCAATTTATTGAGTTAATGTATTAGGTGCTATGCAGTGAGTAAATGCTAAATGCTGCATTTAAGAATTCAATTTGTATCAATATTAAAATAAAATGAATCCTATAAATACTTATGAAAATCTAACTTATATTTTCTTTGTGTGATGAAACATTTCAAAAATAAGAAAACAAGTGTTTCACATAACCCAGTGTCTCACATACACCTGAAGGCTTGTCAGTATAACACATGCATCTGACTGTTATAAACTTTCACACAAAACTTTCACATTTGCTGAACATAATTCAACAATTTTATCTGCTTTCAAGTAGGAAAGACAGGAACTCCTTGCATATTAGTGCATATAACTTTAGACCGATGGTAATACTATCCCAACATTTCAGTTGAATAATGCAACTGATTCTGAAGATATATGAACTTAAAACACTTTAACATAAAACTCTAACATTGCTTATGATGAAATGTGCTTTATCCTTGAGGAGGCGAGACAGTAAAAAAGATAACTCCAGACCTGCCAACACTGAAAAAAATCAAAATCAGGAAAATCACCATTAAAAATCAGGATGCAGGGTAAAAAATCAGGAGTAACAAAAGTAATGTGTATATATCATGATAAGGATGTCTACTTTTGTTATTTCAGTCCATTGTATGTTGCAGATTTGCATTTCTGCAAAAGTTCATTTATTTGTCCTTGGGTGCCAAATTTGCTAACAAGAATAGCTTTCAGGGTTGATTTTGACAGGCTGGCTCTTTGGCTAGTTCTGTTTTTTTCTGACCATTGAGAATGCTCTCTCAGCATTGCTGTTGCTGTGTGGTATTGAGAGTATTGATAGCATTACTCTCCCAAGGGTTGGAAACAACAGTTGGCCAGAGCCATCCTTTTTTTTCCTGAAAGCAGCCCACTGATGATCTGCTCTTTCCACATTCAATTCTGCATCTAAATCGTAGCTTTCATAAAGATGAAACTCTCTATGCAGATCATCAGTGTTGATTCCTTCCATTCGGCTGGAGCAAAAGGCCAGGTCCTTAAACGATACTACAGATTGTTTAGATACATCTGCAATGCTTGCATAAATAAGTAAGTCATCCTTTAGTCATCTAGACCACCACATCGTATTGAGAGATGCTGTGAGCAACATTGGCAGAATGCATGATAGGCCCCGTGAATAAATGGATGAATGAAAGCAAACTGCTTCCCCCAATCACTCCTATATTTTTGATCCCATTTCTTTCTCTTGGCTGGTGAAATTTCATCAGTTACTTCCTTTTCTTCTTTTTTTCGCTTCTTGCTGAGAAACATGTCCATTTATGTTGCTGAGATTTGCTGATGGGGTCAGATAAAGAGAACCACACTGTGAGACAATCTCTTTGTATTGGCGGAAGAAAACCGGAAATCAAGCCGGATTTGGTAGAATACTAAGAAACATACCAGACACAGAAAAACCAGATACAGAAACAGGGAAACGGAAAATGATGTTTTTGTATAAAAAAATACAGATTTAATTTTTTTCTTAAAAGTTGAGGAATCGGGAGATAGGTCAAAAAATCGGGATTCTCCCAGTTTTTTCAGTAGGGTTGGCAGGTCTGTAACTCCTAGCATAAGTGTACAAATTTTTTTACCTATGGCAGTATTACTCCAAAGTTTCAGTTGAGTCAAGCAACAAATATAGAATAATATCTGACTTTCAAAAAATTAAACACAAAACTTTCAAATGGTCCACAATTACTATTCAAGCTCTGTGCTTAAACAGGCAAGACAAGCACAACAAGAACTCTTATACACTTAAGACCCTTAGGAACATTATCCTAAATTTTCAGCTGAAGCAAATGTAAATGATACATGTGACTTTGATAAAAACTTTACTGCAAAACTTTAACAACGTTCACAATGATGAAATAAGCTTTCTGTTTAAGCAGGTGAGACAGGCAAGACAGCAAGTCCTACATAAATTTTAGATCCAACATAATATTATCACAAATGTTTGCATGAATGCAGCAACTTGTGCATAAGATATGTGACTTTCAATGACTTTAACACAAGACTTCAACACTGTCGACAACACTGCAGTCAAGAAAGCTATATCTCACCTTGCACACATGGGTTAATACAATCTGATATACTGATTTACACCTTAAGATGGTATTTATTGCCTAAGTGTATTCAATCAAGTGACAAATCAAGTCAATATTAATCTGATCATGATACAGACTTTTTGGATATTATTCATTTGTTCAATAATACTCACAGAAAAGTAAAAATTCCATGTTGTACTTCAAACCTGTACTTAGAAAGACACTGAAAACAAAGAATCATTGGGAAAAAGAAATAAATATATGAACTGCATTTTTACATAATGATACCAGCAAAGGCAAGAATGTACATGTATAGTGTGACATACATACTATGCAGATGTGTTTTGCTTTAATATTCAATAGCCGTAAGTTTCATTATCTCATTAATGTATAGAAGGGCGATGAAAAATAATGGACCATGCATTTCATGTGCTGAGAATTCAATATGTATTTGATCCAAAAATTGGAATGAAACCCTAATTTGAGAGAGCAAGAGAGAAGGAACCCATGCATCAAAAGTGCTTATCTGAAAATGACACAGGCCCAAATTTTGCATTCATGAGTATGTCATAGCTGCCAACCTCCAAGTACAAAAATACTGATCGCTTATGAAAAAAATACTGATTTTCAGGACCAAATACTGATTTTTAAAATTTTAATGCATATGTAACTACCTACAACATATACAACCATCAGTAAGGTAGGACAGTGCCTTACATAATTATGTAATGTCAAAGATGCATGTGTTGCACACTTGCACCTTCTGGACAGGCACCCTGTTCCATTCGGGTGCCCATAGTTTGGGTCGGCATGACGTCACAAGCTTAGCGACCTACTTTCCGCCATATTGCAGAGGTGAAAACAATTGCTTAGTAACAGTATGGTACCGTTAGTTATGTTCAATATTCCAAACCATTTTGGTTTACCTATATATTGTTTATTATTTCTGTTTTCTGTTCAGAAGTGCTGCATAGTCTTCTGTGCAGGATATAAAACCACAAATGTGTCTGTCGAATATTGCATGTTATTATGTGCTTCTGACTTAACTGAATTCACAAACTGAATTGGCAGAGTCCCTTGTAAAATTGAAAATCTTGACTTCACGAGTCCAATCACTCTCTCTCTCTATTTGAATTCTAACTGATGATAGTTTGCTAGATTGTTACACTTCACAGGCAGAAAGCTGGGGTTTTTTCCCTTTGTAAATGCTGGCCAGATCAACTCTGCAGAACATTCAGTTGCCATGTCTTCTTGAAGAGTAAAACCCTGTCTGCCAAAATCTGATCCCCAGGGTAATGAAATGCTCAGCTAATATATCCTGATTTGCGTGTTATTTCAATATCTGAAACACGATCTCCCCAGGCCCTGGACAGAAACACAACTGATCCCAAGGGATTACATGCAACATGAAACTTCACTGTTGTGTGTTTTTTGTAGCTACTGTAGCACTCGGCTTTAGCTTTTTACACTTTTGGGTTTTCAATGAAGATTTCAAAGCAGTCAATTATATTCGTCAAACGCAGAAAGTGCATCTTGAAAACATCGGGAAAAGTTGTAAAAATAGTATCTCGGCCTGACCAGTGAATCATAAACTGGAAAAATGATGAATTTTCCATTTGCATATGATGGTTTGTGCACCCACCAACACTGCAAATCTTAGGCATATCTTAAAAGTTGTATAACTGTCTCCCACACGTTACTCAAGTCACTAGAACAATATGGCATTTGTTTTCACCTCGGCAGTCATAACTATGCACTGACATGGAAAAGTGTCCGGATTCCCGACCCAACTAATTCAGAAAGTGTTTATAGGAGCCTTTTCCACACCTTGTTTATTTTTTTCAATTATTATTGATTCCAATGTACCAACTGTCATTGATAATCTCAATTCTGTGTGATTTTCTTACTGAACTGTTTTCATTCTAGCATACGAGTAATCCTTTACGATCTGGAAAACGTGTGCAAAATAAATCGTCAGCAACACTAGTAACTGAAAGAGGAAGGTTCATTTCTAAAAGAAATTTTATAAACCGAATTTCAATCGAATTACATCAAGGTTCTCTCTGGTATTTATATACATCCAAGTTCAGGCTGAGTTGTGTATGATGAAGCAGCAAGCTGATGTTTATTAACTTTTTCATGCTCTTGTATTTCTTGTGCGCCTCCATGCCCAATAGCAAAATCACATTACACAATTTCCAAACGTAAAGTCTTCTCCTTTACTAGATGATTTCACAAATCTAAACAAGACAGCACAATTGTCATTTCAGTTCTGTTTTCTTGTCTTTTCTGGCGAAAATTCTGAATATTCTGCTTTCCTATTCAACATGATTAGAAGTTGAATATTACGAAGATGAGACACAGTGGTAGCGGTAACTGTTTGCGAAATCCAATGTGGCGGATAAAGACAGGCATGGTAGCCTCAATTTCGAATGAACCAATCATATTGTAGAACTGTATTCTTATATACATGCGATACATTTCTATCAGAATGGAACCAAGTGCCCGTTCTAAACTGAAAATTGCAAGGAAATTTTATATATTTTTTTTTTTTTAAAATTAAAAAACGTATTTTTTGCAAAAACAACGTACACCCGTATTCAGGTCCAAAATACGGGACAAATACGGAAAAAAAAACGGGACAGTTGGCAGCTATGGTATGTGTCTGTGAGTTTGGCAGGCCACAGCCCACAATCTCAGAACAATTACAAATACCGAAACATCTTCATTTATGCATAAAGATAGGGCTGAGAAGGAAAAAAAAAAATCATTCACTTGTCCAGGACGAGTGGTTTTCAAAAAATTCACTTGTCCCATCAATTTTTTCACTTGTCCCAAAATTTAAATCACTTACCAAGATTTGATGCGATGCATGCACTTTAATCCAATGCAAGAACAAATGAAATAATAACACAACATTTTATTTCTTAACAGAATTTAATTTTTGAAAAACACAGGTTGCTGGATGCGTGCTGGGCAACAGGCAATTGCGTATAATCTTTATTAAAAATTTATCTACGGCATACACTTTTTGGTTTAGTTAAATCAATTTTTGGATGTAAACAGGTGTATAGCATTAAAAAGTCTATACATGTAAAGTTAGTAGTACGTGTGAGTTTCAAATGCATGACAACTTACTAGTTTCCCACAAATGGTATGTTAAATTTCAGTGGCAGCACAGATTTATTCACCATGGCAATTGTATAATTCTTAAATCGCAGAATACGGTGATAAATATCTGAAAAGAAAATATGAAAATTGCAATGAGAGAATAAAAATACAGCATGAAAGAAAATCTGAAAATTTATTATTTTTCCCCCATTTTTATTATTTTAGTCTGTAATGTGCACAAAACACTTGCATGAGGCTATTTTTTTATTTAAAAAATAATTTACTACTACTATTCTCAATTAATAATAATAATAATTAATACCAATGTTTATTACAGATATGTATCATGACTGACAGAACAGCCATTTGTATTAATAGTGTGTTCTCAATGGTGTAATGCTTCTATAAATGGCCTCCGAGAAAACTCAAGCATCTGTATCAGACCATTGACACT
This sequence comes from Megalonaias nervosa, assembly GCA_016617855.1. NCBI lineage: Eukaryota > Metazoa > Mollusca > Bivalvia > Unionida > Unionidae > Megalonaias > Megalonaias nervosa. The sequence continues at coordinate 158,848 of JAECUM010000554.1, forward strand.
ATATGGGTACATGTAAAACCCTGTTCAAGGCAGACATATAATGAATGAGAAACTTCTTAATTAAATGTGAATGTTTTACTAATGTCCATTTCAACAATTTATATAATTCTTTCATTCCAATTGTTTAATAACCAAAATGTTTTCTACTCTATCTTAAATTGTAATTAATTTAAAAATGAAGTTCAATTGGGTCTATTTTACTCCATCGTTCTTTGTTAGTTCTCCTTTACATGTGAGTATTTTCTGTGTTGCACCTCAAAGACATGTAGTACTCTGGCTCCCTCTCTTATAAGAACCCCTTTCAAAAGAGGTCACTTCCACCATATCCCATACTAAGTTTGTACTTCTTTTTTTTACTTGCCCCTCTCACCAAGGCAGACCTGCCAACCCTAGTAAGACCTTCTCAGTAAGGCAGTAGATTTTTTCCATAAGTTGGACCAATTTTCAGTAAGGTGTAACAAAGTATCATATACTGCTATTGTCAAGCTGGGAAACAATCATTTATTAGTCCAGAACATTGATTCAAGACTGATGCAGTGACCGTAAAAACTGTGTTCAGCTAAGAAGTTTGCAAAGTTTACTTGAACCTTAATTACCACCCGTACAGTTTCCCAAAGTGCAGTTCGATACCCTATGGAGCTCAATGGTTTCTCAAAATTTCTCAACCTGACATTAACAAAATTTCACGTAGGCTGTGGTGACAGCAATCGTCTTTCATGCTACACTCAAATCAACACATGATTTCAACTAAACATAATTGTTGCCCTTCCTGACTTTTTCCCACAAATCTCAATAGTCCCTTTAATTCTTCTTAAACCTTTTTTAGGAGATTTATTGTCCCTCTCATCCTGACATGTCACTTGTTGGACACCATTTTAAAAAAATAAGATCTTGATCATGCAGATGTTTTAGATAACAAAATATGTGCAGTTTAAAGCATCTGAGGTACTTCAGTAAATTAGTCTGGTTCCCTGAGGATGCGCTCTAGTTTTGTATCTTGCGTAGGGTTAGAATTTTAAAGAAAAAGAATTTTCCCTGAGCTTCCTCATTGGTTATACTGGCTATTTAAAAAAGTACTTGTGTATCTTAGGTATTGTTCAAAGAACCTTCAATTCCCTTTATTTTGGTGTATGATTGATGGGTGTAATATGGGTTATAGAGTATACTGCTTAGCCTTACTTCAGATGTGCACCTCTCAAGAAACTGCTAGCTCTGCTTGGCCATTTTCACTTCCTGGACTTCAGAGGTAAATTGTAAAAATGTGGCGCTCTACAGTTTCATATTTTGCATAGGGTTAGAATTTTAAAGAGAATTTCTCCTGGTTTCCCCACTGGCTATACTGGCTATTTAAAAAAGACCCTGTAGTAAATCTTAGGTACTGTTCAAAGAACCTTTAATTGCCTTTATTTTGGTGTATGATTGATGGGTGTAATATGGGTTATAGAATATACAGCTTGGCCTTCCTCTAGATGTGCACCTTTCAAAAAACTGATAGCTCCACTTGGTCATTTATTTTTAACACAAAGGAGCAGTCATTTTAGTTAGCAGTGTGCTTAGATCATGCACAATTTCCAAAAGTTCAATATCCAAAGAAATGTCAGCCACATTACATCAAAGTAGCATAGAAGTATGCCAACATTCTCTCCTCTGTGCATGTTTCAAATGCAAACAACTTCACCTTACATATGTCACTCTCTCAAAAGTACATACTAACTGGTGAGCACCCCTGAAAATGAGCCAATAACTTTTTATATTTTATATATTTGGTAATTTATTAATTGCACTTTCATAAGTTGGTATTGTCTAGCCTGGCAAAATTCATTTTCCCAATTTTAATAACTGCTAAAGATAGTGTATCTTGGACTAATTCAGGCGGATTTTTTAAACACAAGGAGCTGTCATTTTAGTTAGCTGTGTGCTCAGATCATGTACAATTTCAACAAGTACTATAAAAAAAAAAATTTCAGCCACAGTACACGAAAGTACATAGAGGTATCAACATTCTCTCAATTATGTTACAAATATGAACATCACAAAACACCCAGTATTCTCTCAGAAGTTCATATTTGTAGCGCATCCCCTGAACAATTCCACTGAATCAAATGTGAACCCAGGATCCAAATCAAACACAGACAAGCCAGTATCTGGAATTTGCCACTAACAATCGTATTTCTGAAAATTTTTACTTTTATTCCAAAGGGCCATTTCCTTAAGACTTAACAAAATCGTAAGGGTTGGCAGATCTGCCAAGACCACCGCACTTAAAAAGCCATCTTTTTCATCACCGAAGTGGTGACAGCAGTGAAGGGGACCACTACTCAATTTTATATACAAGATATCCTAGGATAAATGAATTCAACAATTCCAGGTCAGGTACCATACAGACATGGCCTTTGCAATTTTACTCAATACACATGTATATTTCTGTGGGAATATAACATCAATATATGTTGTGTATAGTTTCTAGAAACTGAGTGATGTTTTTCTTTGTCCTGAATGAAACAGATCAACAAATGATAACTGTGAAGTACATGTACATAAAAGCACACTCAGCAAGAATATGTTAGCTGTTGGGTTCTTAAAAGAAGCACCCTCCCCATTTACTCATGTTCTGGGTAAAATATTGTAATAAATGTGTTTTTCAAAAATATTTTAGTGTATCCAATCAATGTCTAGTGAATAAAAGGCACAAACCTGGGAAATTAGCATACTGAACAATGAAGTGAGGTTTGTTTTGCAAAATATGGACTCACTTGTATATTTTTCAGTTTATTTATGCATGTGATATTGTCATGATACTTATTGTATTGAGGGCAATTTTAACATGATATGTACTGCAATACATAATGGCTAGTGATACCAACTCTAAAAATAACAAAATCACAAATTTACATCATATATAAATTTAAAAATCCAATAACATCAAAGACAAGCAAAAAAAGTATTAATTCAAACAGAACAACCGTTGTTCACTCAGCACAATATGTATTCCTGGTTTCCTTAATTAACTCACAAATCCCTGTGATTTCAATATTATGTCAATATGATATCAATATTTTATAATAAAGAAACAGAGTTCCTGTTCTCTTAAATCACAGCAATTTCACAATTAAGTAGCAAGGACGTGTAATTGTTTCAAAGGATCTTTCTTCCAGGTGTGTTATGTAAATGAGCATCATTCAGTGATCTTTGCTGTATCAGGATCAGAACTTTGGGTTGCTTTGTAGCATTTCAGCTGCTAGTTACATATGACAAGTACAACAGACTAGCTTATCATAGGACATTGTATATTATCATGTATCAATAAAAATAGATCACAAGATGGATGTTGAAAATCCTAATTATAGTTGTTTTTAAATGGTCACATGGTTTTTAGTGTTTTCATGATATAGCAAGAACTAAAGCAAAATAGAGTTGTACCTCTTTTTCCGTGTATTATAATGGATACATGTAATGGGTTCATGATGATCTGCTGAAAATTGCACCCATTTGTGAGGAACTTTCAATAGAGTTTACAACTGTTTGCTACAAGTTTCTAAATAAACCATCACTATACTTGCTTATAAATGTCAAGCCAAACTGCAAAAACAACATAGACCCAGATCTGCCATTGCATAATGTGCAAGCAGATCATGACTGATGCTGTCATACTGATTACTCGACAGCACAGACCCAGATATACTGTCATGTTATGTGACTGAAGATAAGGGGTCTTTTTAGTTTGCAGTTGGATTCAATGTACAAGCAAGTATATACAGTACCTTTACTCAAACTAAAAGGTACTCCTGTAAATTTGCAAAGCATAGCAAGAATAGCAATCATATTAATTATAAACAGGTAGATCATACCTAACTCTGTCAGTTCTGTTTTATGTATACACATCTGCTGTTCCTTCTGAACCTCTAGCAACTTCCTCTGGACTTCATGCCATGTCATATTGGGCAGATCATACTGAAAGGGCAAGAATAAATTTATTGTGTTGAACATCCTCTGAACTTTATGCTATGTCATACTTGGCAGCTCATAATGAAATGGCAAGAACAATTTACTGTGCTCAGCTTCCTCTGAACTTTGTGTTATGCCATATTGGGAAATCATACTGAAAGGGCAAGAACAATTTGTGTTGAGATACCCTGGAAGTTATGCTATGTCATATTGGGCAAATAATACTAAAAGGGAAAGAACAATTTATTGTTTTGAACATCCTCTGAACTTCATGCCTTGGCTTGTAACACTGAAAGGGCAAGAACAACTTATTGTGTTAAGCAACATCAGCATGCCATATCTGGCAAATCATACTGGCAAGAACAATGTATTGTTCTGAGATTCCTCTGAACTTTATGGTATGTCATATTGGGCTGGTAATATTGTAAGGGCAGGAATAATTTATTGTGTTGAACAACATCAGATCTTTGTGCTATGCCATATTTGGCAAATCATACTGGCAAGAACAATATACTGTTTTGAGATTCCTCTGAACTTTATGCTGTCATATTGGGCAGGTAATACTGAAAAGGCAAGAACAATTTATTGAGTTCAACATCCCCTGAACTTCATGCTGTGTCATACTGAGCAAATCATACCAAAAGGGCAAGAACAATTTATTGAGTTCAACATCCCCTGAACTTCATGACATGTCACACTGGGCGAATCACACTGACACGGAAAGAACAATTTACTGTTCTCAGCTTTTTCTGAGCTTTGTACTGTCATACTGGGCAGATCACACTGAAAGAACAATTTACTGTGTTGATTAGTTGAATGATGGGATAAAAGACAATTAGGGCCAGAGACAAAATCACTTTCCTGTCAAATCAAAATCTGACAAGAGGTTATAATTTTTCCTTTAATGTCCTCAAAAAATGGTTTCATTGACAATGCTGACACCCATATTTTTAGTGAGATCATCCATAGCAGGCATGCAACCTGTAGCTTTGTTGTCTGGAATTTGGGCAGAACACTCACAATTATATATGCAGGGCCTTTGCTAGGCTTTGCATTTGTTGCCAAATGTGTAATGAATTTTGAAAGTGGTGCTATTTTTTACTGACTGGTGAAATTTGCTGACGACAAATTTTTATAAAGTAAATTTTTTATTTTTCACCGATATAAGTGACTCGGGCCACTTAATACCTCATTTCTACTATCTGCGGCAGTCAGTGGATCATGTCAGTAGATGATGGATAAGATGTTACTTGAACATGATTATAGCTAACTGCAAGCTGTCAGTCAGTTTTGAGAAGGAATTAAATGTGATTAGTAGGAAATAAGGAATGAACAGGGGATACACTCTATTGTTCACAAGGTTGGCAAAAGATTTGGTGTCATTTGCACATGTTAATTTATTTTATTGCACTACAAGGATGCCAGTCATCGACTGTAAAGGGCCAGTGTCGCTTATATCAATGAAAACTTAAAAATTTACTTTATATATAAAACAAATCTGTATCAAGCTCAAAGAATATAGCTAGTCTAGCTCTGAAAAACAGAGATTTATATCCAGCTGCATCTGAAGCAGCTACTAGGTTACTTGTTGTCCTTATTTCTGTTGATGGGCCCAGAGTTGAGAATTTTGATTTCTGGAAGGCATTTAAGAAATTGTCCTTAGGAAAAATGAGGCAGATATTGATGAAGCGATAGTAACATTGTTCATAAAGACTAAACAATATTTTGTACATTCAGTTATAAAGAAACATTCTTATTTATTCTTGCATTTCATATACTATACATTGAACCTGACGTGTATATAATGATATTGTTAACTTTTATTAATAATTATTCTTGTTCTTTGAAATGTAATAAAAACATGTAAAAACTGTTTTTATTGTCATGTTTATATAGATTAAAAATAGGGCCAATATAATATTACGCATGTATTTAAGTCCTGCATCGTGGCCTAACATGGCTTTTTTGACTGAAAAGTGGCTCCAAATTTTTAAATTTGACGAATTTCATGGTGCAAAGAAAAATATTTCCAAGGGAGGCCCTGACATGTACCAATGAGACCAATCTGATTAAAATTTTGATCTACTTGTCATAAGTAGACCTGATGGGCACTGATCATGTTCTACTGATTGTTTGATTCACCAATCAAATTTGAACTTTCATAATAATTCTACGAGTGAAAACTGTCATTTGTAACATGTCACTATCAACAATAACTCTCTCTAACATGAAATGCAATGCTTTGTCTGATATGCTACAAAGATAACTGGAATAGAAATTCCAAAGGTCACCTGGAACTTTTACTAATATCAATGAGGCATTTGTTAGATCACCATTATGTTGGAGAATTCAATTTTAATTAAACTGACTATGATGCCAATGCACTAAAACTGAAACTAGAACATACCTTAAAGCAAAAGTTGCTCAAAGTGTGACCAACAGTCAAAATGATGTTGGATGGACAAGGGCCACACTGTATGGGATGAGTACAGAAAATGGAGAAACCAAATGAAAATTTTAATCGACAAAGCTAAAGAAAACTAAGATGCGTGAGATACTGAAGAAAATTAAAAGAAATACATCAAATATGGAAATACTTTAGAAACCTTGGTATAAGAATGAATGCATGCTAAGCCCCAGTGTGATGATAACACTTGGACTTTCAACACAGGTCACAGGAATGAATAAGATAAACTTGATGTACAAAATTTAAACAAGTTTCTAAAATCAAAAGTATCAGATCTGAGAAACTGAATTGTTTCTGTATGCAAGTATGATGATGTTTTCTTTCAGCATCAAAGAGTTTAACTGGCTTAAACAAAACTGGAACAAAAGTCTTTAAAAATCACAGCTCTCATAATTACTACGTCTATTACTTGTTCCATGAATTTAAATTTAAAAACTAGTATCTTCCCTAATAAAATGAAGTGTTAGAACCAACCAGGTATCAAAAGAAGTCTATTGTTGAAAACTCATGTTGATATAACCATCCATTTGGAGAGGAATAGAGATAACAATATTTTCAAGGTAAGACTCTCAATTATTGAAAATCAGAAACAAGATTTTCAAGATAGCTGCATTGGTGGTCATATTGGACATCAGATCAGCACCATTTTCATTTAAGAACAACTAGACATGATATACAGTATTCTTGTGAAAACCATATTCAATATGACTTTCTATTCAAATAGAGATGCGATAACAAGATTTTTAAGATGGCTGTATCGGTGGCCAAAATGGATATCAGACATACACCATTTTTAATTGGGACCAGCTAGACATCATAAGAAGTCTTTCTGTGAAAACCTCATGTTGATATGTGTGTGTGTGTGATTTTGATTTTAATGTAGCTTTAATAATGTTTCAGTCATATCGCTATGATGTTTGCAGTGTGACAGTTTATAGTGATATCTAGCACTGGGGCAGGCATGCAGCATGATGTCCTACCCAGTCACATTATTCTGATACCAGGCCAACCAGTCCTAACATTAATCTCTTAATGCTGAGTGCCAAGCCATGTTGATATGACCATCAACTCAGGAGGCATAGATAAGCTGCAGCCATATTGGATGACAGATCAGCAACAACTTATTTTAGGACCAAACAGACACCACGAGAAGTCTTATCATGAAATCCCCATGTTGATATGACCATCTATTCAGAAGCAAGAGTGATAACAAGATTTTCAAGATGAGTGCCAGCTGCAAACTGCATAGACCCAGATCTGACATCACATAATGTGCCAGCTGATCTGGGCCTCTGCTGTTTGTTAGGAGTAATCAGTAGAACAAATAGCACAGGCCCTGATCTGTTGGTACATTATGCAATGGCAAATCTGGGGTTATGTTGTTTGCAGTTTCACTCGACTTATAAGTGAGTACAGACAGTAAAGACAAAGTTTTAAAGTGGAATTTATGCTAACTTACAGAAGAAACCTTGAGGGCTGTTATGTAGAATGAACGCATCTCCAGATACTTGAACACATTAAAGATGACCTTGACAACTCTTAAAATCCAGAACACAAACGCCACCAGGAGGCATGCTGATAACATAAAGTCAAACCTGAAAAAAAAGAAAAAAAAACAATTACACATTCAGGTTAGTTGAACCAAAAGACATGAAGCAATATTATCATGCAAAAGCATTACCCTTTTATTATTGTACATGTATTTTTGTTTAAAGTGAAGCTCATCAAATGTATTTTTCTACCCTTTTCAGAACCTGATCCTGGGTCCATGGAATTGAGGATTAATTGAGGATTTTTATGCATTAAAAGGTAAATAGGGTGAATTTTAATTCTATTTTATTACACACTGTTAATTCTAAAACATTTACCAGAAAAAAGAAATACTGAACATTTACATAAATAGTCCATGCAAATTCATGTAAATGATTCACCTTTGAGTCTGTCATTTCATTTAAAATAGCCCCAAATTTCATTATTGCATTAATTTCAATAATCCCCCACTTTTGTTTCATTACAAAATAAATGTCGACTTTTGTATCAATTTCCATTCCAACAGAAAAGTGGAAAGTTAGAAAAAGAAGTTTTAAGCTCTATAGTGAAGATCTTATGAGTATGAATGCCATGAATGCCAGTGATTACATTGATACCTATGAATTCCCTTAAAAATATTTGCCCATCATCCTCAGCACAATAACGACTATATTATGCCAACTAAAAGGAAGATTCAAAAGATGTAAAACAAAGCAAATTAAGCAAATTATTTTTATACAGTTTTGAGAGTATTTCATCAGTATTTAATCACATAACATAAAAATATGCAAAAAAACCCAGAAATTTTATATGACTATTCTGAACATTATAAAGTTTGAACTTGCTACACTCCTCCTTTTTTTATGCAACTTAACCCTATTCTGGCTGGAGAGAGGTCATTTTGCCCATATATCATTCAGAGTCCAGCATGGACCTTGTTTATTATTAGCCAGGGTTACTTAGACTCATTAGATCCTTGGCTATTCATTATAGTAACTTCTCTCCAAAAGTCAGTATAGAAAAAAACATGGTTTTCAATTAAAATTCTTATTGGAAATGTTTTTACACACAAACTGGGAAAAGCTGAGTTTTGGCATTGAGAATGAGGACAAATTTCAGCCCCAAAACAGGCCCACCAAAAATACCCTGTATCAGTCCAGTAAATTATTAGATATCCATGTAAATGTGAAAAGATCGCATTTATATCAAAACACGTATCAAACTATTTCGTTTTGGTGCACAGATGAGATATAGTTTGGACAACAAAATACTGAATATTATATTAACCCCAGTATTGAGCTTTAGCTGCCACCATATAATGTGTAGCTACAATTGTAATGACATGTTGTTAAATACTACATACATACATACATGACAGTATTATATTAATCATAGTATGTCAAATACTGAATATTACTGTAATCTCTGCATCTCATGTAACAAGTATCATAGTAATGACAGTATATCATGTACCAAGCACTACAGTAATCACAGTATGTCAGGCACTCAGCATTATATTAATCAAAGTATGTTGTGTACTGAGTATTACATTAATCGAAGTATGTCATGTAGTGAGCATTACATAAATCAAAGTATGTCATGTAATGAGTGTAACATTATTCAAAGCACGTCATGTATTAAGCATTACATTAATCAAACTACATAATGTACTGAGCATTAAAGTATGTCAATGTACTGAGTGTTTAAGTATTACATTAGTCAAAGTATGTCATGTACTGAGTATTACCTTAATCAAAGGATGTCATGTACTGAGTATTACAGTAATTAAAGTATGTCATGTACTGAGTATTACAGTAATTAAAGTATGTCATGTACTGAGTATTACATTATTCAAAGCATGTCATGTACTGAGCATTACATTAATCAAATTATGTCATGTACTGAGTATTACAGTAATTAAAGTATGTCATGTACTGAGTATTATGTCATGTACTGAGTATTACAGTAATTAAAGTATGTCATGTACTGAGTATTACAGTAATTAAAGTATGTCATGCACTAAGTATTACATTAATCAAGGTATGTACAGAGTATTATATTAATCAAAGTATGTACTGATTATGTACTAATCAAAGTATGTTATGTAATATTATGTTTAAGTATGTCATCTAGTATTATGTTAAAGTGTCATGTCCTGAGTATAACATTAATTACAGAATGTCATGTACTTGTTATCATTAATCACCTCATGTACTGAGTATTTTAGTATTCACAGTATGCCACATAACAAGTATTACAGTAATCACAAGTATATCAAGTACTGAGTAATACAGTAATCACAGCATGTCATGTACTGATTATTATAGCAATCACAGTATGTCTGCATTTATTTCTAACAACCATTTTATAAACGAAATATATACCTGAATTAAAATCACTGAACTAAAACATTTAAGCAACAGATGTGTATGGATCAAGATTGTTGTCATAGCAACTGATCTCGATTTCTGTCACAGCAAGAGAACACCACATGCAAGAACTTACAGCTATAGTATGACAAACATAAAATCACTAACCCAGTAACAACTGTACAAAAAGAAACAGCAGGTATGTACTTACTTTTGAATACACTGGCCTAATGGTACAATCACCTCTGGGATAGTAATCTTACGTACTGTCCCATTTGTATATACCCTCTCATTGGCAAATAAACAACTGTAGTCCACACATTCAATCAAAAATGTTGAAAATATCACAACAAACACAAACTGCCTGAAATGAGAAGAAAGCATGAATAAGCCGCCTGGATAAACATGAAACATTAAACTGATGATGAAAACTTCTGCCTCATTTCATACATACCAGGCCTTTCAAAAAGTGCTTTATAATCTTGCAATATCTGACATGAAGGTGCTAATCCTACAAGCCCTCTCAAAATGACCTGATAAAATCTGGCCCCAGGTTTGTCTCTTGTTAGTAATGACAATTATATCTGATAGGTGACCAACATCATTCATGCAAACAGAATTGTTTATATCAGCTTAAGAAACCTCCATGCAAAGGATACTTTGTCCAAATTTTTGGTTAAATCCAGTTCAACAGTTCTTTAAAAGGGGTTAAAATATTTTGTTATTATTTTAAGTTACAGTGGCCATATCTGATAACACATCAGCATCAATTGTACCAAAGTGAAAAGCCTCCATGACAGGATGCTTTCTGTTGATTCAGTTCAGGACTGTCTTACAAGAAGTCATTTTATGGTTTGTCAGCTAAGAGTAATAGTGTTCATATATGATGGTGGAACAGCATTATTTTGCAACCAAAAATTTGAAAGGCCTACATTCCTTGATGCTTTTTAATAAATTTTATTGATTTCAAATCAGTGCGTTTTGAGAAGTTTTGAGAAGTTTTGCATTTTTAGCAAGGAAGGTAATAGATGAAAGGTATTTAAAAAGTTCTAAATATTAGTGCACTGTACAAGAAAAATTCTTTATTAGTGAACGTCAACACATCTACTCAGAGAGCAAGGTTTTGATGATGTGCTCATTCAGGAAGTCCAAAAAGATGGATGATTTATGTGGCAGTGCAAGGTCAGGGAGTAGATGGACATCCTGAACATGCAGACCTTTAAAAGTAATACCACAATTTTTGGGAATACTCTGGAGGCATACACATATCCAGCAACACTTCCCGAGTCTGACACAGGTACCAGGATACCTTGCCTTGAAAAACAATGCATATAAAACTCCCTTGACAGTCCAACTACATAAAGAGATTTGTGGTCTCTGCCCATTTTCTCTAATCTTTTTATTTTCCCTTGTGTTGGATTCAAAACAGAAAATCCATGGTTCATTACCTGTGACAATCTCATTCAGTTGTCTCTGGTCACACTTTTCATAACTGGTAAGCTGTTTGGCAATCTTAACCAGTCTTTTTTGATCAGCTGTCAACAAATGTGAGACAGATTTTGCACAAACTTTTTAAGCTTCAAATGATTCTTCAGTATATGAAAGACAGTTAATGAATCAATGACCACAATAATAGAAATATCTTTCCAATATGTAGCTAGCCTCTACATCAACTACCCCTGTCACAGCAGCCATTCCCACTCACCAATCACACAACAGACTGTGGGTCATCTTTCATGGATTCATGACCATCTTTAAAATCATTAAACCGCCTCAAATTGTAGTTTATAACAGAGACAGCTGTAAACTTTATCCAAGTCAGTCTTGATATCAGCTGAAGTGTACCTAATCATACAACATGTTATTTGCACAGTTGCAGAATTGTTCTCCTTCTCCAAATTTTTACTGTCATTTATCTATATTACTGGTAGGTCACATCCATATATAAGCAGGTATCTAGTGTGCTGCATGTGCAGCAGGTCCTTTCATAAAACATTATTATGTCTATCGATAAGAGTTACATTTATTGAAGGTTCAAAGAAACAAAAAAGTTTTCACAAAATATTCAGAACTTTTCAAATACCCCTTGCATGGCATGGCTAGAAGCTGAAGGTCTCCAAGCCAGGATGCTGTCAAATTTAGTTAAGTTCTGCTAAGCAGTTTTTGAGAATCCATTTACAAGTTTTTCTATTTTTTGCAATGGTAGCCATGTTTGCTGGTGGATCAGCATCATTTGTACAAAACTGAAAGGATTCAATGTCAGGATGTTTTCTGTTTACTTTGGTCAAATTTCTGTTCTGCACTTTTTTTAAGCATTTGTATTTGTTTTAATTGTGGACATGTGTATTTTGTTATTATTTGTACAACACTTAAAAAACCCCATGCCAGGATGCTGTAAAATTCAGTCCAACTGTGTCCAAATGTCTTTTTTAATATGAAAAGTCATTTAAATGTTTATCTATATTTAGTAATGGCAGCCATATTTGATAGTAGATAGCAACATCTGTACAAATGGACTGAAGAAACGTTCTGATTTTTGACATACTGGTATGTTATCTTAAATATATAAAGTTTGCATCAATTGGCATTCTTTCACAACATTTTTGTAATTTTATAGATCATTCAGTCAAATATAAAAACAAGATCAACTTTCTAAACTAATGTCCAGACCAGTAAAGATTGTAACTGTGTGTCTTCAGTTTGTGTTTACTGTTTATTTCTTCATTTCTTTTTTTTGATTGCTTGCTTGTGGATATTGTCGCTCATCTTTAATTCATATCCAAGAAATAGTAACAAATCAGATCAATAATAATAATAATAAATATCATTTATTGAGGGTGACATAGTTAGTATACACTAATCTTTTCCAACACTATCATCAACAATAAAATAAGTACAAAAATATAATACTATTGGGATATCAGATATGGTAAATATATTCAGAGTAAATATATGATCAATTATGAAAGGAAGCAAACTATTTAGGTTAAACGAGCAATGGTCACTGCTGGTCTTTCTGAGGCAAACAACAAATGCAAACTAATCGTACTTGTGATGAAAATATATAAATACCACGTGATTTAGAAAACTGAATAACCAAACAAGACAAAAAAATATGAGTATTGTGAATGGCACATCATATGCCTGCCCCATGTTTAATAATCCTCTGCCGAGGCACTGGAGGCCATGGTTTACTCTGGCCATTACTGACCAATTGGACTCAATGACTTAGACATTTGCCAAACATATGCGGTCTTAAACTAAATGTACAGTACCATTATTTTCTTATTAGATTTACCATGACTATGACCTCTGACCTTTAGACACCAGAATCTATAGGTTTCTTTATTACTCCACATGCAAGCCATCCACAAAGTCTGATCAAGGAACTTTTACTCTCGAACAAATACAGTTGTGCAAAATCTGTTTTTGTCTGAACCACAATGGCTTTGACCTTCCACCTTTTGATCCGAATATCACAGGTTTCTTCCATACCTGAGTGCATGCCATCCACAAATGTTGGTCAAATGAAGTGGTCTAGAACAGAAGTTACTGCAAAAAAAACTTTTCTTCTTTCAGTTAGAGTGACCTTAACCTTTGACCTCAAAATAAGTAAACTTCTTTTGTAACAAACGTGTAAGAAATCCAAAAACTGGTGAAGGTACATGGCTGAAAAATGACATTTTTCTGCTGAAGACAGTTCTTTCTTCAGCCAAGTGACCTTGACCTTTGACCTTTTAACCCCAAAATTCATAACTTTCTTCTTTACCACAAGTGTACACCTTCCACAAAGTCTAAGTAGGTAATGTAGAACTGATATTCTTGTGTAAACCACATTTCATCTTTCAGTCACAGTGACCTTGGCCTTTGATATTTTACCCAAAATTGATCTAGACTTTTCCTTACCCCAAGTGCATGCCATCCACAATGTTTAGTCCAGGTCTGTGATGTAGAACAATTGGTATGGTGCAGAAACCATTTTTCTTTTTTCAAATGATGTAACCTTGATCTTTGACCTTTCAAACCCATGACTGATAGACTTATTCTTTAACCAATGAAACACATACACAATGTTTGGCCCATTTATGAAATGTAGAAGTAATGTTATTTTACACAAATAATTTTATTTTCTTTCAGTCATAGTGACCATAACCCTTTGCCCACAAAATCCATAAGCTTCTTCCATAGCCCAAGTGCAAGCCATTAACAAACTTCAGTAACTGTGGATTGTGAAGAACTCAAGTTATTATACAGAACCAGTCTGGTAGCAAGAGGACTGTGGACAACATCAAAACATAAAAGGCTCAGCTATATGGTAAGTGTATAAAAATATAAGATATCAATAACAGAGTAAAGGCAGATGCTAGTGCGCTTGCTTTGTAGACTTAGGCAGTTATAAGTGGCTTATCTTCAAAATTGTTTACGATGATTTGTTATTCAAAGAATGCATGTTAAATACTTGTAAACCTGATGGAGGATTATGCTACATTTTGGACGGGGAAAATGAGTGTTTTCTGTTTAAATTCTTGGATAATGGAGTTGACTGAAGTTTAAAGGTGCAGCTTTCATATTTTCCTCAATTATGTCACTCAGTGCATTAGAATTACCCTTTCTCATCAATGTTCATTAATTAACTTTGCTAGTAAGTATTGTTAGGCAAATGGTAAGTAATAACTGTCAGTTATACTAATGAATGGTAGTTAGAAAAAAAATTGGTTCAAACAAAATTAAGTAGAAGTATGAGTGGGGAAAAAAGGCAAGCAGGCAACATATGAAAACCAGATCACAGGAGCAGTTCTCCAATGGAGGCATCTGATACAAGTTTAAGTGATCCAGGCTTGACGGTGATTCAGTCAAACCTAGAGGAAATAAAACAAAAACATTACTAAGACACACTACACATCGGCTAATGCTAACCTTGTGATGAAAAGATGACCTTATAGAAATTGTTATACTTAGAGAACTTTTATACCAAAAAAACCCTGAAGGAATGAGTTACCTCCCCTGCAAAGGATTTATTTTTAGCAATATAAAATATGCAAATTTACCAGACCAAAAGAAATGACCTTACAGAAATTTCACAACTTAAGTTAGGAACCGTTAAAAAAATTGGAAGAAAATTTGAAAAAGGAGATGGCAGTAGAAAATGCAGGGGTAGTAAAAGTAAGGATAGCAAAGTTGACTGATACAGTGGATTCATTAAAATTTGCAAATCAGCAATTTAAGAAAAAATTATGGCAAATATATTGTTGAGAGACCTGACTCGATAAGCGATTAAAACAGGCAAAAATGCAACTGCAAATTAAAATGGGCAACATTCAAGAAAAAATAATGTTAAAGCTCAAGGACAGGAGCAGGAAAATATGAGCAAAAAAATTTCAAAACTAGTGAAGGAAGTCACAAAGACTGACATGTAAGGCAGGGCACATTGGCAGCCATGACCAGTTACATGTATTGTGAAATTCTGGGTTTTGAAAGTCAATGCAAAATATTAATTATCAAGAAGCAAAAGGAATCAGACTAATACAGGATGTTACCAAACCTCAACAGCAAATTAAGGACACAGTGAATGATATTTTAACAGATTGTAAATTT
Organism: Megalonaias nervosa; assembly: GCA_016617855.1. Taxonomy (NCBI): domain Eukaryota; kingdom Metazoa; phylum Mollusca; class Bivalvia; order Unionida; family Unionidae; genus Megalonaias; species Megalonaias nervosa. The sequence goes on from JAECUM010000554.1 coordinate 174,754, forward strand.
TTAAAAAAATTAAATTCAACCAAAAGGATAATATTTATGATGAGACTGATGACAAAATTAGAAAGTTCAGTGTTCACAGAAAGGGTACCATATATACTTGCTTATAAGTCAAGTCCAACTGCAAATAGTACCGCAAAGATGCAGATCTGCTGTTGCACAATCCACTGGTAGATCTGGGTCTTGCTGTTTGTTAGGAGCAAACAGCACAACAAAAAACACAAACATTGATCTGCCAGCACAATGGCAGATCAAGGTCTATGTTCTGTTTGACTTGACTTTAACCAAGTAAAGATAGTATATGTAGCTTTTGCTTTTCCTTTCTCCACTTAATTTTTTCAATCATTCATTTATTTTTCAGTTCCTTATTTAATTGAATTTTTTGTCAATTTTCATGGTTCATTTCCAATCTGTCATTAAACTGATTTTCAACAATGACATTTCATAACTATTTTTCAGTTCTGGGACACTAGAACTTAAACAATTATTTCTAGTATTTCCAAATAAATAAATTACATGATGTTTTTGCAATTTAACTTGTTCTGCAATGATACAGTATATGTGTTGATTTTGATGTTTAACAGATTTTTTTTATATATGAATATTCTGTTTAATGTCAGTATATAGGCTACTTCAGTTCTTATTCTTCTTTTATTAACTCTCCAAATAATTCAAACTGAAAGATTGGATTAAACATGGACCAAAAGTTAATTCATGCATTTTGCTTTATATCTGTATAAATTCTCAACAGCTGCTAAGTTCCACATTTTCATCCATGTTTTCACTTTGTCCCTTAATTCACTCATTTACTTATCATTCATTTATCTTAAAGTCATTTATTTTTTAAAATAATTTTAGTTAACTTCTTTCTTTTTCTCATTTCATTCTTCATCAGTTCATTCATTCATTCATTTTGTCATTTCACTTCATCCAATATCAGCTCTTTCAGTAATATGACAATTCATTCATCCATTTATTCATTAACTAAATCATTCAATCATTCTTCATTTTCTGCATTGCTCATTTAGTAATACTTTTTCAGTCATTCATTATCATTCAAGTACACAATAATTTATCTAGTAACTAATTAATTCATATTCCATATTCATTTTATCATTCATTCATTTGAAAGGATAAGGTTTGATAAGGGCAAATTTTTGGACCCAAAACAGATAATCAGCGATTGAGCTGGGCTTCGCCAATGTCAAAATTGTGATTTTTTTCACTTATTGGCGACAAACTATACCATCTAGCATTACTTTGCAACTTGTTTGGCCATTAAAACTTTACACATTCTTGCGTTTGGAGTGAAGAAATTCAAAGACGTTCTTTGTCCATCGTGACATACAGGCAGCTTGGGCAGGTATCAAACCCATAACCCTTGAATTAGGAGTCCAACAATCTACCAAGAAAGCCACCAGTTATAAAAAAAAGACCAATATACAGTCATGAGAACAAAATACTTCTTCTGAACAAAAAAACAACCATATGTCGAGATATATTCTTCTATATCATTGCGTTTTCATTATCTTTAGGTACACAACTGTACTGTACATATGTTTGAACACCACCATTATCCTGTACTGAAAAAACCGGGAAAAAGATGAATGTACAAAGAGGCAAACAGATAACATCATAACAATATGCTCCATCCTGTGGCAGGCATAAAAAATTGTGTATGTATATCACAAAGAAGTAACACATAGCAACATCAGATAGCAACATACTATGAAATAATTAATTTTTTTATGGGAATCAGTTTTCATGGTTTTGTAAAGAAAAAAATTTCATCAATACTTAATTTTAAAGATGCCAAGGGGTACCCATTAAAAAAAGTATTCCAAGTTCAGATCTAGACACAGAATAATCAATAACAATTACAGTTCGAGGCTCGTGTCATGTGTGCATTTATTCATCATCACAGGGGCTCGCATGGCTGCTTACAATTTACTTGTCAAACATGTACTATATAATAATACAAGGGAGGACACTTCTCTGCTTTTCGCGCTAACTATTAAAGAATCAACGCTGATATTTAAAGTTAGGCCATCCTAACTTTATGCCTGTCCATGGTTCATGTGCCATTTTCTTGCGACTTAAACGTGCTTGTTTTGAGATCCTGGTGACATTAACTAGGTCAGTACCTTTCAACAACAGCGACAGCAAGTACTGATTAAGAAATATTAGACAAAATTTAAATACATACTACAATTCAAATAAAAGAAAGCACAATATAAATGTCCGGTTTAATTAATGTCATTTTTGCCTCAAGTTTGTGGCCCTGGAGCGAGTATTAACTGTTCAAGTCAGGACCACTGTTCACATGTTTGTTTACAGGACTCTCTTTTATTAACAGGAAACCCGACATATATTTTTGTCATGGCAAATGCAACACAAAAAAACTTGGTTACTGTAACATGCACTTCTTATACGATGTCAGGAAAACATGAATGAAATGGACAACTATAAAGAATGAAATTTTTCACTGCAATATTTAAATATAAGGGAAATCTTTGTTATGTAATAACACTGAAAAAGAAATCTAATAAAAACTGACCATGTGTGTAAATATGGTAATTTTTGCATTAATTTTACTTGAAACAGACAGGATTTTTTAACGTGAAACCAGTTGCCATAGATTCATTCTATTTTGATACAACATATGTAGCAGACCAATCTAAGCTGAAAATAAATGGTGCCAGATATCATTAAAAAAACGTGCTGTATTGATGTGACTGCTGGATGTTATATGACTGAAAAATGTTATAGGAGAGGGATTTTGTTAAATTTAAGATCGTGCTGCACCAGACCATTGTTATGGGATGAACCATGGCAAGTTGAGGATACTACAACAGTCATCATTTGTGGACTTAAATGACTATTTGCAAAAGTTATTGTAGACATGTAGACTAGTTAAAGTGAGTATTATGAATAAATAATTTATCTATTTATTTTGTGTCTATGCTCTTGTATTAACTACCAATCCATATGGAATTAGCTGATTTGAAAACAAAAATTTAACTGCAGATCCAGGTAAGTAGCAAAAAGAAATGTACTTAAAATAAATATGTACAGTTTTCATATAGTTTTCTGTATTATGGCACATAATATATAGACTGCTCTTTTTATGCTCAGATTACAAATTTTTTTTCCACTTATATTAGTAATAAATTACACTTATACCTCTCTTGTGGGTTGGCGTGTGTGATGTGAACCTACAACAAAACAGTTTAGGTTCGCATTTAAAACAATTTCCCTTTGATTGGGTACAGAGGTAACCGATCGTTAGGACTGACAAAAATCCAGTAGAAATTTCAGAAAATTTTGACATCTCTACTTAAAATTTCATGGATTATAAAGGGGTTCATTATATTTTCAATGAACAATCAATGTTTGTTTGGTCTTTAAATTTGTGACTGACATCAATCATGAAAATCACAAAAACTGGTACCCTCAAAACTAGTGAATTCATAGCAAATGTAGTGTGTTATAATGAAGGGCATTATAGTGAGGCAGTCAGGGTTGGCACTATATAGTAAGGCAGTGATGTACTGTTAAACAGAGTCTATGCAGTGTTGTGATCTGTAGAATCTCGAACATGATTTGATTAGATACAAAATTTATGAAACTCTCTGGATAATAAAATATGCCACATATTGCTCTACATGAGTCTACAATACTCATTTTTAATACTAATGTATAATAGTCTATGTTTACTTCAAGAGCGTGTCTCAACAATAAAATTACAAAATTTACAAAGTAGGCAAATTCAAAAGCCTTACAATAACTGTAGTATGTCCTCAAGGACCATACAGGCAAATCCATGACGCTGGTGATACTGGTACACTCGGGTAAAAAACTCATCCAGGTTTTCTATGTGGTTCCACCGAGCTGAAACGAAATTTAAAGTAGGAATGTGTTTATAGAACACAAATGCTCTGCCACACCAATCCAAACACAAAATTTATGCTAATAGACTGAGGGATAATGGATAAGGGTAATGCCATGTGCCCCTTTCATGCTCACATTAAAGCTTAACAAAATTATTAATTTCACATTCCTCCTTATAAAATGAAAACATGATAATTTTAATCAATGAGAAACTTGTCATATGGTCCAAGTGGTAGAATTAAGCATCTTAATATGTTACATATATGTAATTTAATTACTTGTGTGTTAGTTTTAAATTTTTTATTTTAATTTTGTTTCATTATATTTTATTGTAATAATAATTTTCATTGGATTTGAATCTCTTTTCTGAAAACTGGCTTGACTCAATTATATTATAAGATTTCTTCAGCACTATTTTTAGCTCACAGTTTTTGTAAACATCGAGTGAAGATGATTGGCTATTGCCAAGGTCTTTTACAATCTACGTGTTAGCTCTATTGTAAACGGTTTTATTTTTAAATTCATTTCCAGTGTGAGAGTTTGGTTCTTATATAGGGCTATTCTTGCTTATGTGATAAATGTCATTTTTTTTATTGCGCTGTTCAAATCAGTAAATCACGTAACCGTCATGTCAGATGCCATGTGATCTAAAAAATCGAGGCTTAAAACAGTCAACTGGTATTAAAATTATTCAGTCGTATTCTTACACCTTGAGGGAACAAGGTGTTTCTATTGTTGCCAAATTGTTTTGAAGATCATCTGTTTTTTGGAATTTAATAATTTATTCTCTGGAAAACTAAACAAGTGTACTTTTTTATAAAAAGTTCTGGGACAAAGAAATTCAGTGGAAATTTATTCTGGAATTCTGAACGGAAACAAACTGTGATTCAATCGAGGATCTGCTGCTATTAGTAAAACAACCTCATCTGACGTCATTGCCTCCATATTGGAATTTCATCGAGATTCAAACCTAGATTCAATTAGAACTGTTTAGTGATAGGACTTATATTTTTCAATTTTAGGATTAAAATTTGGATTATATTCACAAACCGTAAGTCCTAATTCATATTTTACGTTGTTTTCTAGGGAAATAAATTATTTTGTTAAAATATACAAAACTTGTTGGCTTCACTTTCTCTTGTTACCTTCATACAAGCCTACACGTAACAAGAAGACAATTGGGTGCTCGTCCAGGATACTTGAATTTTGGCTAAAATATTTCAGAAATTTTTTGGGGTAAATTTAAATTCCCCTAGTTTTTAAATCACAAGTACTATTTTACATTTTGCTTGAAATCTTTAGTGAAAATAACAGGCTTTTATTCACAATGTCATTAAAAGTGGAGACTTTTCTTTCTAGTCCAACTCAGGAGCTGCTTGAACTTGCCAGAAAATACGATCTTTCTGATGCAAAATCTTCCTTGATGAAACAAGAAATAAAAAACATTTTGATTCAGTATTTGGTAGAGAAGAATGTTCTTGATAAAAGTGTTTTGGCTTCGGTCAGTAAGTTGGTATCAGACTCTGACATAGAAGTAATGGAATTAAAAATGAAATACAAGATGGAATTAGAGTTAAGGAAGCTTGAGCTTCAGAAAGAAAAAGAACAAATGCAGCTGCAATTAGAAGAGAAGCAACTGCAGTTGCAATTTGAGAAAGAGGAGAAAGAGAGACAGGAAAGAGAATGATAAAAAAATGAAATTACAGTTTGAGAAGGAAGAGAGAGAGACATGATAGGGAGAAAGATAAACAATTACAATTAGAAAAGAACAAGAGAGAGAGAGAGAGACAGGAGAGGGAGGAAGATAAACAGTTACAATTTGAAAAAGTGAAGGATGAAAGGGAGTTTCAAATTAAAATGAAAGAATTTGACCTGGCAAGTGAAAAGCATGATCTCACTTCATATACAAATTCAAGTTTTGACATTACAAGAAATATCAGGTTAGTGCCCCCTTTTAGAGAAAAGGAAGTAGACAAATATTTTATTTATTTTGAAAAAGTTACCAAAAATTTGAAATGGCCAAGGGAGCAATGGACTCAATTACTACAATGTGTACTAACTGGTAAAGCTAGTGATATTTACCATTCAATGTCATTACAGCAAAGTTCTGACTATGAGTTGGTTAAGGAATGCATCTTAAAGGGTTATGCATTAATCCCTGAGGCTTATCGGCAAAAATTCAGAAACTATAAAAAAGAAGCTGGACAAACTTATGTTGAATTTGCAAGAGAGAAAGAGCAGTTATTTAAGAGATGGTGCTTAGCTGAGAAAGCTGAACATGATTATGAAAGTCTCGAACAACTTGTACTACTTTAAGAGTTCAAGAAACGTATTCCTAATGACATTAAAACTCATCTTGAAGTGCATGAGATCGAAACCTTGGAAAATGCTGCTCGTCCTGCTGAAAAGTATTCCATAACTCATAAAGTTCCTGTTGTAGGCAAATCATTTACTCAGCAATCTACTAGTAGAAAGGTATTTCAGCCTAATATGATTCCTCCTAAAACTCAATCTGGCACAACGTCTAAAAATCAAGCTTCTGATAAACTTGATTCAAAATCCTTCTCTTCCTACATGTACTTATTGCAAGAAAAAAGGACACATCATTTCTGATTGCTTCAAATTGAAATATAGGCATCTGAATCAAGATAGACCTATCCCAAATGCTCTTATTTCTAAGAGGTCAAGGTCACGGTCATGTACTGAAAGCAATACATTTGTTGGGTCTAATAAACCCCAGTCTGATTTTATTATGGAGAATCATGAACCATTCATGTCGAAGGGTTCTAAATCACTCTTGGGTGATTTGGCCAATCCTGTCCCTATTAAAATTTTAAGGGATACAGGAGCTTCTCAGAGTCTTTTACTATCAGGTACTTTGCCTTTTTCTGAGAAGTCCTGTTCTAATGAGTGTTCTCATTCAGGGAGTATATTGCGGCTTTGTTAATGTTCCTCTCCATTCTGTAAATTTGTCATCAGGCTTAGTTTCAGGACCTGTGACAGTCTGTATAGTGTCTACTTTACCCGTTGAGGGCATTCATTTGTTGCTAGGCAACTACCTAACAAGAGACAAGGTTGTGGTTAATCCACTTGTAACTGACAAGCCTTCTTTGGATCAGAAAGTTGATCCTATTGAAAAAGAATACCATGATTTATACCCAGCTTGTGCAGTTACTAGAGCTATGGCAAAGAAAGCTCTTGAGAATAATTTTGATAAGGAAAATATTCCTTTAGCTGACACATGTATTGGTCAGGCTTTTGATGAGGTCACTTTCACTTCTAATTTGGATCAATCAAAAGGTATTGATCACAGTAATCCTCTTTTAAATTACTCATTCTCTTTTATCTGATCAATGTAACAAACGACAATCACTTGTCGTCGAACAGGAAAAAGATCCTGAGATCTCCTGTTTGTTTCAGAGGGCCATTAGTGAAACTGAAGCCATTGAAGTACCTGTCTATTATTTCATTAAAAATGGAATTCTTATGAGAAAATGGAGACCTCCCGAGGTACCTGCTAGTGATGAGTGGTCAGTGAACTATCAGATTGTAGTTCCAAAATCTTACAGACAGGAAATACTTAGTTTGGCCCATGAAACTCCTCTAGCTGATCATTTAGGGATAAATAACACTTATCACAAGATCTTCACTCATTTTTATTGGCCGAAAATCAAAAGTGATGTTTTTAAATTTTGTATATCTTGTCATACTTGTCAAATGGTAGGAAAACCCAATCGGAAGATACCTAAGGCTCATCTGCAACCTATTCTTGCATTTGACGAACCATTTAGCAGAATTATGGTAGATTGTGTTGGTCCCTTACCTAAGACCAAGTCAGATCTGTCCAATCGGATCAAGGGTCAAATTTCATGTCTGGAATTTTCCAGCAAGCCATGCACAAATTCAACAATTTATATCTTCTGCTTACCACCCTGAGAGCCAAGGGGCTTTAGAAAGATTTCATCAGACTTTGAAGAATGTGATTCTGCTTTGATACGAGTAAAGATTGGGATGAAGGCATTCATTAACTTTTCTTTGCTGTTGGGAAGTCCGTTCAAGAATCTTTAGGATTCAGTCCCTTTGAACTAGTTTTTAGACATACTGTGCATCGATCATTGAAGTGGTCGAAAGAGAAACTTTTTTCTAATGAAGATACTGAGCTCAATCTTCTTGATTATGTTTCTTATTTTAAGTACATGTTGACAAAGGCCTGTGAGGTCGCAAGAGCAAATCTGCGCTCTACTCAGTCCAGAATGAAATCAAGATAGGATAAAAACTCAAGGGATAGGAGTTTTCAGCCTGGTGATATAGTTCTAGCTCTCTTGCCCATTCCACAAAATCCCCTTCAGGCCAAGTATTATGGTCCATACACAGTTGAAAAGAAAGTAAATGATTTAAATTATATCATAAATACTCCTCGTAGGCGAAAACAAAAACAACTTTGCCACATTAACATGTTAAAGGAGTATACTGAAAGAGATAGCCAAGTAAATCATGCAATTAATTTAGCTGTACCTGTCCCACCAACTGAGGATTTAAGTGAAGAAATTCAATTGGACTCTGTTGATGTTGGAACAACAAATCTTTGGAATTCGGAAATTATGAAAAATCTGGACCAGACACTTTTACATTTGCGAGAACAAGAAAAGAATGAACTTAAACAGTTATTATTCGAATATGAGCACTTGTTTCCAGATATTCCTACAAGGACAAACAAAATTTTTCATGACGCTGAAATTGTAGATTCAAAACCTGTGAAACAACACCCATACAGGGTGAACCCTCTCAAACAGGAATACTTGAAAAAGGAAATTCAGTATTAGCTGGAGAATGATTTCATAGAGCCCAGTAAAAGTGATTGGAGTTCACCATATATACTTGTTCTGAAACCGGATAAAACTTTCCGTATGTGCACAGATTATAGGAAGGTGAACAGGGTGACAAAAACAGATTCATTTCCATTACCAAGAATCAATGACTGCATTGATAAAATTGGAAATGCCAAGTACGTCACCAAATTTGACCTTCTGAAAGGATTTTGGCAAATTCCACTAATGGAAAGGGCAAAAGAAATTTCAGCATTTTTGACTCCAGATGGATTCTATCAATATAAAGTAATGCCGTTCGGGATGAAGGGTTCCCCAAGTACTTTTCAACGCTTGATGAATATGATTACCTCTTGTCTAGATAATTGTGATGCTTACATCGATGATGTCATCATCTACAAAGACACCTGGAAAGGACATCTAGCCACGATTCGGAAATTCTTTGAAAGACTCACTGATGCAAATTTGACAATCAATTTATCAAAAATTGAGTTCTGCTATGCTTGTGTAACTTTTCTAGGACATATTGTGGGACAGGGTCAAGTTAAAACTGTAGATGCTAGGGTCAAGGCTATCTCTGATTTCCCTGTGCCTGTCAGTAAAAAGCAACTGATGCGGTTTTTGGGTATGGCCGGATACTATCGAAAGTTTTGTTCCAATTTTTCTGATATTGCTGAACCTCTGACAAACTTGTTAAGTAAGAAAAACAAGTTTCTTTGGACTAAAAAATGTCAGGAGGCTTTCGATAGATTAAAAGCCATACTCAAAAGTGCGCCGGTTCTCACATCTCCAAATTTCAATCAGTTTTTTAAATTATCTGTGGATGCAATTGATGTTGGGGTTTGAGCAGTATTGATTCAAGAAGATAGAAATGGTGCTGATCACCCAGTGTGCTATTTCTCTAAGAAATTAAATAAGCACCAAAGAATTACTCAACAATCGAGAAGGAATGTCTGGCTTTAATATTGGCATTACAGCATTTTGAAGTTTACATTAGCTCAGCTCCTTCTCAGGTTGTCGTGTTTAGTGATCACAACCCCCTTACTTTCATCGACAAGATGAAAATAAAAATCAAAGATTATTAAGGTGGAGTTTGTTTTTGCAAGAATATAATCTTAACATCAGCCACATCAAAGGAAAAGACAGTCTGATTGCAGATGCACTTTCCCGTGTATAGAAATATTATTTCATGTACACTTTATGTAATTCATAAGAGTTTTCTTATGTAATTTGATCTTACCTCATGTATAATTTACATATGGTAAAAAGAAAGCTTTATTATATAAATCTTTCTTTTTCTTTATGGGGGAAGTGTTACGTATATGTGTTTTAATTTCTTGTGTGTTAGTTTTAAATTCTTTTTTATTTTAATTTTGTTTCATTACATTTTATTGTAATGATAATTTTCATTGGATTTGAATCTCTTTTCTGAAAATTGGCTTGACCCGATTAGATTATACAATTTCTTCAGCACTATTTTTAGCTCACAGTTTTTGTTAACATCGAGTGAAAACGACTGGCTATTGCCAAGGTCTTTTACAATCTACATGTTAGCTCTGTTGTAAACGGTTTTATTTTTAAATTCATTTCCAGTGTGAGAGTTTGGTTCTTAGATAGGGTTATTCTTGCTTACGTGATAAATGTCATTTTTTTTATTGCGCTGTTCAAATCAGGAAATCACGTAGCCGTCACGTGAGACACCATGTGATCTAAAATCGAGGCTTAAAACAGTCAACTGGTATTAAAATTATTCAGTCGTATTCTTACACTTTAAGGGAACAAGGTGTTTCTATCGTTGTTGCCAAATTGTTTTGAAGATCATCTGTTTTTTGGAATTTAATAATTTATTCTCTGGAAAACTAAACAAGTGTACTTTTTTATAAAAAGTTCTGGGACAAAGAAATTCAGTGGAAATTTATTCTGGAATTCTGAACAGAAACATAAACTGTGATTCAATCAAGGATCTGTTGCCATTAGTACAACAACCTCATCTGACGCTATCGCCTCCATATTGGAATTTAATTGAGATTCGAACCTGGATTCAATTAGAACTGTTTAGTGATAGGGCTTATATTTTTCAATTTTAGTACTAATATTTGGATTATATTCACAACCTGTAAGTCCTATTTCATATTTTACGTTGTTTTCTAGGGAAATAAATTATTTTGTTAAAATATAAAGTTTGTTGGCTTCACTCTTTTCTCTTGTTACCTTTGTACGAGCCTATTCGTAACAAATAGCTTGGTTAGGGAACCTGCCTAATGGTAGGGAGACAAAGCAAATAATATCATAGCTGCCAACCCTCCAGTCTCATAATTAGTGAAAATAAGGATAAAAATTTGTGAATTTTGACATGAATTCGTGAAGCGATCTTCAAGTCTGGCAATATTTGTTGGAACAAATGTTTAGCATGGGATCCAGCTGATAAAGATAGATTGTGTTCAACAAGAAAACTCACAATGTTTCAGCACTGGTAGCTTGCATGTCTTCCATCGATGGCTTAAGATATTCCAGAGCTGAAATCTGCTGAGTTCTTAATTTTCCCAACCTCTTTGTGCTTTTTGCTACCAATGTCCTTCCTCACATCATCTCTGCCACCATGCCCAATGCTACAATTTGTGGCACACTGTGTGCAAAAAGCATGATGCATATCAGTGTTTGATGGCTGAATTCACTGCCAATTTTTGGTATATTCCAAACCAAACTTCACTTTTTATGCAATACATTTCTTTTTCCTTGGTGGTGAAGACATTTTCAATATTAATGCCAAACGATAATTCAAATCAGTGTTGGTGGCACATGTGCGAAGCAAAATTCCAGTAGGCCCCAGTTTCTCTCAAAAGCATTTGTAAAACTACTCTTATACATATAGATTAAAATACTCTAAAATGCTTGCTACTGAGCCAACTGTATCAATTGGCTATAGTTTTCTACTAATATCATGACCAGCAATACCGGACTGCTTCAGCAACTGCTGATATCACGACTAACACTTAACAGGAAATCGGTTATTAAAGATTTAAAATAATTGAGAAATGGGGAATTCTTGATTTTTTTGGATGCAGTGTGAATCCATGAATCGCTGAAAAAGTCATGAAATTCATGCCAAAATCATGAGGGTTGGCAGCTATGTAATATAGATGATTATTGTTCTAATTAACTGTTGCCAATGATTAATTGTGCACTTTTTAATTTTACAGTACAAAAAGATTTCAAAGCATGAACTTTCAGTTTTCCTATGGCAGGACGCAGCTGAGCTTGGCTCACCTGGAGGGTATCTCACAAGAGGAGAGCCTTTACTGCATCAAAAGGAAGTTCAGATGCATCTTGCAAAGCAAGTTACTGACTGCTAAATATAAGGGTATAAGTAATTTTCAGAACAACATGTACATGTGTGCAATGAAAAACATATCGTTTCCCCTTAACAAAACCCCCCAACCTCCATTTATGTAGAAATGTCTTTTAGCTATGAAAGAAAATGGCACCAAAACCTAATATGAGGAGTACCAGCATCAGAGAATGTCTGCCTGCTACAACCAAATCATACAAAATTCCAATTAAACATAAGTTCTAGGACAGAAATATTGCTGATAAATGTGAGGGACATGTCTAACCCTGGCACAGAATGCATATTAAACTAATATGGAAGTATCCATGGACAAGTCAGAATTGCAAAAAATGTTTGATGAACCCAAGGTGAAAGGCTGAAAATGATACATTGTATGAACAAGATATAGATTCCATCCTGAATGATATAAAAGTAGTGTAAACACTTTGAGGTCAGAACTTTAGTGTTTGGGGGTTTGTTGCTTAATGACACAGCAACACAAGTAGGTTATTCAGTGCAAAGGTAATTAGAGTAAAGTGTCTTGCCAAAGGACACACTATGGTAGGTGACCTAGGCATGTCAGATGGTAGGATTCAAACCCACACTCGTAAGTCAGCATGCTAACCATTGAGTCACTGTGACTCCCAGAACTTCATGTTTCTAAGGAGGAATCTAAGGCCATGAAAGACAGCAATGAGAAGGTGACACTTTTATAGAAAGCAAACTGGAGCTCCTAACAACAGAAGAAATGATAAAAGAGTCACTGGCAAATCTGGAGTAGAAAATGATCTTCATAGAATGCATTTGTGAAAACATAACTTTCTTTTGTATGGATTGAGTACAGGCCTTTGAAATTCTATGACCGTAGCAAGAAAATGCCAGAATAAACTGGGGAGGGGGGGAGTGCACATGCACACGATATTTTCAATAATTCTATCACCGGAGTTAGAAAATGTCGGAGTATCTGAGAGGGAAAAATCAGACACACATGTTTATACATTTATATCACACACAACACAAACACACATCTGTGGTACTTAACCTTTTTGGATTGCATTAGGTTTGTGGTGTTCGCCTCATGACCCATCACCTTCCAACCTTCAAATTCTAAAGAAAATAACTTGGGTAGGAAAATTCAGATTATTAAGGTCGATCTTGGTGACCATTTAAAACAGAATGGCAATCCAAATTTTGGAAAAAGGTCATGGATATACTTTTAAGTGTTGAGTCTGAGTTTACTGTTGATTAACACAATGAGTCTTTTGAGGACAATCACTTCATGTAATTATATCAAGTGAAATCAATAATAAATAAATTAAATACTTTTTCCACAAAACTGTCATTTGTTTCATTTTGACAATTTTTTAATCAGTTATTAAAGTAGCTAAGGTTTTCGTTTCAAAACAAATTTTGCATTTCTCTATCAAGCAGTGACAGATCGAACTGATTCCATGTAACTAAACCATCACCATTTCAGCTTCCCGTAACTAAGTTTCCAATTTAGCCTGCTACACTATTTCTTCAACCCTGGTACTGATCATAGTGATGATAAGGCAATGGCAGACAATAAACAGGTGTCTTAACCTCATTATCTACTATGATCTGGCATATGCAGCTTAATCTAATTCCTCAACAATTACTTGGACTCTTTGGTAACCTGGATACTTTTATAACCCTGACACTCTGATAACCTGGACAATAGCCAATTAATACTTACTCTGCAGAAACATATCAAACTAATGAGAAGTTTGAAGAAAAAAAAGCACAGTTAGAACTCTGATACATCCAAAATAAACAATGTGTACTTTTTTGAGGATATCAGCATCCAAGGAAACCCTGAAGTCATCTACATATGGATACAAATATGCCAACAACCAAATTTCACTACTCTAGGCAAAGTAGTTGTTGTTCAAAGATTGAAATATTTGCCTATTCCAAACCCCAGCTAACGAATTAATTTGATTGGACCAATCCTAACAAATACATCCCAACTGCAATTATTGGAGACACAAAACACCCAACAAAAAACACTTTATACTTTCTGAGTATCTTCAAATACTGTACCTTTACTACTGGGAGGTACGACATGAATCATAAAGCCAACATCATGGTGGGTGTGGGCATCATTATTTTCTACCTCCTCCTCATCGTCCTCACTGCATGAGGGAAGAGCTTGATACTGTGTCTGAAACTCTGCCATTTTCTAAAGAAGCACACAGGAATTTTCACTTTTGTCTTTATTTAGTGACCTGGGATCAGATCATGACATTTCAATGTCAAGAAGGCAAACAATCAGCTGACTGTACTGAAACAATGAAAGAAAATATTTTAGAACCAAATGTCATACTCTATTACAATAGGCTGAGATGTTATTTGGCTTAAATAATGTGGACTACATAGTGGAGCAGGGAATATGGTTTGTGAGACTGAAACTTTCAGAAATCTTAAAATTTTTGGGGAATGATGCCACAAATTTTTTATTTACACTGAACCTGTACATAGATATCTGCTATTTATTGTATAATTGCCTTCTATCAAAGGTACTGTTCTCCTGCTGGGTTGTCTGCTTTCAGTTCAGGCACTATATTCAACCAGACAACGTTACAAGAGGACAGTTTCCATAGGAAAAGGCTATAAAAGATTAAGTACATTACATATCATGCGATGTCTTATAATAATGTCATGTGGCAAAAATGATCTCTGCATCAGGTATAATTTTCATAGTCTAGCATAGAATAAACAATGGGAAATGTATACTATCCTACAATAGATCCATGAAGTCAGTCAGTTTGGTACTACCAGTGTATCCCCAAGCAGTGAAAGACTTAGTCCAAAAAACCTATTGGTGTCAGAATTGCAGGTCAGACAGTAAAAAAAAACCTTTGGCATCAAAACTGGGGGTCAAATTAAAATTTTGGGGGTCTCTAAAGCACAAAAGAGGGTAAAGGGAAACACTGTACTAGAGAATTTATTATGCAATGTGCATGAATTTGTGAACACCAAAATAGATAAAACTTAGCTATAAGACAAGATGTTATATCTGAAACAGCTAAGTTTAGAAGACTAGTTGACTATATGGCTCCATTTGATTATGTATTTTCACAGTGATCAAGTACAATCATTTTAAATATGAACAGAACATCTGGAACTTGATAGCATAGTGTATAATAATTGACACTCATCATACAATACAGAAGACAGTCTAGGTCTGGTCCGTTACGAATTGTACACAACCTTCTTTTAAAGTTGTTCCTTGTTCCATTGCCACTTTTTTTAAATTTTGGAAAAAAAGTCATCAACAACTAAATGCAATGTAACAAATGCTACTTTTACAAGCTGGACAGCCTAACATACATTGTAAGGTACATGGCAGTGACACGGATGCTCATGCAGGTAAAAATAAAAGTCAATACATTTATACTCTATACAAACATGCAAGATACCAACTGCTATAGCTTGTAAATTAAAATAAAGGGGTTTAAACTACAGTGAAAAAATCCTCTTAATTTTAAAAATGTAATGCAAGTAGAATACAGTCTTTATCATTTTTTGGAAATTATATGCCACACATTCAAAATCTGAATAAAAATAGGTATATTACATGTCTGCAGAGAAGTCTGTAAGGTTTAATGGGATTAAATAATCTTCAGCTAGAATGTAACTGTACCTCTGAGAACCGGCAGTGCAGTATAATTCATAATGGACCAAAGCCAGACCATAAATGCTTACAATTAAATTTTTTGTAGTTTGAACACATTTACAAATTTCTTTTTTTGAGCTAAATCATTGGCATCAAATATACAAATCTGAAGCTTATCTGGAGTCTTGGATGTATGAATTAGAGATAAGCAGCACAATGTGTGTGCTTTGCAGACTCTTGATTATATTTTTTTATCTTTGAGAGCAGTGTCTATTCTTGTAGTAAAAAGAAAATTTATGGGAATTTTCTACATAAATGAGGGTTATAATGAAGAAATAAGGTAGACTTGCAAATATCCTGCATAAATTTCACTGGTCATGCGAAAATCAAGTAGCCATCAGTTCAGTTTCTAATAGACCGATAACAAGTTTCCAAGTGCGCATGCGTAAACTTAGAGGTATGCAAGAGTTGTTGTTCTTGAATTGCGAGTAAAAGAAATTAAAAGCCCTATAACATACAGAAAATATAATGAAGATTGGGTAAATTACAATATTTGCATATCAGGGTAATTTACCAAAGAAATATGATTGGATTTCGTTATGGGAAAGGTTGAACGTGTGTATTTATGGCTAGTGTTTAACTCCACATGCCTTACGGTTTATCAATAAAAACAACGAAAATTGTATAATTATGAAATAATAATATAAATACAGTTATTTTGTGGTTTCACAAATTTTCGTCATTTTTTAAATTGATAAAACAGACCTATAGTGGAGGTGGAGGAGATAGCACTTTGCAAGCCTGGTCTTTCACCATGTTTGTTAAGTATGTGTTAAATTGTAAATAAAATTACTAATATTAATAATGGCCACATGTAACCCAAACATACATGCACATTCATAAAAATATTCCCACTGGCTCACTACTTCCCCTGTCAGTGATCTTAGTCCTTGCAGTGAGCTCGTCCAAATTCCCATTAATAGTTATTTTTTTTTTATTTTTTTTATTATTTTTTTTCTGTGTGACAAATATAGTTTCAAGGCATGTGTCGAAGATAATTTAATCTTGTCCAACGTCATGTCATTCAAATCTGCCATTTCAACACGACGGTTGTCTTTTGATTAGAAGGCGATGGAGCATACTTGTAACGACAACGATGATGGATGTCTAACCGCTGTTAAGGTTACTCGTACATCCGGGCCCTACATAGCAAAATGGTGGCGCTGATGAAACTGTTTATCCGTCTATTAAATATTTATCAACATCAACACAAAGCCTTTCACTTCAAACGGAAACATATACAACAGTACTTCAAGATACCAAAGGATGGTTTCAAAATCTAAAATATTTAAAGATTAATCATTTTTATCCAATTTTTCTGCAAGACTGTACTTCTATTTAGTAAGAACTAGATAGAAATAAAATTTTCAATGGGCCCTAAATTTAGTTATGACCTTTGATTACGTGACGGATCAATAATGTAGCCCGTTTGTAAAGCTTTTTTCTCGCTTGAACACATCCCAACTCAAAATAAAATCGTATGAGTGATAACAGCCAACTCTAATGTATATGAAATAATTTAACAGATGAACTCACAAGCAATGCTCAGTCAGTAAACAACAACCAGTTTAACATCTCCGACTGAGAATGTCCTCTCTATAACCAATCAAATTTAAACATATGGTCATCAACAAATAGCAAATCTTTTCATATAGCGAGTCTTTTTGTTTCAGAATATCATTACACGCACTTGCTAATGTGTCTGAGTTTTCCTATTCATTTCAAAAGCAGAAATTTCAACATTCTGCGAAAATCACTCCCATTTGAACAACATCGGCTATTTCTACAGGGAAAATTATAGTCTGGTTCCCTGACCTCTCTCCACTCAATCACTCTTCGTTATGAGAAAGTAATTAATTGAGAGCGGTCAGGGAACCAGACTAGGCAAATTATTCCGGGGTTCTCAGTCGGAATATCTTCGACCGTTTACGTTAAGAAGAGATTTGAAGTCAATAAGTCTGAACAATTTTTGTTGACATGAAAAATATGACAGCGGAAGGAAATAGTCAGATTTCAACAACGTTGACTTTCACGTGCTGAACTAAACCACTTTCGATGACACTTCTAGACTTGGCGGAAATAGCCGAGCAATCTTTCGATGACCTCGGCTGTTTGGGGGCGCTCAGCAGTTGTTATATACTTTTGAGAGAGTGACATATGTAAGGTGAAGTTGTTTGCATTTAAAACATGCACAGTGGAGAGAATGTTGGCATACCTTTATGCTACTTTGATGTAATGTGATTGACATTTCTTTGGATATTGTACTTTTGGAAATTTTAAATGATCTTAGCACACTGCTAACTAAAATGACTGCTCCCTTGTGCTCCAAAAATCAGCCTGAATTTGTCTAAAGTACACTATCCTTGGCAGCTATTAAAATAGGGAAAATGAATTTTGCCAGACTAGACAATACCAACTTCTGAAAGTGCAATGAATGAATTACCAATATATAAAATGTAAAAAAAGTTAGCGGCTCAATTTTTTTACAATTTACCTCTGAAGTTCAGGAAGTGAAAATGACCAAGTGGAGCTAGCAGTTTTTTTTTGAAAGGTGCACATCTGGAGTAAGGCCAAGCTGTATACTCTATAACCCATATTACACCCATCAATCATACACCAAAGTAAAGGGAATTAAAGGTTCTATTAACAATACCTAAGATATACAAGGTCTTTTTTAAATAGCCAGTATAACTAGTGAGGAACCCGGGGGAATTCTTTTTCTTTAAAATTCTAAATGCAAAATACGAAACTGTCGAGCGCCACCTTAAGTCGGCACAGTATACAATTTGTTCGCCGAAAATGTCTCCGCAAAAATTAAATCTCAAAAATCAATCATGACCAATTTGACTATAATTTTATTTTTATTTTTTCTTATTGGTCAAATTTTAGCTTCATATCTGTATTTAATTCATGAAAACTTATTAATTGTATAGTCTGGTTCCCTGCTTCGTATGCTCCCTGGCATCAGGTCACAATTAATAGTTCCGGTACTCCCAATGTAGTCCCAGTCTATTTTTAGAGCATTTTTTTTTTTTTTTCCCCTGTCTCCGTTTGGTGGAATGTAGTCCCAGTCTATTTTTTGAGCATTATTTTTTTTCCTGTCTCCGTTTGGTGGAATGTAGTCCCAGTCTATTTTTAGAGCATTTTTTTTTTTTCCCTGTGTAGGGTTCTGTAGCTCACATCCGCGATAGGAACCAAAATGTCTCTGCTCAGAACCACTTAACATCTGCGCTGGGAACCTAAAACGCGCGTCGAAGCAATATTGAGTCCGGTACGTATGACATTATTCCGGATTATTATTATATTTATTATTATTATTATTATTATTATTATTATTATTATTGTTGTTGTTGTTGTTGTTGTTGTTGTTGTTGTTGTTGTTGTTGTTGTTCATGACCACACTGCTAATTAAAGCTAAAAATATTATCGTTGCCCTATTATTGATATAGCAAAACTACTGGGAGCTTGTTATCGATTTAGGTCCTTTCATAATATTTAAAGATATCACATTTAACATTTAAGAAAATACCCTTTACTTGTTTACTGATTTACCTTAATGAAATTGAAAATTTTCTGGTGAACTTACATATGATCAACTGCAGTTAGTTCAAAATCTAGATAAAACTGACAGGAAGTCTTCTACTAATTACCTGAATGGGAAGTGAATATATAATTTATTTCATACTGACGACAACGTTGTAGATTTTTGATGTTTTCATTTCTCATTACTTTTAAATTGACAATGTATTTCTTCTTCTTGCTTTTCACAATATAGCAGAATGTCATCATCATCATCATCATCATCATCATCATCATCATCATCATCATTTTCATCATCATCAACAACAACAATAACAACAACAACAAAACCCGATATGGCTTTATGCTGTGTCTCCACGTATATATTATTTTATTTGTTAATCTCCATATAAATCTTTCATATGACTTGTGGCTAGGCTGGCGTTTATATGAGATAATTCATGTCTCATTTAATCCAAGATGTTAATGCTTTCTTCTCCTAATTCTGATCTCTATATGCGTACTGCAGTTTAAAAAAAAAATAGTTATAAGTAAAGTGCTTATACTTATATCTCTGAGTAAAGTGATATTTGTCAAAACCTACAAATTACATGAAGGTTTTAATTGGATTCATTTTTTAATAAGAGAACTGACTGTCTTAGCAGTTGAAGAAATGAAAGCTGTAGATGGGAAGAAAACTAAAGCAAATAATATCATCAGTATAAACAACAGTGGTAGTAATAGTTTATAGTTCTCATTGACTGACTCGGAATTTTCTGTGTGGGATTCAGTTTCGAGAAATGTTCTTTTCTTATGCTTTTCATAGTTTAGTTTTTCATTCCAAATTGTGCTATTTCTAGCTGAAACTGACCTTCTCCCCCACCCTCCTCTTGTTGAACCCACTACCTGTATTTTTATTAGTATTTAGTGCTTTGATAAGGTATTAACCTCATTTATGATAACATCTCCGCTGCGAACCAAACAACTTCATATATGAAATACCATGCTCTAGGTAACATATTTAATAGTATATTTGAAATTCTCTGCGCTATATAGATCAACAAATTTCATACTTTTCGTGCTTCTCATGTTGTTTCACTTACATTAAAGATTCATGCACCTGAGCTATAAAGTACCGTATCAATTCTTACATCCCTGCTCAGAACCAATTTATATATTTCTCTTTGTAAATGCCAGAGACATATATAGTTAGTTTCTTACACATCTGTACACGTCACATTATTTCCTTGTATATCATTTAACATCTCTTGATTCATAGCTATTGCAATTTAGCAGCGTTTTTCTTAAATCCTTGCTCACAAGAGTTCGTTCCAAGGTAAGGTACCTACACTCGTTTCTTTCAAGCGATGCATCTGCGCTCAGAACCACGACCTTCTTAACAATGCCTCTCACAGTTCAAGTTCATGACAAAATAAACATCAGTATAACTATTTTTTACAATAACCATCTGATACTAACTACCAGTAAATTAAAGGACTAGTCCTTATTTTAGACAAAAATCGTATCACGAGCATATAAAATGTAACAATCGACCAAAGTCTGTTCATTACTGCAAGTTCCCTTATAACATCCGTGCCTAGAACCAAGATTTCCTGCTGAAAGAAAATTACAAAAATGTAGAGTTCCCATACTCATACCTCTTTCAGAACAAATGACAAAATTAATAAGATCTTTATTACTGCATATAAATTCACGTCCTTTTCCTAATCATGTGCCGATAACATGTAGAATACGGACATTTACTTCACATATGATAACATCTCCGCTGGGAACCAAAACAACTTCATATATGAAATACCATGCTCTAGGTAACATATTTAATAGGATATTTGAAATTCTGTGCGCTATATAAATCAACAAATTTCATACTTTTCGTGCTTCTCATGTTGTTTCACTTACATCAAAGATTCATGCACCTGATCTATAAAGTACCGTACTAATTGACAAAGAAAAGAATACTTCAAAGATGGGCAGAACACTTTAACAGCATTCTCAATCAACAGTCATCTATCAGCGAGGAGACAATTGATCGACTGCCCCAAGTGGAAACCAGCATAACACTTTCTGATCCTCCAACGCCGACTGAACTGTGCAAGCAACTGACGTAGTGTAAAAATAGCAAAATAAATGGAGCAGATGCTATACCAGCTGAAGTCTACAAAGTCGGAGGCTCACACATGGTTCAGAACCATTCCCAGTCATCAGTGGAGTCAAGCGGGGCAGTGTGTTGCCCCAACCATTCCGCCACTATGACAGTGGGCTCGATATTAAATACTGGAATGACGGCAAGCTCTTTAATCTGAGGAGAATACAGCCGAAAATAACGTTACCGGAAGTGACTGTTCATGGTCTCAAATTTACTGCCGACTGGTCTCTGAATGCCAAATATGAATCTAACATGCAGCAGAGTATGGACCGTTTCTCTGCAGCTTGTGACAGTTTATGTCTCACAATCAGTATTAAGAAGACAAAGGTGATAACCAACCTGCACAAGGAAAGCCTTACGTAGAGTCTACCAATACAGTAAATGTACAAAACCATCCTGACAATGGACAAGTTCATCTATCTCGGTAGCACACTGTCAATTGCAGTCCACATCGATGATGAAACCAACGCCAGAAGTGCTAGAGCAAGTGTAGTCTTTGACAGAATACGTGCAAATGTGTGGGAGCACAGCATATCGATTTACAAACAAAACGCAAGATCTACAAAACCAACGTGTTGCCGACCTGGACGGTGTGCAGTCGCCATATGGAGAAACTGAATCATTTTCACATGGGCTGTCTGAGGAAACCGATGAGAATAAAATGGCAGGATAGTGTTCCATAGGTAGAGGTTCTCACGCGGGAAGGCATTCCAAGCATCCAGACTCAGCTGATCAAATCACAGTTGAGATGGGATAAGAGATAGTATTCATTTTGCCAGATTCAATTAAAACTCAAAAATCCCCTTTTACCCCATGATGTACGTGTGCGAGTACATGATTGTAAGTTCTTATTCTAAAAATCAAAACCAGGAGACACTTACGTTTTCTGTCTGTTATATTCTGGTGCAAACTTTTACAATCCAATGTCACAACACTTTAAAAAGTTCATAGACATCTTCTTTGTCTTTTTCCTCTCTCTCTCTCTCTCTCTCTCTCTCTGTTTTTTTTTAAAAATTTCTTCACTTTCACAGGCTTTTCCTCCTCCTCCTCCTCCTCCTCACTTTTTTCTAATCTTCTTTTCTTCTCTTTCTTCTCTTTCTGTACGTGTCGGCGTTCTCCCTTTGCCGAGGGCACCTCTTCTTCTTCCTGTTCTTAGGGCAGTCTGAAGAACAATGTCCTTTCTCTTTACAATGATAACAGGTATCTTGACTTTTGTTTCTTTTGACACTTGTCTTGCTTTTTTGACGGTCTGGACAGTCTGTAGCCCAATGCTGACAGATATAGCAAGTATCTTGACTTTTATCTCGAAAGGAGGGGGAGTAGTCCGTTGGCTTGTCTGAAGAAAACTTTCGTATGACACATCGCAAAGTTCTGATCAGAGGTTCGATCTCTCTTGGCTCTTCCATCGTTCTGGTCGGCTTGAGAGTGAAATGAATACTGCGAGGGAAGGCACTGTCCCTTTATGTATACACTTACCTAACATGGATATAAAGAGGTCCATGGCGTTTCAAATGTAGTCATTTGACTTTTTGTAGTCAAGATGAAACGATCACATCATTTCGTGAAGAAAGGAGAAGAAAGTAAGAGACAGAAACGTGACTTATCGCCTCGCACAGTAGCTGAAGTCCTTGCTCAAATTCATGCCAGTGATTTTGAAGTTGACATGATTGAGTCAGAATCCAGACCCAAAGAGTCCACACCAAACCAAAGGCCACCATCACTAAACCCTGAAAATTACTGCCACATTCGAGAAACGGACATACGTTCCTCTAGAAAATTTAGAACCACGGCCTACAAGTACACGGTGAAGTTTAAAGATTTCAAGTCCTACGTACCGGTGGAGAAAGCAGAGGAATTCATCACCGATGTGTGGGATTCTTTGTTAACCACATTAAAACAGCAATGTGAAGCCAAAGAAGACGATCGCTTGAGACTTTCCATTCATCAAGACAGTTTGAAGTCACCAGTTTGGATCGAGTTTAGCAGCTCAGCACAATTGACACCTTCCAAAGTCATCGACAAGATTCAACACGTGCAACAATCCAACGACAAGTTTCACATCACCAATGGAAAAGCGACACTCTTCATGACCCACGTTTCTCTTCCAGAAGGGACCGGACAACGTAAAAGGTGTTAACGGTGGACGACTTTCCTAGCATCAAGCGCAGCCTCGTTCAAATTAACAACCCTCAACACCAGATGTGTTTAGCCCGTGCCATCGTGGTGGGACGAACGTATGCCGACAAGAAGGACACGGTAGAATGGAAAAGAGACTAAGAGAAAATTCGAAAATCTAACCGAATCAAACAACGAAGGGAAGCAGAACTCCTGTTACAGCAAGCAGGGATATCCGAAGACACACCCTGTGGCATTCCTGAAATGCAAAGATTGCAAGACATCTTGGCTCCACACTACAACTTAAAAGCACACCCTCAAGAAGTAAGCGGACCTCTGTTGTTCCGAGGCAAAGATTTCAAAGACGGAAAATACATTCACGTGTCTATCATCACGATAAACATTTCGATACTATTACTAGTATCACCGGATGCCTGGGATACAGCTATTACTGTGAGAAATGTGACTATGGCTATAACAATCGAGAGCAACACAAGCATTGTGGATTGATATGTGAGGGATGTTTGGCCTATGAACCCTGTCCTGACGAAGAACAACCACGAGTGCATTGCCCTGCTTGTCAGTGTACTTTTGTCAGCCCTCAGATACTATACGGAACAAATTACCGAACGTCTGAAAGTGACTTTGAACGGAGCCAAAATCATTTCCATGCAAGTGGGACAAGTGCAGTTTATAGATTCGATGAGTTACTTGGCCATGCCTTTGAGCCGAATACCTAAAACGTTAGGAATGACAGAAATGGCCAAAGGCTATTTTCCGAACTTTTTCGATACCAAAGCCAATCAACACGCTGTTCTATCCCGTTGGCCTGAGGCTTATTACTACGACCCCGACAACATGCGCGTCGAACAACGAGAAGCTTTCTACGCTTGGTACCACACTCACCCTTCGGACCCCCTCGACTTTCAGGAAGAAATGTTAAAGCATTGTCGTCCGGACGTGGAAATTTTACGGCGTTGCTGTAGAAAATTTCGAGAACTGTTCATGGAACACGGAGTGATCGATCCTTTGAAAGAAGCCTGCACCATTGCCAAAGCATGTTCCTTAGTGTACCGCCAACGATTTATGCCCGAAAACACCCTGGCTGTCATACACCTTCATGCAACCAACTTTGTCAATCGTCAATACTCGTCAAAGCCCTACGCCGGCTACATTACTTGTGCGACAAGGAAGACAAATGGATCCAACACACCCGAAAAGGAGGAGGCTAAAAGACCATAGGAAAGTATTCGGTGGATGGTTGGAACTTCAAAAACCCCAAGATCGTGTACGAGTTTAACGGATGTTTATTTCACGGATATCCCATCTGTTACCTTCAACGTGACACCAAAAATCTGTTTTGAAAACGGACCATAGAAGACTTGTACCAGGCCACTTGTCAGCGGCGATTGAAAGTTACAACCTTGTGGACCCACTGAAACCGAGGGACAATTTGTACGAAGGACGGACTAATGCCACCTGTTTGCTGTACCAAGCCAGAGAAAGGAGAAGAAATCAAATACTTCGACGTGTGTTCGCTGTATACTTACTTGTGCAAATATTGTCACTTTTCCGAAGGGCACCCGTAATTGCTGACGGAACATATCGACCTGGACAACATTTGACAATACGAAAGATTGATTAAGTGCATAATCTTACCTCCCATGAACTTGTACCATCCGTTTTACCTCACCATTGCCACGGAAAACTGTTGTTTCCTTTGTGTCGTACTTGTGCCGAAACGTGCAACCAAGACCAACCTTGTCAGCACACCCAGGAAGAAGGCGTCTTGACGGTAACGTGGGTCAGCGTGGAATTGTTTAAAGCTCTGGACCGGGGATACCAACCGTTGGAAGTCTACGAAATTTACCACTTTTCCAGGACAGAAATATA
The DNA here is from genome assembly GCA_016617855.1 of Megalonaias nervosa. Classification (NCBI taxonomy): domain Eukaryota; kingdom Metazoa; phylum Mollusca; class Bivalvia; order Unionida; family Unionidae; genus Megalonaias; species Megalonaias nervosa. The sequence goes on from JAECUM010000554.1 coordinate 200,190, forward strand.
CCACAAGGGCGTCCAAACTCAGAAAGGCATTTTCGCAGACTATGTGGATGCCTTTTTGAAACTGAAACAAGAAGCCGGCGGCTATCCTTCCTGGTGTCACACCCCCGAAGACCAAGAGAAATTCAAAGAGAAATACTGGGAGCAGGAAGGCATCGCTTTAGACCGACACACTGACATTGAAGGAGACCATTTAGGAGCCTGGACGGACGAGCACCCCAACGACAAGATTCTATGTTTTGCGAGTGGCGGTCCCAAAAATTACGGCTACGAATACCGAAACCTATAAGAAGTGCACACCGATTGTAAAGTGAAAGGATTGACTCTCAATTATCGCACCAGTCTAGGGTGAACTTTGGCGTATTGAAAGAAGCCCTGCAGTCACGACAGGATCGAAATTTTAAAGTTACCACCTACGAACCACACAAGATTATACGTTTACCCACACACCAAGTCGTCAGTCG